>OX454271.1:4841250-5283468 GCA_949715065.1 Periphyllus acericola
CGCCTTCCAACACCGCACGCTCGACAGACGGTGTAACCACGTTCTCTACCAAGTATTTGCTTGTTACGCTCGACCGGTTTTCGCGCGCGACTTTTCACGCCGTCTTTCCGATTGGATTTTTCTGTCACCCCCGCGTCTCTAGCGAAGACATAGCGGTCTCTTGTTATCGATTAAAGGTCCTGATCGAGCGGCAAAAGTCTGGTGATGGTGCATTCAGCACGGGGGTAGATGTTCTTGTAATACCACAAGACACGCGCTTACGTGGTCCTGTGAGGATAGGTATATGAACTAGGAGTTTTATTGTTCCCGCCAAAACTTCCGGTTTCAAAAAAAAAAAAAAACTATTCATTGACTTGTCCGGCTGTTTATACTGTTTATAAAAATTACTATAGACTCCGGCGGCTCATATTTTCAAGTGCTATCACGATAGAGGAAAAATAATAAATACTTAATTTTAGGATATCGAAATATATACATCTTATAATATACAACCATAGATACACAAAAATGTCTCGACATGCCATGGACTTAACTCCATAAGAAATTACGATTTGTTTTTATTTGTACAAACATTAATAATTATAATTTTAAATAAAACCAAACTCATAAAACTCCTAGATTGGGTGAAATTCCACGGTCGGGTGATATATGAGAATGGATAGCTTTTAAATTTCAGTTTGTACTTCTAAATATATACCATATAGCAGTTAGAACGAAATTTTCAATAAGGTTGGTTGAACTTTTAATGTTATATCTTTCGCAAAAAAAAAAATCTTTAAAAAATTATGAAATTTTAATTAAATGTTAATTTAAGTTCTAGACATAATATATGTTTGTTTAGAGTCGCTATGGTCAATATTTATAGAATAACAACTATATAAATTAATGAAAAATCTTATATCCATATGAAAAATAAACACCTGGATTAGTTAGTGACGAAAATACAAGACGGTGCGGGGTTCGATTCTCGATCTCGGTTGAAGTTTTTGAAATTTTTTTAAAATTTTTCTAAATTATTCGGAGAACTGTTGAAAAGTTGAAAAAATGACGGCCTCAAAGTAACAATTATACGAAATTTTTTAAAATGTCTAAACTTAACAAAGTTATATTATAGTATGGTGTACGGTGGTCGTTTTTGTGCTAATAATGGGCGGAATTATTAATTTCCAGTGAAGTCGATACATGATTTTTATGAACAGAAGCTGGCGGAATCATACTAAATCGGTATGGATACACGCCCACGGTCTACGATAAACGTCCCAGCAGATTTTATGAAAGCAATATTAATAATACATTTTGTTTTTGACTAGAATAAATGCATTAATATACGTTCATATTTGTGTTTAGTACATTCTAACATAGCTATGTATCTGGGCTAGATATATCTTTCTGACTAATCTTCCGTTAAACTATTATCATTTATCGTTATAGAAATGAAAACCAATAAAAAACGAGTTCTAATAATTTCTGCATAAGGCCAGAAACATATCTATGATTCCTCAATTTTATCTGCAGAGAAAAAACATCGAGTATCATGCTACTTTACACTCAGCTTTCGGCATTCACTTAGTTCTGTGTATGAACTATGAAGTGCCTACTAAAAAATATATAGTTTGGCAGGATAACATAACAATTCATACCTACTGTGTGCATTGAGTATTGTGTATCTATACACATACAATTCAGATACCACTCATTCACTGATCAGTAGAGTCGAAACTTATGTGCCGATACATTTGAAATGTTGAGTACTTTTAACTTTATGTATAGGTGCACTAAGAAAGGGTTTTTTTTAAATCACATTTTGAAGGTCAAAAAAATTCTAGGCTCTGGGCTAGATGTTAACATTTTTCAATTTTAGTTACCAAGGAAATATTTTATTTTGTTTAATATGTCGACTTTAATGATTATCATTTGAGTTAAAATGTAATAAATATAGTATAAATAAATGTACATATAATTTGAATACCTGTCGATCACCTACATTCAACCTTATTTTTTTTACATCGAAAGAGTTATTGCAACTCTAATTTAAAATAATAAAATATCATACGATTGGGGTTGGGTGATTCAGCTAGTTTATTTATATTATATAATATAAAATAGTTATATATAATATTAGAGCTATTAACTATGATTAAAAACAATATTTTCACATTTACTCAATGTATTACAATAAATTAATTAATGCTATATTTTGAACTAGAAATAGTGATTATTTTTATATATAATAATAGATTCATAATATTTTATAGGGTAATTGATGGATCCTCTTTTATTTAAGTTTACATTTCATATTTTATTGATTCTTGATCAGAATTAAATAAATTATTGATTATTATAAAATTTTTTTCTGTCTTAACGGTTTTGGAGAATTCACTAAATGTATTAGATATTTTTAACTAATAAATTGTAAGAAAAAAAATGTTCTTCAATCAACCAAAAATCAGATTGGTAATCTTACTATACTATATGATCAATCATATAACTTTGCAATATGGCAATGCTCCACAAGGATTTTCTGTTTTTAATAGAAATAATGTTAAATTAAGTTACATTTATTAAGAATTTATTACATTCTTCTGAAATAAAGAAAATCGTTAATGTATAATTTAAATGCTACAAACAAAATAATTCCATCATAATATATAAATAAACAAATAAGTCCTTGTAGCGAAATAGATATCAACTGTACATCGAGTCTATTTCTTTGATTATTTACGAACAAAGCAATAAGCAGTTTGAGTATTTACTATTTAATATTCACACATCGCAATTAGATACAACTCGATGCATAACTTCCCTTTATGTGTCTTGCCGCATGTAATTAATTAAATATTTGGATACATTGTTCGAATTTTAAATACTATTATTCATCAATCAATATAACATAGTATATCTGTGAGTGAAGTGTTTATATTTATGCATTGTGAAGAATTACACTTACCATTAAAACATCCTTTTACGCTCTAATTGCCCAAGACAATCCTCTCGGTTACACTATTTGAATAATATTAAAAACAATTTATATTTTATAGATATTTAAAGTCTTAAATGTTGTTATATTTTGTTACTATAATCTGTTATATTGTATATAATATATTCACTCGACTTCGGTAGCGAAAATTGATTTCAGAATAATTGTATCTTACATAGTTGTTATTCAGTATAAAATGTTAATGGGCACAAATTATTATGTGATCTAAAATCTTAAAAAACATCTTGAAAGTAAAATGGACAAAAAATAGCCTTGAAAGAAAAAAACTGTATAAAAAGCATATTACTTATATTATAATGTTAAAAAATAATAAATACATGGAGGAACGCCATTATTTTTAATTTTAGCTAATATTGAGCAAACTATAAATAATAGTCATAATACTAATATGAAATGTAAAAATTGACAACTTAACGATATAATAGTAAACAAATAGAAAAAAAAATCAAAAATCCGATAACCTCCGGGTGATCGTAGTGCTGGTGCACTTCCCATAAATATTATCTGAAGTAATATTGATGATATAAGTAATGAAAGTTCTTGATCATTATATATGTGTATAAATATAATATATATGAACTGAATTGTTCCAAAACTTCTTATTTTGTTTTACGAATATTAATTAAGTATTTGATTTTAAAGTTATTTTAAATTTTAAAGTTCTTCGATTACTCGAAAACAAATTAAATTGTCATTTGTCTTTACATTAGTAAAATGCTGACAGTAATTTAAGAATCGTTATCAAAGTTATCAGAGTCTCACAACGGATTTTATATTCATCTAGCATAATGTACCTATAATGTCCCACTGGATATATCTTTGAATGTCGATTATTAATTTAAACTAAAAGTTATTTATTGTAATAAATTATAACATTACTTATATGTAACTGAAATATCAACACGAGATATAGTGATTTTCGTCAAAATCCTTAGTAAAAACTTTAACTGGATTTCTTTATGATCAGTGAACTTCACTATCACACTTGTCGGTTACTAGGTAACGTAAAAGTTAATTATTTATTGCTCAGTTAGAATACATTTTCTTTCCTTTATATTTTATATATACATTTATATTTACCAAACGCATTATTAAAATATACCTATTATGTCCAATAGGTAATAGCACTATTATTGTCAAGGTTACAAAAAATATAGATGTTTATAGTTTATTATTGATCACTATAATATTGTGATATTGTGTTGTGTTAATCTTTTTTTTCCACCAACCCAAGTATAAATATTTGATATACTATTATAAATTATTGTAACTTCGGAATATTAAAAAACAAAAATATGTTTCCATTGAAAACGTTCTAATTGAATGTCCGACATTCATATTATACCTTTGTTTGATAGCCACGCGTACATTAATGCGTACGATAAATACATAAATTGCCAAACAATTAATTCAATATTATATAACCATACACATAAATAAAAAAAATATGACAGTGTCAAATGTATATCACAGATATGATTGCCAAAATACTTAAAAAGATACTTGGAATTATTTTTTGAAAACAAATAAATATTTATTTTCAAAAACAGTTATTTAACTCTTCATTTTAAAATCTCAAATCCAATACATTCTAGTTTAAACTAATTCAAATAGGTACTAACTATTAACATTTTTACAAGTCCTATATATATTACTCCTGTAGGGTGTAACAATAAAATATGATTTTGTGATAGGGATTATAATAAGAAGAAGAAAAACAATAATAATAATAATAATATTATCAAATAAAAACTTATAATAATATTATGTACATAAAAATACATATTCAATATATAATTAATAACTTAATTATTAAATATTTATAATTAGTTACAATGGACCTAATCATCACCTATATACTTTTGTAAGAATTATTGAATTACATCAACTTTAAAGTGCTAATTTAAATTAAGAAATTGTTCCCGAAATTGAATGTTCAGCTATCATTATTCATTATATTATAAGCATATGACAATAAGCCCATCTTTCATGTAGTTTATCAAACTAAGTACATTACAATTTATAATATGTAATAATGGTATCGTAATTTAAATAATGTATTGGTATTTATTAAGCAATAATTTTTCAAATTAATAATTTGATAATTTTCTTCGTTAGAGATAAAATTTATTTATGTTTATCATTTGTATTATAAAATACTAATAATGACTAACGTTGTGTCATCACATCGTGTATTACACTTCATGTGATTTATACGTCTATATGGGTTATATACGTGTAAATAAATGTTGAAGTAGACCCATTGTTGAGTCTACATTTTAGACATTTATATGAGTTTCAAGTCGTATTATTTATAAAATAGTTGCCACGTGTAAATCCTCTAAATCCTCATGATAAAATATATTTATAACTTTTATAAGTATTCATAAAAATGTGTAAACATCCATATCATATAAAATTATATATTTTAAACTTTTCCTTTTTCAATTTGCCACATTGAACGATGGTTTTAAAGTTGAGAATTAAGATAACAATTATTTCAATCGTTTGAAATTATTTCATTATCTGCAGTAATAGTATTTTGTTCATATCCACGTCGAAAAGAAGATCAAAACTCATTTCATTCGACTACCAAATCTAAAATACGGTACTTTGATTGTTTTTTTTAGAAATATGTATATGTATATTTTTATTTCAACATTTTTTTCAAAATTATATCAATAATATAATCCACAAGGTTGAATGGCAAACCCGAAATAAACTCTTAAATATTTATTTTGTCTAGGTTAGTTGGATTGTTCAAAAACAAAAAAATCTTTACTCACTTGTTATGTTAAATGTCACGGACGTTTAATTTTATAATTTTTGTTCGTTAGATACTGAAATAATAAATTGTATTCCAGATTGATTAAATTTTTGTTATTATTGACAAGTGATAGTTAAGACTTGCAATCTAATTATTCTAATATCATTAACAAGCTTCCATAATTGAAGCTGCAAAATAAAAAATCATCCAAAATTGAGAAATGGTATAAAATTTTTTTTAAAACTAAACAATTTTCAATTTTGATAGTTTTTATTTAAAGAATTCATAAATTTAGTGCTGGAAATAAACTATTAAAAAATAAATACATTTTTTCAATTCTTATCTCATTATTACTGCATCACATATTATAGTATTTTACCATTGGTACAGTATATGAACTTTGTGATTTCGTATTATATGTTAAAGTAAATAAATAATCAAAATAATTATTTAACAAATATATCATATATATCATAGATAAATCAATAGTAATTTTAACAGCTGCAGATAAAACAATGAAGTTTGTAGAATTTGGACTGTACAACGTGTTATTACAACACGCGCTATAAACTTTCAACGCACTTTAGCGCAGGGTGACTTTTTAGAGATTTAGATAATATCTATGTATTAATAAAATTGTTTAAAAAATTATTTAAACAGTACGATCAAAGAACAAGACGACTGATGAATTTACCACTGGTATGTCAATACATCACCAATAATATTGTAATGCCTCAAGTAAAAATACAAAAATGAATGCAATTTTTCTTTAGAGGCCATCAACATTGAACTGCTTGTCATTACCGAACAATGGACCGTTATCGCGAAACTTCTTGGCAGCTTATCTTCAGAGTTCAGTGACATTTTTGTTTTTATTGGATAAATCATTAATATTGCACTAGGACAAAAAGTAAAATCGCTGGTTACTAATCGTTAATTAGTCGTCGATTTCATGTATGTTGGTTTTTAATAGTTTTATCGGATTTCTGAGTAGTCCCGCGGGGCATTGGCATTAACCTATATCGGTACGAGAAATCTATTGCAGTCGATGTAAAACAACGATTTTGTATAGGTATAAACTAGTAACGCATTATAATACTTGATATTTATTTTTAATTTCCATTTTGTATTATAATATATTATGGCCGACACATTCATAGCGGTAGGTACCAACTGCGACGACTTCGGTGTTCTGGACAAAGGTGCTCGTCGTTCGTGGAAAATCATTATTATTATTATTATTATATTAATATTAAAAACCAGTTTTCGAGTGTCGAAACTTATATCATATAGGAATCGACTAGCCCGCGTTAGGTGTTCATCGATGTCCTTCTAAACGACAAATATTTTATTATACCATACGTACCCTTGCGTAATCCCATGACATATTTTACACCGCAGACCGACAAAGCCAGTGCAGTGGCATGTGCGCGGGGGGGGAGGTTAAGGGTTATACCCCCCCATCGACTTTTTTTTCCTGTGTAAAATCGACTAATTTGTTTTGCTATAAAAATACAAAGCATAAAATATAAGATTACACGTAAACAAATAGCTTAAAGTATTTAGTATAAAGTCATGAAAATTGAGATAAGAACATGAACTATCATGATTATGCGAATAATAAAGTGGAATGATAAATTAATGAAAACAAATATTATCGTTACTCTAAGGATTAAATTAACCACCAAAAACGATCAATTTATCAATGTATTATAAAATATTATCAACGATGGAGTTGTTACTTGTTAGTTCTACACTTTTGTTGCTGTAAATATATTTTTTGGCTTGAGTTTATCAATTGTTATTTAGCATTTTAATTAAAAATTAATAAAATAGGTTCTTCTATAAAATAGTTTGTTGTGTACCTATACATAAGCTCGGTATAACAACCCATACAGTTATATTAAAATTAATAAAATAGTAGTTGGTAGTAAATCAACTTTTTAAGTTGACAATGTGGAAAAAGTCAGAAGAGTAGCGTTTCGAGTGAAGTTAGGAAACAATTTCATTGTTTTCTTAGTAAAATTAACCCGGTTGAACTATAATTTCCCTGCCTGGATTTAGATCTTACCTTCCCTCTTTACCCGGTAACATGACCCCCAACAGGAAATTTCTGAGAGCCAGTGTCTATTTATCATACAACTATATACGCGCGTAATGTATACACTACAACTACAGTGTTAGGTACCTGACGCACTTGAATTGTACATTATTCGCGTTTAATAGACATCCACTCATATAATATTATATATTATAACATAATATTATAACCGTGCGCACAAAAGTATTGCGACGCGATTGCCAAAGTCCCGTCCGTCTAGTACCACTATACGACTACAAGTTACAACGGTGAACCAAAAAATCGGTCGTAAAGTCGACTTAATCGGACGTTAAAACGTAAACTCGGAATTACGAGCACAGATACCGCCGCATTCGAACGGGACGCCGGGAAAATAAAATATATTACATACGTAATACGTATACACATCGGTAAATGATTGAAATAATATTATGAGGCTTGTACGTTTATTGTTACGCAACATATTATAAAAAATATGGAATGATGAAATCGGAAAATTTGTTTGCACGTGTTCACATGGTGTTCGCAGGTACTATTTCGATATTTCTCACGCGCGTTCTCTGCAGATAGCAGTCTTTTAAATGTCCCGAACCACGTCTCGTTACTCGAATAGATTTATAGTGTATAATTTTTTTTTTTTTTTAAACCATTACTAGTATTTAAATAATCATCGGTATTTAAATATGGTAGGTATTCGTAGTGCGTCTGTCGGTGGAGGTAGGGGAAAAAACGGTAAATGATACAAGTATCGACTGTATCTCCGCGACGCGATTTGAAACGCTCTGTATGCCTTCAGCTGTTGACCGCCACGTAATTATTATCATAACAAATGTTCTAATAATTGTGTATGTACCTTGTCACTGCAAGTGGGCAACGAGAAATGGCAACAATCCTCCTTGGATCGCGTTATCAACATTGAAATCGTCTACGTGTGTGCGTGTTTTATGCCTTACACTTAAGCGATATAGTAAATATCGACGGTCACGAGCAGGGACGCGCCGACGAAGAGGAGAGACTAGACGTGAGTACACGTGCGTATATGTTCGCATTCTTCGGAACGAAGACAAATGTGTACAATAATAATCAACGATAGAGAAAAAAAATAAAAATACAATAATTTCGAACGAGGAAAATCCGAATCTATGCAAACTATGTGGTTTTCCTTGAACCTTAAATGATTGGCTAGTGTTATTATTGTTCTGATCGCGACCGTTTACGAAACGGTTTGCGCTCGTAAACGAGTACAAGCGTTATATTATAATACAATTTTATTAATGGATATATTTATATATATACACATAGTGTTTATGGTGTATATTTTAATATAATATACATTTTTTTCTTCTTCTCTATTAATATCCATCTAACAGATGAGTGAAAAAAATCGTTTTGCACACTCGACCGACGTATACGCTCGACGATCCGGTGTGCCTGATATAATAATAATAATATAACGTATAATATATTGTAACCTTTGTCATGACCGTGTACTTTTCCCGACGAGTTGCACGCAAGGTTGCGGCGGCGGCAGCAATTTCATTGAAAATCACAGTGCACGCGGTCGAAACGCGAGCGAGAAATTTATTTACGCCAGCCCGCGACGCCGTTCAAATAACATCGTTTTTTTCTAAATTTGTTTTCCCTCGTCCTTGGCGCTTTTCAGCGCCGAAGACCGTCGAGTTTCCGCGCACGCGCCGGCGATAACGATAACAATAAAATTATCATTGCATCCGGTCGTTGACTGTGCAAAAAAAAAAAAAAAATAGACTCGGCCGTGTCGTTTCCGTCGTCGCCGCAGCCATTTCAGCGTCCGGAACTCCCGGTTGACCGCGACAATTTACCGTGCGCCCGCGGGATTGCCAATAACTAATGTCGGGTTTCCTCGGTCCGGGTACGTACACGTTATAATGTATTTTGCAGTGACAATATCAACACGGTGTTCGGCACTCGTCGCGAAATAAACTCTACTTATTCGTCTGTAGACACATATAAAATGACGTTTACACTAAGGTGGCTTACGCAGAGTACTTTGATGATTTATTTATATTTCTCTTTTGCCGTGTAAAATACGTCTTTTGTCCGGGAGTCAGGCTACAATTTGGTCCGAAACGGCACACGCACAATCATGTCGCACTACTGCACTCGTCGAGTGAAAAGTGTAAAATTCACCGTTTCGCTTAACAACGAATTGGTTGCCATGGTAAATCCACTGTAAAATCATAGTAAAATTGATGTGAATATTTGAACAATCGGTCGATACCGTATGTTTTTTACTATGATCTTAATATGAATTTACTATGACAACCAAATCGTTTTTAGGGGAACGATGAATTTTACTCGTTTGAGCTGTGCATGTGTGCGTGTATGATACTCGATGACGACGAGTGTGACCGCGAGATCGGTCTATCTAGACTGTGTTAGGAGTTTTCTTAGAAGTTATAAATTATATCTTATAACTTTTGCCCTCATCAAGTAGAACGGTCGTGGTGGGGATACAACGCGTATTAACTTACGTATATGTTTGTTGACTTTTTATGCACGTACTCGATACAATTTAACATCGAATATTCGATTAGAAGAAACAACAACTTTTAAAGATATTTTAAATCTATTGTATACAAAGCAGTTTTCCCACGGTTCACAATTTTTTTTTAGGTTTGTGCTTAAACCAATACTTAATTTTGACTTTACACAATATGAATTCTGACCAGATCGATTGAGTCTCATAATTCGAATTTATTTCGATCTAACCTGAACAAGAGTTGAAATGGAACATGATGTAGTCATTAATTACATCACCTATTGAACCATACCAGGTTTAACGATGCATTGGGCTTATATCACAACATTATTTCACACAGCATTCTCTATAATTTTTTGCAAGGAATATGCTATACTAATTATCAATGTTTATATTGATATGAGGATTTTTGTGACGAAATAGATATTTTTAAGATATTGGGCATTACCCGTTACTGATTTACAATAGTTTTTCGAGTAATGTGACAAACATGTGATAAATAAAATTCTCCTTACATTTTGATATTTTTTTTTTCTTTTATACATAACGTAATAGGATTTTAAAATAACACAAGTCTGTTTAATTGCATACCACGCCAACCACGCCATTTTATAATTTCGGCAAACAATTTGCACCAATATAAAGCATATAAATAATTACAATGAATTCGCATAACCATCGCCACAATTTGCTCGACAGTAGTTCAGCAGAAATACGAGTATATAAAAAAAACAAGTTGCTATTCTGGCCCAACGTTGCGTCAGCCCACCCAATGCAAGTTTTGAGTTTTTTGCATATTTTTTTCAGTATATTATTTAGCCCAAAATAAGCATTCATTAGCACGATCACCACCCGAATTCGCACGAAATTGGTATACGGTAAAAAACCATTTTCCTTTTTCGACCACTGCGCCAGTCCGGTCACAAATGTAAATCTTGAGTTTTTCGCAAATATTTTGCGACCAATATTTAGCACGCAAATTACCATGGATTTGCACAACTATTTATCGAACTCGCACTTTATTTTTTACATGAACCCTTGTTTTTTATGTTATTCTGTTCAATTAATGTCGTGCAAATTCATGCTAGTTAAAAATTAAAAATTAAATAATAAATTTATATTTAATAATTAATAATTACATATTGGTGAAAATTGTTTATCGAAATCAAAAATAGTCCAGGCTAGATCAACTTTCATCTTTGTATACAACTATTATTTAAGAATTTTTTTATCATACGATAAAAAAATAACTACTTTACTACCTTTGCAATTTTAATAATTATTTTTAGGATATTTTGAAATTTATAAGTCATAAATTCAATTTTTATAAAGGACATTTTCAATTTTTCTTCGATGCATTTACGTCTAAAATATATTGTCAGTATTGTCACGTAGTTCAAACGAGATGTGATATTAGTGTATAAATTTACATTTATCGAATTTGATTTGATTGAGTTATTATTATAATTATCTAAAAAGTGATCCTTGTAAAACTTACATGACTTGTTCAATAATTTATTTTATTTTATATTCAATAAACAAATATAATTATTATTAGTAGGTCAAACAATAACACATGTTAAAATAAATAATAGTATACCCATACGTAATCAACACAGAATTCCACCATTCAAAAATTCGTTTAAAACAATTATAATTTGTATTCTTTGTAACCTTCAATCGAATCAACTAAGTCCTTCGTGTTAGTAAATGTTTTATGTAGATAAAGAGTTCATTGTGTTATAGAAAAATATTATTTTAATTTGAACCAGTCAACATGACGATATTGTCATATATTCATTAAAAATTAAGTTTTATTTTAATAAAATTGTGAAGGAATAATATAATATAGTGTTATTATTATACAAGAAAATCTAAATTATTGTCCACATTATGAAACAGAACATACGGAGGACAACTGAATGAATGACTTCAGAACTTACGCAAAATGGAAAGTTTTGTAAGCATAAAATATTCCGAAAAAGTAAAATAAAATCTAAATTATTCTGATGTTCAGAGATTTATGTATAATTAATAATTATTAATAATATTATGCAGAAACAGCCCATTATCACTGCAGTATAATTTTGTGTCCATTCAAGAAGAGCAATAAATTATTGTAAAGAGCAAACTACAGATGCATAAATAATTTACCAGAAGCATCTTCTAAAAATAATAGTCTGGTTTCATATAAAACAAATACATAATATTCAATAACGCAAAACAAAATAAATCTTCCTACTTTCATCAGCAAAGTTACATAAAAAAAAAAATATACAGTTTTTTTAACGCTCCGTATAATTATGTAGTCGCAACATGATATCGATGTATTTTTATTTTCATATTTTTTACTGCAACCGGTGTTTTTAATCACGCTGGTTAATTTAATAGGTATATGAAACGGAGATAATATTACAAAATAACCGTATAGTTATAATAACATTGACGTTATTTAAGACTTGTCAGACTGGACTTGTGCATCATATATAAATTATAAATACACTACTATCAATCAATCATATGGTCACTTTTTCTAATCCTATCAATAAGGAGAAGGTTAAAGTCATGGCGGTATGTATTAGTTCTTTGGTAAAAAGGAAAAAAACAATTCAGTGCCTTTTACTTGTAAAATAATATCATGCATTACAAATATGGTTATAATTGCAACAAAATTACTGTTAAAAATGCATTTAATAATTTTTTTTTTTTTGTGTAATAATTACAATTATAAACGGAAATTCGTTTATTTTAAATATGTCTTATATTTATACCAACATTTTTTCTTTTGTTCTTTATCAAAATATCTGACAGTTTACACTTCACAATGTATGTAAATATCGAATTCATGATTTGGGAATCTAGAACAATAAATATACTTATTTTTCAACTTTTATTATTCGTTCATATTATTAAATTTTGAATTATCATACATCTTTGTTCGTAATATAATGTGTAGAAACGCTAAGAACCCTATCTCTAAAGAGACTAGTTGAAGTTAGAAAGAAGGTTTTAATACGTTTTTAACAACGTAGGACTTTAATTACTTTTTTTACGCACATGGGATCGTTTCACGTTATTGATATGTCTTATGGGCTATTAGTTTTTAATTTGTACATTTTGTACAATTTGTCTAATTTATACACCGTTGAAAATTATCGAATTTACAGAAAAAAATATAACTGTAACAGAATTTAGACTGACTAACAAATTAGATTACCATTGTTAATTATTTACTGCTATTTAGTATTTTGGCAAAGGGTCTACGTTAAATTGTACATTAAAGAGTCTCTCTATCTTTAATTATATTATTTAACGTACGTGTTCTCGTATAGTCACTTTATAGCTTAATTGAATCAATTGAACGGCTCCAAGGTCTTATTCCTAAGTATTTTTTTAGTTTAATTTGGATCCATAAAAATATTATATACATAATAATATTCTGTATGTAATTATTTCCTCGGTCCCGTTACAATGGTTTAAACAATTTTACTTTTCTAAATACATTTGTTCCGTTGAAATAGTGGTATATATTTACGATAGGTGTACTGCCGAAACCAATTTAGATAAAGTTAAATCATTAATTATACCTATTTTGTATGATGTCATTGGTTTTAAACGTGTTCTTTGCTATTCACTCGTGACTCGTTGATTATATATTATACATGTATAATGTATATATGTATGTACTTATAGGAAAATAGTTAAAATTTTTTAAGGTCGTTAGGAAATTATATTATATAAAACGATCAAATTATTAAGAATCCACGCATACATGCATAAAAATGCTGTACGACATTCACACGTAAGTTATGGTTAGATTTTTAAGAATTTTAAAAATTAATCTATTTTGGTTATAATTTTGTATCCAATAAAATTAAACCAATAAAAATTAATGTATTTATTTATAAGTGGTAAACAATGAAAAGATTATAATTTCAAGGTATCCGTATGGGTCGTACACAAACCTTTAACTAATGACTCATCAATGAGTTTAGTATTTATTTAAGGTAAATATTTTTTAGATTTAGATTTACTTTAAATGTTTTATACGAAAAAAAAAATGGTATGTATAAATTAAAATAGAAGTATAATCATCTTTCGGGTTTAAGCAAGAAAATAAAATTGTGAATTCTTATATTGAACATTCAACACGCAATAGTGAATTATTAATTTAAATATCTTGAAGTAAATAAAAAATAATCCTTCAAGTACCTAATTATAAGCATTTTAAATTTTAAAGATGATTGGTTCGTTCATATATTCCATAGTTTGTTTATCATTCGACATCGCGTCTACCTGATGTTATCAATAACATTATAATTTTAATGAAATGTTAGTATCCCATAGACATTTTTATCTACATAATAATATAATATGTTTATGTATATACTAGCTGAATAACCCGGCTTCGCCCGTGTACAGTTTTTTTGTGTAACCTACTATAACTTTTATTTTATCAGTTTTTATATTTATTACAGGCTCCTTTTAGATAAGTTTATCCTAGGTTGCCCATGTATTGTAACAATCAGAAGTCAGCAAAAATTACTTTATTTTAATATTTTTAGACAAATTGTAATTATTATTACTATAATTAGTATTATTCTTATTACTATTTTTACTTCTTATTATTATTGTAACATTATTTTATACATTATGGTGTTATAAAAATCCTCAATAAATACCAATTAAGTACACCTCAATAAATACCAAAAATAATTGTCCGTCTGCCAACAAACCTCCATAAGTATTAAATTTTAACATATCAGTAAAGTAGTCAGCAGAACTACGATAATTATTTCCATCACTATCATGTGACATTATTGAATAATCTTCCCAATGATTTATCACATAGGTTACTATCTTTTTACGTACTTCTTGGGCCTTATCTTGAGTGTCATATAACATAAAATATATTGTCCTAAACAGGCAAGCTCCGTCACCAATAATTGGAATGATAGTGTAGGGCATCATTGTGTCATTTATGTTCAATAATTCGACAACCATATTAATTTGTAAGAATGTAAAAAATTTTATTTTAATACACTTCAATGTTTAAAAATAATGGTACTGGGGTGCGTATACGATGACGCATTAATATTCGAAAATGTAAAACACCTTGTGTATGCGTAAACGCTAAAGACATATCACAACTTCACAGCAATACTACAATAATAAGTAAAACACTTGACTAATAAGTGTACGTGTTTATTTACTATATAGTATACATTTGGAAGTACACGTAAACCAGATCGCAAGCCGTGAGTGTCGTCATACAAATGAAATATAAACGCTACGCGTGTGTGGTCAGTGGTGCGAGCGTACGACACAGGGGGGTGTTTTGGATGTTCAAACACCCCACGAAATATTTGGTTTTTTGTATGGTTATTTATTTATTCAATTTTAAATTAATTTTTATATTATACTTTAATAGACAGATTACATTGTGTTTATGAAAAACCGACTAAAGCAAAATAAAATTTAATACATACTAACAAATTTATAAATAAAATAAAATGATACCTACTGTGTATTGACGTGGGTATAAAAGAATTCTAAAATGCATAAGGACATGGGAAATACCTAAGCTATACAGACGGGACAATTACTGCGAATTGAAGTGTTAAAATTAATGAATAATGACGTTTCTGTTATATTTTGTTATCGACAGTATCGTTCATGTTTTTGTTTTGAGAATAATGAGGTGCGTATTAGTTTTTATTTTTTTGTTTATTAATATTTTAACTTGTTTTCTAATGTTGATTGTTGCGCTATTTAGGCACCAGCAGAAATATAAATTGAATGTTTAACATTGTTAAATGTACATAGAGACATAGAAGTTAATTGTGAAGATATTCTTAACATAATGGCTAAAACTTCACGAAAATTAGATTTAGTATTTTAATTTTTTTGTTTATATTATAAAAAAGTATTGGAAGTACTAAGTAAAGATAATTTTCTTAAAAAAATTTCGGATTTTTATTAAAAAAAAAGTTCTACTTTTCAGCAACTGATTTTCAAAAACACCCCCCTGAAACTTTTTTCTGCGTACGTCCCTGGTACGACAGCATGCCTACTCCCACTACTACTGTTAGAAAAGCCCGTATGCGTCGTCGATTATGGCAAGCGTTATAACTTATAATAGAATCATAAATGACACATGCCACCGTGTTATTTTAAAATCGAAATTAATGATATACGGTCAGGTCTCGATATCTGATTGGGGAAAGGGGTCGTTCGGATTAGCGATTTGTTCGGATTACCTATGGCTTAAAAAAAATTATCGAGACCCGACTGTAATGTGAGCTAGCATAATTTATAGATAAAGTGTTGAGTATCCGAGACATCTCTGCCTTTCGGTTCGGTCGTTGGCGCGGCGGTGCGCGGTGTCGGCGGCGGTGACACGGAAGGGGAAATTTGGGCGGCCACGTCTAGCCACCGCGCGTCGACGGCTGCCGTACCGCGAACCTCACCCACCGTTAATTAAAAATTAACTATTTTATGCTCTTTTTACCCTTTAAAAAGCGAATTTCGAAAAATCCTTTCTTAGTGCGCCTATACATAGTAATAAGTACATTTACTGAAAATTTCATATCCATAGCTTCAGCGGTTGCGGCTAGGCCAGGGGTCGGCAACCTGCGGCTCGCGAGCCACATGTGGCTCTTTCGGTCTAAAGTTGCGGCTCTCCAGCTACACACACACACACACACACAAATTAATGCTGGATCGTTTCAAATGCAACTGCTGGATTTAAAAAACAAAGACCTGTTCATAGAACTCAAGAGTAAGTTGGAAGAACTAGAGGTTCAGAAATGCATGCACGTCGCGCAGAACAAGTGGACCAAAAGGTTCTAAAAGAAATGCCGAGGGTAGAGGAATTTATATTTGACGCATGGAATAGTCTTCCAGAATGCTAAAGTGAGGTGAAAAAGTTGGCATATGGAGTTCTTGCAATTTTTGGGTCAACATATTCGTGTGAGCAAGTGTTCTCTTGCATGAATACAATAAAAAATAAAGTAAGAAGCCAACTAACAAATAAAAATCTAGAGTCGTGCTTGAAACTTAAAACAACAAGTTATGAGCCAAATTTAAAAGAACTTTCAAAAGACAAGCAAAGCCAATGCTCCCATTGATTTATTCTCTATTATTAAAAACTGTTTTTTTTATTATAAATTTATTATATTATTATTACGTCTATTACATTTAAAAATAAAATTCTATTTTAAAAATGACGAAAATTTTTAATGGCCCTTTAAAATCTAGAAAATTTTGTATATCGTAACTTTTGGCTCTTCCGTCAAAAAAGGTTGCCGACCCCTGGGCTAGGCGATGATGAATCACCCAGGACAAGTCTCTCTTTATATAGTAGATTTGTTTAAAATACGTATTCATTTCAGGAAATTTAAATTGTTTATAATGGTAAAAACAATTTAGTTTATTCTTTTTTTATTTTAACTTGTCTACTATTTGTATGCCTAAAATTAATATATACAATTTTAATAACACTATCCATTTATGTTTACAATTTAAACTATTATTAATTACTATTTATTAGTTATTAACATTACTCGTGTAATACATTTTTATTTATTTTTTCAAATCACTGTGATGCCCATTAGCTCAATTAAGTTACTTAAATAAAATATTATATTTATAATTTTAATTTTCTATATTCATTCTCATATCAACCATATTGATTTTTTATAAATTCAAAGTTCTATCATTCAATTTCATCATTGGTGAAATTATGACTAAATTAGTGGGACTAGACCAAAATTTTAATGATCAAGATGAAATTGTATTTTAAGAACAGTGATGGATAAAGAGATACGAGTACATAAATATGTATATAAAGATTCATTAAATATTAATAGCAGGAAATATTCAGTCGAATGCAATTTTCTAGTATTTACTTATGTGAAAGAAGAACTTTAACATATTTGCATAGAAACAACTTAGGTTATCTATACTGTCCGAAATTTGTGTTTTAAATAATTAATACACTAACAGACTAATATTATTATTGTTATATGTACAAGTATACGTGTTCCCGTTTTACGCATTTGTGGTTTATACAACTTTTTTCAGTATGAGTTCTTTCAAACAATAAAATAAAACGGTTATATTAATATTATACAAAAAATTTATTTTTCCGATTTGGTTGTATCAATTAAAATATTAATTTAATTTTAACCATAATTACACATGTTTTATAATTTGTGACGGTGATCTCGTACTCAGTTAGTTTTTTTCGAGCTCCAATTGAATTTCAGCTAAAGATCGATTTTTGGTCTCTGGAACACGGTTGACGACGAACAGCATGCCCAAAAAACAAAAGCCTGAATAAACAAAAAACGTTCCACTTGGTCCAATGAACGTATCCATAGGGCTAGCTAAACACGTCACCAACCAAACGACTATCCAATTGGTGGCTATAGACATGCCGGTACCCATCGATTTTAGCTAAAAAAAAAATAAAGTTAAACTTATGCATTAAAACAATCCATTGTACATTGCTAAATTGTGCTTTTTAAATAAATGTACTTATTTGGAAACGATTTAAATTTGAATTTGTGTGAAGTCGTTAAGTACATCATATTATGAAAATAAAAATTGTTCGAAAAAGATATTCTACTTTTTGAATTATTATTATATTTATTATTTCGGCTAATGAGTGTGTACAATTGAGTGAGTTGTATTTACAATACCATTACTAACTTCCGATGAAAATATTTCTCCTATAATTATGTACGGTATGGGGCCGCAACCAATTGAGTACATAGATATGTACAGGACTATAGCTATGAGCGGTAACCAGTCCAGTGAATCGGCCACGCGAGGATTGTATGTTTTTGCAAAGAAATAATATGACAGTGCTAAAAAACAAAGGCCCATTGAAGTCATTGAGTAAACCAACAGCGAACGTCTGCCAAACTTATCTGTGATCATCATGGATACGAACGTCATCACGAGCTATAACATATAGAAATCGATTACATTACGTTCCATAATAATAATAATAATACAATAGTTTTATATAGTTAAATGCAATATATGAAAAAACAATGCTATTTGAGTTTAAGACATAAATTAACAGAAAAAAAATCATTTTAAAATTTAGTAAAAAAAGTATTATGGTATTTTACGGCAACTAAAATATTTTATAAAACATTATGATTCACAAATACCATCGAAAAAACACGAATATACATTAAACATAATAAATTCGTAAAAAGCTTTAAAAATCTTAAATTTAACAATTTTTAACCACTGAAATGATTGTAGTAGGGTGTAGGCTACTTCATATTGGATAAAATAGGAGATATTACTACTGTGTCCATGAAATTCATTTCGCTTGTGCTTAGGTTAAAGCTGATTACTGTTTGGAAATTGAAAGAGAACCATCATTTTCTTAAGACTATTATTCTATATCGTATTATGTAAATATGTATAAGCTGTGATAAACTGTTCTCGCCTGATCCTCGGTTCAAACAGAAAAAAAAATGTATAAACTGGATCCCTGTTGTTGAATTATTGAACAAGTAGCTAACTACTAGTGGACAGGAATAAACGAGACAATACAATTAAAATGTTTGTATAGACTATAGGAAGTTCTATTTAGGTGCGTATGGCAGTTTTTTCACAAAAACAATATTGTAACATAAAAACAGCTCCAATAAAAATTAAAAATGTTGCACTAAATCTATATATCTATAATATATATATATATATGTATATTATTATTATTTGTAATTACGAGTACATTTTATGGATTAAAAAGTATTTACACACTGCGAGTGTTATACAGTTGCCGGTTAACTCTTTATAACAGATACAAAGTTACACAACAAAATTTATGATTTTAATTGTATACATAGGACCCTCCAATCTATACATTTTCAGGTATTAGAGCGTAAGGAACTAAGGAAAACACTTGAATTATTTTATAACATTGGTGAAAAATTGTTAAAACATATTCATTAGATTAATTCCATTAATGTGTATTATAGTAATTCATATTATATATGTGTAAAAACTTCTGAATAATGTTTTTATAATACTGTTGTACAACATTTTCATTTCACGTTATAATTTGGCTTGTATTTTTGTATGATATCAAATCAATCAATTAAATAAGTATACAGTCAGATATAAAACTGCAATTTTTTCAAAAATTAATCACATATTTAATTTAAAAGAATAAACAAAGTCGAAAGTCCTTATTCGATTTTGACCCCGAACGGTTTAAGGACAATATATTGAGTTACATTTTAAATAAAATGAATTTCAATCCATCACCTGGTTCAATATAATTTGTAATTTTAATTATTAAGATCAACCATTTGACCATGGATATTAATTAATTTGAACATGTGTTATTTTCATGCGAAATTACGCTTAGTGGACGAAAGCCAAATTATATTTCACAACAATTCAAAACGTACGAGTACTTAAATTGCCTACACAATACGCCGTGTGACCTAGAATACAAAGTAGCCGCGTGCTGTTCTCGAAATGATGATTTATTTTTATATAAATTAATTATTAATTGGTAACATATTATAAACATGTCTCAACATAGTGACACAATATTATTATGTTCATAGTTCATACTTGTATGATGCCAACGACGGTTGTCGATAACTCTGGACTGATTTCACTGCCTGAATTTTCAAAAATATGTTTTAGATAGAATATGATCACGTTGATGCCAGTCATCTGTTGGAAAAACATGCAACCGATGCCGATCGTTAGCGCCCTCCGGTTCACGTCCTTTTCCAATACTTCGCGCGCTGTATAGCTATTATTTTGTTCTTCCTCCACGAACTTCTGTGAAAATCATTAACGCGCGTGAGCCAGACCGTTTCAATGTGAAGTGCACAAAAATGTTCACATAAATAAGAACACCGCAATTCGGCTTACCTGAATCTCTTCGAGCTCAGACTTGCAGTCATGATTAGGATCCCGGAGTCTGGCCAACGCTTCTTCGGCGCGCGCTTTTTTGTCGTCCCGGATCAGAAAATACGGTGACTCCGGAACGTATAGCATCGCCATTAAATGCACTATCATCCAAATAACGCAAGCCACGTTGAGTTCGGTGTAAGTCAAAAAGTTGCCAAGCATGTACGAGTACAGAATACCTGACACTATAAACAATTGATGCAGACCTCCTAGGAAACCTTGAATATCGAAGAGAAAGACAATAAGAATCTAAAATGAATTAATTGTACAGTAGTATAATAATAACTAGGGCTGGGATTTCGATGCTTCAAGAACGATATTTTAACTATAATATGAAATGACTCATACTTATTTATTCTTAAAGCGATTATAATTTGTTTTGGGAAACCCTATTTGGATACAGATATTGTTTCATTTTATCACTAATGATTCTAAATATATTCATTTTAGCAATAAAAAGAACGATTCTCATTTTTTCCAAAAATAAGTTTTATTTGTTTAACACAATTATCATATATTCTGTTATTGTTTTCTATAAAAATTATGATTGGTGTATAGTTTTCTATCTACACGTATAGATTGACACATATGTCTTATGAATGGTGATGACTGTATTCTTTTTTAAGCTAGTTTGATAATTAACGAACGGGGCGGGTCTCTACTTTTTGATATTTACAATCTTTTGTCACGAACCACTCAAATTTGTATGAATTTTATTAAAAAAATTTCAATAATATATTTATATCATTCATATTGACGCCACTTTATGAGAATACAATAGAATTGAATTACTGATCAAATGCTCATGGAACTATACTACATAGTGTCTGCCACTATTCGACTTAGAAACATGTTGGAACGATCTTTTTAAGTAAAAGTGCTTTTTCAAAGACGATCAAAAGGAAATAAACCTGAGGTCCAGAAATATTTTCGATCGCTTTGGAGTAAATTACCTACATATTCGAGTGACCGCGATAATTCGAATATAAACTCAAAGACCTTCAAGGATATACTTGAATACTAAAGCGTGTTGTATTTTGCATCAGCTTTCCGATAAGTTGAGATTTTTGTTTCACTCCCCTCCCCTCAAAGGTTCGATGGTTATCGCGCGGATTTTAGCCGTCAGCGGCGGGTATGAGCGTTTACGGTCTCAGCACAAACAGGTATACACACGCCCGGGCGTTTTCCGTGACCGCGGATTTCCGTTTTCCGGACGGCATCGCGTTCCCAGCCCGGAAACGAATACAACACACGTGGTCATAATACGGTGAGCAGATAGTTTTTTTTTTTTTTTAAACCTCGTATCTCGGGTTCCGCAATCTCCCCGACGTACATGGGTATTATGGTGCACATGGCACCGCATCCGGCGCCCTGCAGTATACGTCCCACGTACAGTACGCGCGTGGCCGTCGGGAACGTGATCATCAGCCAGCCCAAGATGACGCTCGACTCGCCGACGATCAGCGACACGCGGCGCCCGAACACCGCTGACACCGCGCCCGCCGGCACCGCGCCCATCACCGCGCCGACGCCGAACAGCGAGCACACCGTGGCCGCGGCCATCGGCGACACTTCGAAGTCCACCGCGGAGCCGTCCTCCAGCATCTTCTGGGTCGGTGACGACCATCCGAGCACTGTGCCGATGACGAACGCTCCCAAAGACGCTGCAAGTCAGAACGATGGCGCGATCTCAACGGAAACGATCAATTAATGATTACATACTGTACGCGCGCAGCATCAACATTCGATTATTGTTTTAACAATGTTGCATGCGGACTAGGTGACTTTAAGTTATAAGACTGACTAATGGTAGTGCAATGTAGCGTTAACACTTGGTAGTAGTAATGGTAGTAAAAGATTTCAGATTTGTGACATTAATTGCGGGGTGCGCATCGCTGCGTGCAGTCGACAAACTAGTTTATTTCGTACACATAGTAAGATCAACAGTAATGTCCATGTACCATACGCACGCATATCGAATAAATAGAAGGATATCAATCGTTAGGTCTGGTAAATATTTGTTACTACGAGTCACTACTTGATAATAGTAATAAGGAGTAGATAAACAATTAAAATAATTATGCTTATTAGAATACAGAAACCCGAAAACATATTTTATTTATTGATGACGTTGGCATCTTATAGCGGAGCGACGTGATTACCATAGTGAGAAAAGTCGTTTGAATTTTGTACATATTCGCATATTTTATATAATTGCTTGTATGAGCCTGTTAATGCAACTGTCTGATAAATCGCAGTAACGACAAAAAAAAACTTGTTTCATGCCTAGATACAAGTAAAGCGTGAGTATTTGAAACAACGATCAATAGGTACTGAACGCTTTGTACGCGGGTAAGTCATAAAAACTAAGTTAACCAGTCAAACTAAACAATAGTTTATACTTTTAGTGTTTTAAAAATAGTTGTACGAATTTAAAAAAAGAATTACGATTACGATGAGAACCCCTGTATAAACTATAAAATTAAGCGTGTTGCCGTCAAATTTACCGCAAATGTACCTATTATACATTGTATGATTATCTTCTTTTCGATTTACGTAAAAAATATGTAGGTATTTGTGTTTTAATATATTATTATGTGCACCGTTAAGTTAAGACATCCGTGATAAATTTAACACGCTAATTAAAAACGATTTTCATGTGCCTCCGAGCAGTATACCTAGATGTCTAATAAACGTCGACAGCGACAATGTCGTTTTTTATTGACTATTCTACGCGAATTTGTTTTGTTTCTATGTGCAATTCGTTACATGGAAAACGATTATCATTAATATTTAACTGACTACATTTCGATGTCACAAATATATCTAATAAGTAATTTATTCCAGTACATTCGAGTGGTAATTTTAGTGAATTTGGACGTCTGACAAAAACAATAATGCGTTTAGTATCGTTTTTTGATTTAATCTCGATAAAATATCCTGAACGGAATTCAATAATATATTATATTGTTATAAATTGTCATCGCCATAATAACGTTGCACAAGGAAAATAATTAATAGTTCACACTTAGTACCTATGTACAGTCACTCGCCGTTTTTCGACTATCCGCATACAATAATATTTATGTATGTATATATAAACACTATATAGTCGACATGACATAATCAACTTGCGTATTCCAACCATCGCGATGATGGTGAAAATTCATAATAATAAAAATAATAATGTGATAATTTATAACCATGCACGATTGTTTATACATTACCTGACAGCGCATAGAGAATCTGAGGTATCTTATTATTTACTACACTAAACATAATTCGACTAAATCGTCTGGAGTCCCGACGAACGTGAAATTTAAACACAATATAATGTGTATTCGCGTAAGGTTTTCAAGACTAGTCGGCCAGATTACATTTTATCTGAGTCCGAAACGTTGGCTACTTAAAATATTCAAAATGATTGTGTGAGTAATTTAGCTATTATTGTTTGAGTATGCCTAATGTTTTCAAGGTGCAACCTTTATATTATACGTTTGACAGATGAATGTTGTACAGTTTATTCTATTGACATACGCTTTAAAAACATATAAACAACTGTAATCTAGTACCTACTAAGTACTACACACTTTCGTTTCGTGATTTGAGTCTATGACCACCAATAAGCGAGTGGGATATATATATCATTTATTTATACACATACACGAGGCTTATATATAATCTATAATATTATGTTATTATTATTAATATTACTAAAGTTAAGCGTTTATGAATGCAATATCTTCAAATGACCTTTATTATAATTATTATTATTGGCTAGTATACAGACCGCTTTATATTAACCTTATTTTAAATAATGGATCTTATTAGTTATTACAATATTACAACGAAGTAGGCATACACACAGAGCAGGTACAGATAATTGGCTGCAACTTGCAGTATGACAATCATTTTATATGGTCATCGAACAAATGTATGTGATTTAATGTGTATGGATCGGTGTTCAATTAAGTAGTCAAAGCGTACACTTCACGTGTGTTGAACTAGGCGTACCTACAATAAATTAAAAATAAAATAATAATATCAGAATTCAAAAACTGTGTCCGACGGTGTTTTTAAATGTATTTACTGTCGTTCTTATGCAATATCGAAAGGATCAATATATTAAACGCATTATAAATAATATTACATATGTAATGCACATATTATTTGAAATATTTATGTGAATATTGTCAGTAGTCAAACAATATCATAGAGAATGAAATACATCGTTTGTATTATGTATTATGCATATTCCACAATAATGCATTTATATTATCGGCACAATGATATGTATATATTCAGACAATTAGACAGACAAATATTTCGGTAGGAGTTTCAGTAAAAATATGAAAATACTAACTGTTAAAGTACAACGAAAAATGTTATTTTTCAAATCATACAGCGGGGCAACTTTAAACCCAAATAATCATTTTTGATTCTTTAAAATGTTGATACATTTTTGAGCTCTTCGATAAGGTTTTTTTAAATAATTTTTTACTGTAGCTTTATTTAATTTCGATAAAAATAATCAAATAAATACGTTAATTTAAAAATTGCCTAAGCCAGGTTAAGACCCTAAAAAAATTATACAAATAGACATGATATTTTGTAATATCCACATCAAATCACTGGCGATTCTTTTATGAAATATTATATAGTTGCTAGACAAAATATAGTGTTCACGAAATTAATTAGTAACACGAAATTAATTAGTAAAAATAATAATAGCAATGTAATTTTCAATAGACATTATTTTTCAATGATTATTAATAACTGAAACTATCTTTAAATTTTAATTAGTAGTACCTATAGCTTCTTTGCTCTCGCTCAAAAGCTGTGACAAGTGAATACGAAAATATATCTCGGGACGTTAACTACAGCACCAAGTCATTTACAATAGCAATTTTAAATTGTTCAGAAGAGACAAAAGATATAAAAGAAAAAAAATGTTTTTTTCAAAATATACCAAAATTGTTCACTATTTATACTGTTATATAATACTTACCACTTTTTTTAACACTAAAATATAGTATGCCGAAAAATGTAAAAATTTTGGAGATCATATGAAAATGATAAATAATATATATATATATATATATGTATATAGGTAAAATTAGTGTGAACTGATAAACAATAAAATACACGTAAACACTTAACAAAATAAAAAAATACAATCAAACACGATTTGAAGATGCCCAGATAGAATATGAAATATTATATAAAATCGTGTTTTTTAAAAGGAAAACGTAATTAGATAAATATGGTATATGGCACACCATTTCGAAGAAAAATGTTATCTACTCGGCGATATTGAAATGTAATTTTCAAAATGAATAATGAAAAACAAAAAATGTATATTTATTAGCATTGCTGTGTGGTATAGTCGCAGTATAATGTTTAGATTAAAATAGATTTATCTTAATTCCAATCGTGATATTCAGAAATTTACCTAGTAACTACGTATAATTTTAAAACAACATGTTAATACAATAATACGTAGATTGTCACGTGTTTAATGTTTACATGTACGAGTTCATTAAAAGCGTACCTATAGTGCTGTCAGCTATACTATGTTGTGAAATGGCCAACCATGGCAAAAAAAAAAACCGTGTCTCCCGACTCAATGCATGCGTTATGCATTGTTGATGTACGAGTATAATATTCAGGGACAACGATAATTTTGTGGTTACACTCATAGTTATAATAATAATTATAATAGCAATAATACATTTTATCTGTAGACGTACGCTTTCATGGATACATTTTAAGATTAGGTTGGTAGGTTTATACCATCGTTCGGATTCAAACGTATCCAATTGTACCCGCAGATTATTTTTTATTTGTTTTGGTTTAAATCACTTTCTTAGCGACCGATTTACGAGCACATTAAAACATATGAATAGCTGTTGCTAATTAAGAGGTGGCCGCTTTTTTCGTCCGTCGTTTGTCATTAAGTCTTGAACTGTATCTGATAAAAACTATGAAAATATGTAAGTTGGCCGCGTCGTCTAGTACCAACAGTCATTATGTAGTTATAACGTAGAAAATGGTAAATGATTTATATCCTATGGAATGCATTTTGAATTGTGACGAGATGGATACAAGAAATGCTTGTTATAATCTTAAGATACTTAAAATTTGAGTAAAAGGTAGAAATGCATCTTTTTAGTTAGAGCTAACGATAATTGGTTCTGTAAAAATAGTAATGCACCATATTATTTATACCTAATTTTATTTGTAAACTTAACTTTAACAACAATTCTCTGTTTGATATATATTCATCACAGCTTAAGCTTTTTAACTATACAAAAAAATAAAGGTTGATACTTATTAAAATATGTATTTTCTAATAAATTTGTTTAATTTATTTTTGGAGTCAATATATTTATTTTTTAGAACATCCATACATCTATCGAGATCTATTAAGTATATATTATTTAAATAAAAGCATATTAACAATACATTTTATTATTTACTATAATAAAATAATAATATAGGTAATATATTTGAATATACTTTAATGTCTATATTTTTATTATCTACGTTAAAATAGTTTATTATTAAATAATTAAAATTAATGTGGTGAATTTACTTATGGTACATTATACGATGATGATAAAAAAATGAATTTGATGGTAATTGTATACAAATATATACATATATATGATGATATTTTAAAAATAATTATAAAATTATAAAATATTTGTCTTTAATAATCACCAATTAATCTAAGATTCGAGTGAACAACATTACTCGACTAAAATAATATTTATTCCATAATTACCTAAATGAACAATAACGAAAACATTTTCAAAGATAAACATTTTTAAAACAACAGTCTTATATTCATTGAACAAAATTTGTACATGTCAAAGTATTTGCAGTTCATCCAACAAAGTTAATACATTTTAAATACAACTTGAAATGTCTGCAATTATACCACGCACTTGATTTTTGAAAACCTTACAGTATAACAAATGTATTTTTTTAAGTTTTTCGAAATACTTTGTTAGAAACATATATTATGTATTTTATAATATATATCATGTAGGGTAGGGCAAGGTACTAAAAAAGATATGTTGATACATGATACATTTAATTTGTAGAAAAGATACAAGATACGTTTCAAAGTTACCTAAAAGATACAAGATATTTACAAAAATATAATTATTATTTTACAATGAACATTTTTTTTACCTATTAAAATTGTGTAAAAAATGTATATATTACGTTCAATATTTTCATTATAATAATAATTAGCATAAAAATAAAATAATAGGTAACAATTATGTAAAATAAAATTTTTAAATTAGATTTGTTAACCAAATATTTTTTTTTAGGAATAAAATAGTTTTAAAAAAAATTAAAACTTTCGACGCTAATTGCTATATTTTTTCGTTGTAATTTGACTGACACAAATAGTACCTACCATAGCCCACACCAGTTTTACAATTCAAATTTTCTTTATTCGTGATGCAATTATTATATTACGTACCAAAACGTATCGGTAAAAGTAAAATAATAAAATAATATATTTTATTTCTTTAATAATTAATGATTGACAAGGTATATAATTTAATTTTTGATGTATCTTTTTGCATAAAAATATACATGATATCGGAATGAAAATATGTATTTAGATGCAAGATACAACATAATTTTTGAATATGTATCATGGTATAATATACAATTGTATGTTTGATACGTACCAATGATACATGTATCTATGATACTACCCAACCCTTATATCTTATTATATTAACTATTTTATAAGTATAAGTTTACACTTAAAATACTCCTATAATAACACACTCATAAAGTTTAATAAATATAAAAGTTTTTCTTTATGCCACGGCCGGCCAGCTTAAGACTAGTCGAGACGTCACGATGACACAGAAATCAGTGTGAGAAAACAACTAACTTGCCAAAGAAAATATCCGGTCGCACCTGTTTACTATTTCTATTTAGTATTCCAATACAACAAAGTGCTCGTACGTAACAATATAACACTAGTTTCCATTGCTCACTTTTGGTTCACCCGAAAGAGTATTGTTTACATTGCTACCAAAACAAATACTTATGATTCAGATTATAGTATTATAGTACACGATTCTTTTTTTTTTTTATTTTTTTTTTAACTAAGACATTCCTAGCCTAAGGCTATCTATATCTTGGGATATTAGACAATATATAATTAGTTTTAACAGGTATTAATATGATATTCAAATATTTTCAGTTCTAAGGATAATTAACAGTTGATAGTTTAGATATCTAGAAACACGATTCTTAGTAAAACAATTCCTGTGTTTCTAATGCAAAAGTCTTCAATGTTTAATTTAGTCAATTTATTACAGTGTATCACCTCAGAATATACATCAACGTATAAATTACAAAAATTAGAAAACATACGAAGTTTTTTAATGTTTATTTCTTATAAATAATATCCATATTAATATCTCATACAAACAAATTTCACTGATTTTTAATATCATTAGGCTTACACAAAAATATACGATTCGTATCATGTATCTTTTGGTCTGTGGTGAATCTTGTTTAATAATAAATAAAATTATATAATCTAACAGTGAAGTATAAAATAAATTAACAACATAATAAATTTTATTAGAAAGCATTGAAGATAAATATTAGTATATTTGAACTAATATGATCAATATTATAAAATATATATGTATTACAGACAATATTAAGAATTTACATTATTTCTTATAATAAGATTAATAACTTAATTGTGAAATCTTCGATTAATTTAATTTGGCTATTTTCTTTTATAATAAAGTGCACATTATCAATTAATTAATTCACATTTCTATTAACATACGTCATACTATCATATATTATTTGAATTAAAAAAACATATCATTAAAGTTGCACTGACAAGCATATAAAATTAGAAAGTTTAAAATTTTTATTTCAAAATGAATTGTATTTGCATTATTCATTGAACATTTTAGTTTAAGTATTAATACACTAAAAACAATAGTAATATAATTTAATTATTTATAATTATACATAATATAATTTATTGATGATAACTTATAACCATTTCACGATTATAGAACTTTCCCTAATTAATACATTCGACAGTATTATAGTTATTATTTACATATTATATATAAATAAAACAGTATATCATATGTACATACTACAGAAATATTTATTATTATATTTACACAATTACATTATTGTAATTATAACTAATAACGATGATACCAGATTTTGCAAAAATCATTTAAATTTTATTCGGTTACACATATAGTACTAAATGCAAACAACACTGATGAATAAAAAGCACTAAAACAGCACTGAAATTCGTTCCTATTGAAAACATATTATATAATATATTCTCAAGAGAAAGAAAAATCAAAAAACGGGTAAAATCTGCGGAATCTATGAAAACACTGTGGTTTCGTATGTCTCCACCTCCGCCGCCGTCGTCATCGTGGTCGTCATCGCAATCGGATTGACCTGTTTGCCCGAAAGTTTTAATTGAATTTCGGCCAGCGTCTTGTTTTTTGTTTCCGGTACGACAATCGCGGCGAACAAAGTGCCCATGAAGCAGAACGCGCTGAACGTGAAGAAGCATCCAGCCTGTCCCCACAACAATATCAGCTCATTGAACGCGTACGTTACCACGAACACTAACGACCAGTTGGTACACGAGGTCAAACTTGTTCCGATAGGTTTCACCTGTAATTGAGATCAATTTGTAAGTATTATGATAACGATCAATTTATTACAACACATTTTATTGTGCAAATTATGCATTTTTTTTTCAAATAACTTCCCAGCTACATGAAGGATTATTATAAATATTTTGAATAATTTATTTGCATTTCAAAGAAACAAAATAAAAAATAGTTATTAGTAGTACAAGTAATACAACAGTTTGTGTTGATTTTTTTTTCAGTGAAATAAAATAGAAACAATTAATAAATAAATAAATTTATAAGGAGATTATGCTTATCATCTACTTAGAGTGTTGAAATTGTAATAGAAAAAAAATATAATTATTTTCGAAATTTTCCGACGATATTACAATAAGTCTAAGTGAAGATGGTGACTTATAGAAAATTATCTAATATATGTGAACATATTATTATATTAACATATTATTAGAAAAATGTACAAAGTAAACCATTTTATTAATGTATTATTAATTTGAAAATTAATATTAATAGATCAAAGGCAACAGTCGAGTTTAAATGTAAGACATACCATGAAGATTAGATGGTAAAACTAGGCTAAATATTTCCAGATAGTCAGGTAAGAAAACTTAACCGAAAAAATGTAACACTGTACAATTTTATCGTATTATTATGATTTATATTGAATATTGATTCACTATAAATATATACAAATTGAATAGAAATTTATTAAGTATTAAATTATAATAAATCGAGAATTTTGTATTATATAATATACATAGGTATTAAAAAGTAACTGTTTAACGTATCAGATTATAATATTTGAAATAAAATTATATTTTACGACTCAAGAGGTATAATTGCAATTCAGTGAATAAAAACCATGACTACCTATCTATACTGTTTTTGATACAAGTGATGTAAGAGATCTTTTTTATTGTGACTAAATGCTATAATAGTTATATGTTTTATACTAAAATTTAATTTTAATATTTTTATTATTTTGCGCACCAGACAATTTAAACAGTTAATGAAATAATTATATTAACAAACAATGTTATTCAATAAAGAAGAAAACCAATGAGGAAATGACGATTGTTACGTAAAATTACTATATTGATAATATGAATGTATTTATATATTGCATCATTTACTAAATCATAAAAACATATACTCACAACTCACAATCGCGCGCTTGCACAGTTTCCATCCTGATTACTCAACTCGTATTTTCAATTTATTTATGCGGAATACATGGTTGAATTTGCATAATCATATGAAGTTATAGACAATATCAGAGAATAAAAGTATGGATTTGAATGAACAAAGAGATAATTCATAATAATAATAATATCGGCATGTATAATACGATAAAATCTAAATTTAATAATTTTGATTGAACTAATTTACTGTAAAATGATATCGATCAAAACTTTAGGTTTTAGCTGTATTGACATTGAGTCAGATTATCATTATTTTTCGTTAATTTTCACCTACAACTAAATGTTTAACATTAACCTCTATAATTCGTACCATTTTTTATTATTTTAAATCCACTGTAGCACATAGAGTTAAATGTAGAATAACAATATGTGTAATTATTAAATATGTATTATTACACTCAGCTGCGGAGAGCACGAGCATTCACACACTATACGTATCTTATAGAGGGGTTGTGTCGATCTCTGAAATTACACACTTAAAAACAGTATCGTGATGTATGATTTAAGTGTTAATGTATTATTATTTTTCACATATACCCATCAAAAAGTTTCATGTTTTCACGGTAGACTAGTAGATAATTTGCCGAATCAATTTTACGAGGTCCGTGACGATTCTCACTAATTGCAGATACTATATTGTAGTCATCCGGTACTTCCATAGATATATGTATAACTGATACGATTATACAAAAAGTGGAATTGCAATTTTAGCGCTTAGTTTTTTAAGCATTTCAGTTTATCGTTAATGTCATCGCGGGTATACATCAACAATAAAAGACGTATACGTTTCACACGTTTCACGGTCATTTTACAAATGAATACAACACTAACTACAAGAACTAACTACTAGGAACACTAAGCATACAAATTTAGTGTATTTAATTTGACAACATCTGAAGTACCTAACCGAAAACTTTAAAAATTTTAAAGAAGTACAATAAAACTGAATTCATCACTTGAAACGTCAAAATCAGTCAATTTTTTTCGTATCCTTACGACCACATTATATATTTATATATGTAAAATTATAAGCACCCCAGCTCTGGACTGATTAAATTGGTTGTATTATATTGTATAAGGTTGCTGACTATTATAAATTCGAGTGTATACGTCTGTGGTTTTTATCGTAGCCAAAATTATAGTGTAATGAAACGTTCATTATACAGTCGGACCCGCAATTACGCGGTATTTTATTTTTTATTTTATCGCTGTTCCAATTAGTACCTACTTGGTAATTGTTAGACTTTTTTTTCTTCTTTTCCAGTTCTACTTTTGATGTTAACGCGTTTTAACATTGAATATTAGTGCAATGTAGGTTAAGCCTCGTTATGCTGTGATCATTATGCGTGGTGAGCAGTAAAGACCAACATTATATAACTACATATAATACATATAATTCGTATACATAGGAGTATAGGACTTACTTCCTTAAATGTTCAATCGTTTCCTTCATGTAGAAAAATTACTCTATCTAGAAACATTAACTTAAAAAGTAATATATATACCTCCGGCGAATGTATTTCGCCCATCAATACCCATGGCAATGGACCATAACCAATGGAAAATGCTGATATGTATAAAGTGATGCAGATCAGAGGTAACCAATGAATCCGTATGGAGAGTTCTGGATAATGTGTTTTGATCAAATAAAACACACCCAAACCTGCATGACTAACCGCCATTAGCAGTCCTGAGATCACGAGTAACAACTTTCGGCCGCATTCATCCACGACCAACAAAGCCACAAATGTTATAGCGAGCTGAAAACAAATGATTGAAGAGTATAAAAATATTTGGAAAACATCTATTTATAAAACATGTATTTTACTAAAAGCTGTAAAACCTATTTTCATTGGGAAGTAAAATTATTTTTCTCTTGCATTAGTAAAAATATATACCTACATTTTATAGTTACCATTCATAAACATTATTATTATTATAATTATTTTATGCAAGTCGTTCGTTTCATAGTTTTACCTGTACACCACTGACCGTTATCGAACACGTGTGAGGACTTAAATGACTACCAGCCGAGTTAAATATATCAGTCATGTAGAAAATCAACACGTTTATACCACTCATTTGCTGGAAAAACATACAGCCAATACTGATGTACAAAGATTTGCGATTCGCCTTGTTTGACAACACCTGATATATTGTATAGCTTTGCAGTTTTTGCTCTTCGACAAACGACTAGAAAATTGAAAAAAAAACCGTATTAAATTTGGTTATTGGATTTTCTTGAACTTTAGTAGCAGACTAACTACGTAATTGATTAATAATCGTATAATAACTCATGTAAGTTCGTATAAAATAAAATTATACTTAACGAGGTTCAGCAATAAAAAATGTAGGAAATCTCTGCGTAAGTAAATATATTTTTACATTTACTTCTCGCAATTTGATCATATTATTTGTTTTTTTCATTAAAAAAAGCAAAAATATATCATATTTCAACGGTTTGTCTGATGGAATATTGTCAAAAACTAATTTTATGTTAAATTTGAACTTTATTTGTATTTAATTTTTGAATTCCAGATTTTATCGTAGTGCAGTAGACAATTGGTAGTATATAATACGTTGAAACAATAACTTATATCTTCGCTTTCAAATGTAGAAAATTAAAATATTAGGCTATAAAATACGTTCGGTTGAGATAGTATATTTTGGTACCAACGTCTTTTATAAACCTACCTGTAATCGAAACGACCTTTTTAAGACCCGTTTCTTCGCAAAAATAATTAAGAAGCAAAATATATATTTGTAACTTCAGGAGCCTATATAAAGTCAAAGTATATTTCAGTAATTGCAGATGATACTTTTTTTTTACTTGTAGCATACTGCGGTATGCTGTCAATAGTACATCAAAATAAATAATTATCGTTGTGTATTACTTTGATGGCCGCTAATTCCTTGGTCGTGTCAGAGTAATCTCGAAGAACTTCCAAAGAAGCAGCTGCTCCGTCAGAATCGTTATTACTCATGAGATAGTACGGTGACTCAGGTATGCACAGGATGGCGAGGATATGTAATACCACCCAAATGGCGCACATTGTGCAAAACAGTTCGTACATCATGAACGAGCCCAATGTATATGAATACAATATACCTGTGACTACGAAGAATTGGAAAATCGTTTCCAGACGACCTGTGAGAAGATACAATTATTCCATTTAAAACACTGCAGTAGGTAAACAAGTATAAATACTATTGTCTTTTTAAGACCGGGCTAATGGCTCGGAATTATTTCATATTCAAATACGTTCGAATAATTGATTAATACTACCCTATGGCCTATGTTCATTATATACGATTGTTGATTTTAACATATTATTAATTATTCGATACAAAATATTTCCCACCCAATATTTATTAAATTAATTTTTTATTCAAACACTACGCGATAGCATTACTATTTTTATCGATTACTTATCATTGTCGTCGAATACAGAAACTAGTTCGCAAGAGGAGGAGGACATTAGGTTGTCCGGCTATTCTAGAAAATGTTGTAGCCTATATAAAAAATCAGAAACATCACAATCGTCGTCGTCAAGTATCCACGGATACATTAGCAAACGGATATGTTTTATACACAACAAGTAAAATCAACCGTTTCTCTGACAACTATTTGGTTGTCACAGTAAATTCATAGAAAAATCAAATAGTATCAACCGATTGTGTTTTTACTATGACAACCGAATTGTTGTTAGAAAAACGATACACTTCAGTCGTTTGTACTTTTCAGCTTTCACTCAACAAGTATGGTTTCCGGCATGAAGTTTCGTACAAAATTTTAACGTGATCCACACTGAAAATACATGTCCACGTCAAAACGTGACAAGCTCTTAAAAAAAAACTAACATTATGTTGATCAAGATGCGATATATTTTTATGTAAAAGCACGTAGTATCATCATTCATCGCCGGTATGATTATACAGCTTGTGAGACATAATAACAGAGCGAAACGGCATGAGCATTCGTGTAAAGCTATAACATTTGTTACGTGGAAATGTTTGCGAGCGTTTCACTCCGTCAGCTTATACCTCGCGAAATAATACGTTTCTGGTGGGGTGGGAACGTTGCATTTTTTTCATGACCGCAATTTCTTTCCCCCTCAGCCGGTAAAAGGAAAAATATATGATTTTATGCGCGGCGCTCATACGGCGTCCCACGAAGAACGGTTAGGCCGGACACCGTGCACCATAGCGCCGCATAATCGATTGTGCGAACGTACGTACCTCTCATTTGCGGATCGGCTATCTCGCCAACGTACGCCGGTATGACGGCGCACATGGCGCCCACGCCGACGCCCTGCACCACGCGGGCCGCGGACAGCATCCACACGGACGTGGGCAGCACCAGGATGGCCCATCCCACGAGCACGAAGCCCTCGGACAGCATCATGCTGGTCTGGCATCCGATCATACTGGACACGTAGCCGGCCGGCAGCGCGCCCAGCATCGCGCCCACGCCGAACACCGAGTTGAACGTTTGCACGTGCTTGCCGGTCACCGGGAACGGGAACTCGTGGTCGGCCCTGAACATGGACCGGACCGGCGACGACCATCCGAGTATCGTGCCGCTGACGATCGCGCCCAGCGTCGCTGCAACATGATATCATCGATCTACTGTTCTCGACAAATCAAGCAACAACCGGTGTGTATCGGAGGACTTTTGTATAGTGATCCTAATTCTACACTCTAAACGAAACGAGGCACGTAATGGTTCAAGCATGTAGTGTGTGTTTTTTTTCCTTCGTGTCTGCGCACACGATTTCGACAAGGAGCATTGCTCCGATAGAAAATTCCGTCTATCGGTGGTACTTGGGGGAAAAGAGGTGATTTTTATAAAATCTCAACAGTTATCCGAATGATTGAGAAAAAGAGAGAAAACATTTGCATAAAACTTCAATCGTGATATTTCGTCACGTGCTATCCACTACGATTTCCTTTGTAGCCAATGGATAAACTTTTACGGGAAAGGCGCAAATAAGCGCACATGAACGTTGGAAAATAAAATGTTGACCGTTGTGAGACCCATGAGTTTCACCTATTTTTTTTCTCATGTTACAGGTTGCGAGTTTATGTTGTAATATATTTAAAAAAATAAAATAATTTTTCTCTATTACCTATACAGTGTTTGGGTATGTATTTATTATAAAACATCGGTCTTATGAAACTCTATGTTTAGAAAAAATACTGCTGTTCATAATTATTAATCACTCTTGCCGAAAAACGCCAATAACCGCGCAATAAACATTGTATACGATCGGATATCTTTTGCTTTAATTTATTTGCAAGACTCAACTTGAGTTGATGTAATATTTATAATGGTTTACATTTGAACTTTAAATGTAATCACTGATCGGGTAGGTCGTTTAACTTAACAATCGGGATATAGTCGGTCGTTTATTGAAATCTTTTTAGCAAGTTCTCAACAGTTTACAAGAAATTTGCGTGAAAAATGTTCTTTTGTTCAGTTGTAGGTCTAATTTGAATAATTCACAGTTTTTCAAAAAGAAATGTTTGAGTGGCTAATTAGTGTACACTGTACATATATTATAGTACGCTTATTTATATTGGCTCTAATATTGGTTTACTGTAATATTGTACGTATATCGTCGCATACAGTTCATTGATATTGGAGTGAAATAGCTTCGGTATTGTTTTCGAGAAAATTAAAAATTAATTACGATTTAAATACATCAATATAATTGTGTTCAGTAATGAATCGCGATTCGAAGAAAATTGACTGACGTATTTTACTGGTTGCATTATGCAGAAAATAATGATGTTTCTATGATTTAACTTATGTTTAATATAATCAAAATTAACAAAAATACCAAATATTTTATTAATTTTTGTTTACAAAGTATGTACTTCAGTTTCGTTTTTACTAAAATTATTTTATTCCAACCTAATTATAGTTAATGATTGTGTATGATTTACATATAAGCAATACATATTTATGTACTTTGAGTGCCATGGTTTCTACTCATTATTCAATGGAATAAAATATCAATACTGTAATTGAAGCTTAATTTTGGGTTATAATTATTTACATCATGTAATTTTGTAATTCTGTACTTTTAAACGTTACGAAAGTTCCATTATTTCTTTTTTTTTATAAATTAACTTATTGATTTATTATTGAAAAATTTTAAGTCAACGAATTTAGTAACTCTGAAAATTACATTAATTGATCGTTTCTAAATTCAATTACATCACGTTGATAAGCTAACGGCCTTTTATGAATTATTAAAATTGAAATTCTGTAACAGTGTTTAAGCTTTTTTGTCAAAATTCAAATCGAAAACCGTTATTAATTTTTTAATGATCGGCCATTTGGTAATGGACATTACATAACGTTTGTTAATTTTCTAAGGTCAGTTACTTAGTAACACAATATACGATTATTTAAAAATTAAAATACAAGTAAGACATACAACACTAATGTCTAGGTTACAAGATCAGTGATTCTCAAATTTTTTCGACTCACTGTGCTCTTTTGGCACACTTGATAAAACTGCTGGCCTTTCATTTTAAATAAAAATAAATAAAATCCGAAAAAATTGTAATGGATAACCAGATAACCAGACAGTGGTTGGCGACGTGGTTCCTCTGTAAAGACACCACGGAGCGTAATTTTTGAACCGCTGTACTAAAGTAATTTAATTAATCATTACATTTTATTTTTTATATGAATAAATAAAACAAACGGTTTTTTTGACCATCTTATCAAAATTAAATAAGTTCAAATAATCTGTAGTATATACAATTATTTGAGCGTAAATGGTAATCCTATTATTTAATATTAAAATTTGGGATATGCGTAATGGACGATCATTAATTTTGTAGTATTGTTTTAATAGTTTTCATACGTCTATAATCTACACTCAACGACCTATACGTCATCAATATGTCAATACACAAGAAAACTTTAATACAATAGATAATCAGCAAGTTACATTTTCTATTAATTTATCATCTATATGTAAGTAAAATTAAATGTTATATATTTTATTCAAAATAAATAGAAAAATAAGATTATGGTCATTATGGCCATTACGCTGGCAATTTCAAAATGCCGTTGCGAAATAACTATTGAATTATGTAACACTCTTTAGGGGTATCGGAAGTAGCCGTTTATTAAGGGGCCTAACGTAGAAAATTTTTGATTGTTTGTTCAGTTAACGTTGTGCCATTGTAATAAGTGAACGGTTCTTAGTGTATGTAAATGAAACATGTAAATAGTGTCTTCACGCCCAAGAAAGTATAAGTGGCTACTATTTCATAAGTGACTAATTTTTACTGTTAAAAATTTTCATTTTTAGCAATCCTAAATATTCTGAAAACTAGTTTTAATTTCCTTAATATACTCGCATTACTATAACATTTTTAACTTTAGGTATCGAAAAAAACTTCCCAACAATTATACGAGTAGGTAGTTTTCAATTTCTTAACCATACCTGTGTAATGTGTATAATAGTTTGAAAGATCGATAGGCAACAATAATTAAAATTTGAAATTATGGTAGTTTAATTCGTTTTAAGAGGTAATTTTCTATGTGAACTTGATTTTCGTACTATAAATTATATTGTTAATTTTCAAAAATAAAAGTGAACGTAAAAAAAGTAATCCGTACTTAAAATTTCTATAACATACGTAAGTAAATATGGAATCTGAATATTAAGTTCTACAAAAAAAATAAAAAATAAAATTTAGTACATTTTTTAATTGTTATGAATATAAAATATACATAAAATAAAGCACATATATTTAGATAACATATCCTTGAATAACATAAACAAATAATTTTGAATACAATTAATCCTTATCGATTTTAATATTTCTTGGTCGTGGTCTTCGCACTGCTATCTGGTTACCATTACTTTTAATTGTTGTAGTTTATATTTTTTTTCTTTAATAAATTTGTACTCACCAATAACTGTTACTATAACTTGAGAACTAATAACGCCTCCTGACAAATATTGTATTATAAAAATCTGTAAACAAAATCAATGTTTATCCGTCGTTCTTAAACACATTTAATGAACACCAAATTAGCCAAATCAACAACATATCAATAGGTTTGTTTTTAAAACAAATACAACCGGTACCTATTTTAAACACATTATGATTCAAATTCTATTAAACTTACGAACTTTGGTTTCCTGTATTGTCTGGACAACGCCATATCAATGATCACAGATTCACGAAAACAAATATTGAACGTATTTCGATATGTTATAATAATTATGTTTAAATATAAGCACTACACATAAAAAAATGATTTTATATTTTGTTAAAGGCAGTTCAAATGTTTAATACTAGTTATGGTCGATGCATGGTATGTTACATTAGTTTGGACACGTTGATTATACGGAACAGACATACGGTCTAGTATAACTCATATCCCCACTGTATATGGTTGTAAGTATTTTAAGAGCTGTCCGCTTTGTATACGTGGATTTAGTGAATAAGTCTTAATTTACAATGAATATGAATAGGAATTTATTCATTTAAAACAAGAACTAAATGTTCACATTTAAACTATAACTTCAATTTTCATAATGTATCTAGAACTCCGAAAAAATATAAATAACTTTGAGACGAATAAATTGTACATTATAGGTATCCAAATGTAAAGTAAACATAATCTAAAAATCTAAATTTTATTCTTAATTATTTTTTATTAAATCTACAGAAATTTACTTGTTAGATCTAAGAAGCATATTATAACACTACGTAAAAATAATGTTGATCATAATAGTATGCATCAAATTTCATGTTGTTTAAATAACATTTCAAAACATGAATAAAATACATTGTTTGATGCATAAGAAGATTTACTTACACCTTCAAAGATTTAATACAATAAACAAAACGATATCAAAAAAATTAGTAACTTATCAAGTGTTCAGTGTACATAGTATTTTAAAATTAATTAATATATAACAGTTTTAATAATAGTTATGTTTAAAATAAGAATAATATAAATTTTGTACCAAGAAACAAGTGGATATATATACAATATTCATATTAATCAAACATAGTGTTTTATCAATAACACACAAAACTATGGTCTTGGGTCATTAGGTTGGAGTTTCACAAGTTCTTCACAGATTTCCCAATATTTCTTTGCGTTTCCTTCGTCAACCACATCACTCCTCAAACTGGCTTCCTAAAAATAGATTATAGTTATTATCCTCGTCGTATCTTAATTGTATTATTACATTATATTGCAATGTCAATATTTGCGAAAAATATTAAGCTTATTATACTCCAGTTAATTTTAGAGACTAATCAAGATTATATACCAAGAGAAGTACAATGTGTAGACACGTGTTTTTTGTTTTATCTACCAGCAATATTAATTAGTGACACGTGCGATTACTATAATTCCGTACTTAAGACTTAATCCCATACTTGGATTTTTCATAAACGCACTCTATACAATTGGCCGTAGAGTTTCCTACCCGTAACACGCGTGCCGCTGAGACACGTGAAGTCACGTCAAGTGGCACGTGTGCCATAAAAAAAAAATATATATATATATATTATTAATTTTTAGCTTACTCTAATGTGGTACTCCGATCGGCTAGATGATTGTTACATGAATATCACACTATTCGCACTCTTAAGTCTAAATAGTGTGAATACTCGGAGTTTTGTTAACAGTTTTAGAAATGTGATGTAAAAAAGTAACTACAGAGCATACAAACTAATGATAAATTAAGTAGAAAATTACATGTGACACGAGTACATAATATACTATTAGAATATGGTTTTTGTGTTAAAAACAATATTATTTAAAGTTATTTTATTATTTACTTTGCAGTCTTTAAAATATTTCCCACTTGTCTTGGCCACATCTTCGCTTACACTCAAGTAAATTGTAGTCTGCGCACCTTGCTCAGAAGTCTGAAATAAGATCACATTAAATGTAATAAATATTTTAACTAGGATATTTCAATATTATTTTATGAATTCAGCAACACTGTATAATGTTGCAGCAAAAAAAAAATTACTTCTACGACGTAAATGAAAAAATAAAATACACACAAGAACATTTTACACGTAGTATCTATATTCTATATGTATACGATCTTGTGTTTTTATTATTGAAAATTAATGACGTTATAAATAAGAAAACATTACAATTCTGAATAATTTGTAAAACACAAATGTACGTATATAAAATTATATAACTTTCAAACACGAACCTTAAACATAGTTTTGACGATGACTTGCAAACCCAAGTTTAATGGAAACGGCACATTTCTCCAGATACCAGAGTCGATGATACCGGGATGAAGACAGTTACACGTGATACCTATTTTTTTTTTTTTAGCATTGACTAGTCAGTTAGAAAAAATTACACGTTATAGGGAAGTTACCTGAATTGCTTTCATTCAATTTACGAGCCAATTCCATTGAAAACATGATGTTGGCGTATTTGGATACGTAATAAAGGTAAGCTGGCAATTGGTTTGTTGGATTCGGTTTCGCTAAATTTAATTTCGCAAGCTTATACAAGTCCGACGCAACAATTACAATCCTGCTGGAAGCGGTCTTTTTCAACAAAGCTACAATAAATAATGCTATTTAATTACATGTACAATATATACATATGGGCAAATTACATCATAGATCTTTGTTTATAAAATTCAGCCAATATCTTAATGAACATCATAAACTCAATTATAACACCTGATGTGAGATTTGGGATGATTTTTATTTAACTACTTAATGTATTATGCACATATAATTACATTTTATTTTTGTGAATTATTATTTCAATATATACTGAAAAGCATACCAATGGCTTTAAAGTGTGATTATTTCGATTATATAATAATTATGTCACATATAAATTATTATTTACGTTGTTGGTCTGTACTTACGTAGAAGCAAATGCGTCAGCAAAAATGGGCCATATTGATTGGTGGCCATAGTAAGTTCCAAACCATCTTCAGTAATTTGTTTGCCAAAAGTATTCGCCACGCCAGCATTGTTGACTAGCACATCTAATCGAGATTCTTGTTTGTTTACCTTTGTCGCAAATTGACGTACTGAATTTAAACTACTCAAATCTAGTGTCAGTAGCTCTACGTTGGAATTTCCGCTGTATTCAATGATTTCATCTGTGCAAACGAATAATAGAAATATAATTGCAGGAATCGTTTATTACATTTTTATTACATTCGATGCATTTCAATTGCACGATAAAAAGATTAAACACGTATGTTAAAAAAAAAACTCTACACGTATCTACAGAACGAAACGAGATAAACTTCAACAATTTTCACACTAAGTAATTGACCACTGGTATCAAATAGTGGTAATGTCTAGAAAAACTGTATGTTGTATGATATTTTATTTCTACCGTTAATTTGTATTTGTTTTGCTGTTATGAAAATTGCATAGCGTGTGCGCTTCAAAAATTATAGAAATAAAAGTACGTACCTAAAATACAGCCACTTTTTAACACTTCATGGGACTTTGTGTGAATTACATTAATATTCAATAGTGTAGGTACTTATAATAGACAAGGAAGTAATAGTTATACAATCGAAGTCCTATGTTGTATCAAAACTACCACATAGTTCGATTTATTTTACTTTAGATGACTATAATAAACGAAAAGTTCATAATTGATATTTATATTTTAATTTATTTAGTGTATGTATTGTTTTTTTTTTATAAGCGGACTAGCTCAATTATGATTTTCTATTTGATTTTAGTTGAGATTTATCGATCATCAGTGATAAGCAATTTTTAAGTGAATAAACTAAATTAATATATTTTAAATTCACCACTATAAGTCACTTAAGCTGGGTTCATACGATGAAAGATTTTGTGAATTTCACGGTAGTGTCTTTCAACTGTCATGCATGTATGATTGTGCGAAGAAAGCTAATTGGATGGTATGATAGTGACAATAACTCTGTTCACACCGTGATAGTTTTTAATAGCAACTTGGTTTGATAGCACTATCACGACAGCAACTATCACAGTGTGGATCCGGCTGCATGTATACTATCAAAATTGATGAAAACTAATTTTACCGAGTACAATAGAATTCATAAATAAATAAAAAAAACAATATTGTTTTCGTTTTAACGTTGATTTATAAGTCATTGATTTACCTCTAGCTTTCGATCCAGTCTCCATGTTCCTGCAAGCCATAATAACTCTGGCTCCGCGTTTAGCCAGATCTTTGGCCGTTTCTTTCCCAATTCCTAAACGACAAAAAATACAGGTAATATTATGATAATGACATTCGTGTTAAATTTAAACAATAAACAATACCAGAGTTGCATCCTGTGATAATCACAACTTTTCCTTTCATACTGGTAGTTCCGCGGTACACGCCTGTAGTCACCCAAGTGTACAGTTTAAGAATTGCCAGGAGTACGGCAGCAGTTAGAATGGCATAGACAGCGAGCACTACCAAATTGGTATGAAGGTAAGTTAGTGTATCGGAATACCACATGATATAACTATTTAACAAAAAATGAATTGCCTTTGTAAATTCAGATACATCCTTGTGGTAAATCTATGATCCTATGGTAAATATTTTTGGTGGTATATATTAGTACTTGAAATAACCTTGTTCATAATATCTTGATGATTATCGAATCACCTTGAAAAAATGATTCAGCAATTTTATGATTTATCTTTTGATATTAAGCTTGATGATCATATTTTTAAAAAATAATAATTTGTGAACTAATGATTTTTCCTAACTACTACCATATATGTTTTTGATAAACAATAATACAGAACATGGATGCAGTTATTTTATTAGGTCAACGTTTTGCTCATATACTCGTACCTTAATGTAAGATATTAATTGATGTATTAATGTATTATTGTTTGACATTTGTAAATATAATTATAGCATTTTCAAAATTATTTAAGCCAGTAATTCTATAATGGACGATAATTCATTTGATAGTTTTCTATAGTTTTACGGATTTCTAAGAACTATTTTGAACTCTATAAATACAATAATATTATTCAAAGTGTTATAACCGATTAATTCTATTTGTCATCAATTCAATTTTGAAGAAAATATTTTGAATGGCTCGAAACCAGTTTTCATAACGAAAAATAAAATTGAATAGCATTTAATTAAAAAATACTTCCTTCATTCTAAATCTAAAGATAAAAAATGAATAATGTATTATGTTTGATTTTTATCTACTGAAATTGTCATATAATTTTATTAGATTAATTCAAACACATAATCAATTGCTGTACTGCGTAATATTGTTTGAATAAATTAGCGTGATACGAATACTAATCATTGGTTCAAAAAAAAACATTTCCTTAAGGAACAAACATTATGTTCCACATAGTTTAAATGACAAGTATAAACGTGACAATGTATAATTGTGTACTACATGAAATGTTTAGAAATTAAACTGAATGCTTAACAATTGTCTTGACATCGGGTGTTTTCAAATGTATTAAAAAAATGGTAATACTTTTATTTGTATAAAATAAAATGAAATACAATAACAGGACTCGGAAGCTGCCATATAAAAAAAGTTAGTAGTTTTATTAAAATATAAGAGAACTAAATATACGAATAAATCTATACATATAATTCATATTTTTGACGACCTTGACTTTAAAAAATTAAGATTGTCAAGGAGGCAATTTTGAAAAAAAAAACAAATTAAACCCGAAACACAATACATTAAATTAGTATTTATTCTATAATAGCCAAAAGCAGCAATGACTCAAAAAAATAAACTAATTACTGTGTATAATTTGAACAGTCATGTTTTAAAAATACGTCTAAGATAATAACTTTAATAATAGTTCCTACAATAAAATTATACTCCACGTTTTTAACTAATATACATATTAAAAAATCGGTGCTTTAAATATAATTACTAATAATGAAGCAGATTATTGATACTATCTAGTATCTATATAGATCCAAATAAATGACTTTAATAAAAGAATGAACAAATCATAGATACCTACACGTATTTATTAATAAAGGAATAAGTAATAACTACTAACCATAAACGGTGGTGTTAAAATTCAATAAATTACCAAAATATGAGTAATTGGAAAATGATAATCACAAATTTATGACATTGTGAGAAAATATAAAATATAATAAAATAGGAATTATAACGATTGGTGGTAGTCTGGTGTACGTGAAAACTGTAAATTCATATTAGCTGTTTCGTAATTTCTGACACAGAATCATTGGGTATGAAAAAGAGCATTTACTCTTGAGTACTATACATATTTATAATATTTTAACACTTCATTTTGACATTATATTTGTAATAACTATGTTCAATTGAATCAAAACATATTATATATGTATATGTTTTTTTAATGCATAGTGTTCAGCATCTACAAAAAGTTGAAAGTAATTGGTTTTACTTTATAATTCAAGATATTAAAAAAAATTGTTGTTATATAAATAAAATGTTATTGTGTCTCGAGTAAAAATGTAGGAATTGAACTATGGCTTTAACCTTCAGAATGCTAAGTGCTTTCTCCTACGAAAGCGTTTTTACTGTAAAAATAACGATTATTATATTATAGCATTCTTTTAATTTACGTTAATTTAATTAGTTTAATTTACCAAACTATAAAACTATTTTTATAAACTCTTTGAAATTATAACAAGAAAATAATTTTTATGAACAGCTCTTAAAAAAAATAGTAGGTATGTATATTATTCAAAACAACAAGGTAATATTTTTAATGAAAGGTTACTAATATATTTTTAAGAATGAAGAAGGAAGACTTAAGAAGTTGTTAAATATCGTTTTAATAACATTGAAACATTTTTTAAATAAATTGTTTATGTCCTTAAACGACTTATTCTTCTTGATCGAATATAATTTAAACAATTTTTTTTGGATGTTAACTATGGTGTTTTTGTATTTGTAACTGAATATTCAGTTTGAACATATAAAATATATACATATTCATAATGCCTATATAATTGTTTATACTAGATATTATTATTATTATTATTATTTACAAATTTTAAATAATATATTTATATATGGATAAATGATAAAATTTTAATATGTTTTCGTCTAACGATTAATATAATATCATCGTATATTCGTCTCTAACAAACAATTAATTATACACGCATATTATACAGCTATACGAATAAAAACTAAACATAACAAAAACAAATTTTTTGAATATTTCATGTAAATTTCACATAGCTTTGTCTTAACGTATTAGTTCCATTAATATATTATTTTTGTAAAAATATAATCTTTTAAGATGAAATGTATTTATATTAAATTATTTTATTTGTTTAAACTAGGAAAATATCTTTCCAAAAATATCATGATTTATATTAATTTTTAATCCGGTTGATACAGTATTTCATAAAAAATTATCAAAATTGTATTCTTAAGAAGATTTTAAATTAAAAATGATAAGAAAATAATAACTATAAAACAGTTTTACTCACGTCAGACGATCTCTTCTTGCAGCGTGTAGTAGATACGCGTGGTTACGAAGTAACAGTGCGCGTATAAGTGAAAGTAGTTGCTCGAAAGGAAGCACTACACGTCGACGTCACTTTTGCCGTAAAGACAGAACTGTGCGGAAGGGAGAGTGGTTTGTGACGTAATATAATAACACGTAGATGATTTGGATAACTTAAGAAAGAATTCACATCTGTAGTCAGGCAAATTCTTTAGAACCAAAATGCTTACGGAATGTTTTAAGATTAATTATATTTAGGAAGATATCAAAATATAAAACTAAATTATATTTAAATTTAAACATTCGACACATTTATATTTAACGCAATTACAGTGACAACTGAGTGCATACCTACCTGCTACATAAAATAAAAATTGGATTTTACTTATTTTGAAATAAAATATAATGTATAAATGTGTGTTTAACGGTTTTTAATTAACTATAGAACGTAATAATTCATTCATTGTTGAACAAAATCAAATAACGATTGTTAATTATTAATGGGCCATTATAATATTTCAATTGTAAAAAAGCAACAATTTTTATTAAGTATCGAACGATCAGATGAAGAGATTTCTACTTTAAACAAATTTAAACAATAAAACCAAATGAGAAAGTATTATTATAGAGTTGTATCCAATTATATAAAAAATATATACTAATAGATTATATATACTATACAGTCGTATACTAATAACAATAAAACATAATGATGATAACAAGTGTGAAGTAGGTAAAAATAAGTCAATTTTTTAATTTAAGGTACGGTTCTGATATTTAAGAAGTCTTGAATTCAACGAATTAATGAATTTATTTTGAGTATGAATCATATATTTTATATAGTGTCTAATTTAAAATGATCATTCAGACATTACAGAGTTTTCATGCTTCAGAGAAATAAGTAAAATCATATATTAATTCTTATTAAAATATAATAATAAGAAATCCTTTCAGTTATTCATTACATGAATTGTGGATTACTACTTTCAACAGTTCATTGTTATCCTGCAAAGGAATTAATGATAACGTAATTTTTTTGCTGCTCTTTCATACAACCGTGTGACTTCAAAATTAAATAAAATTTATTTTGTGTTCATTAAACTTGAATATTTTTCAAGTTACAATTCATATTTAAATTAATATATACGACCTAGAACAAACATAAAACAGTGGTGATTTCAAAACTTTTACCTAGATATGCCAGTAATATAATATATTATAACAATAGCTGACAGCTGTATTTCGATATTATAATAGGTATGTAATTACTGCCAGACATAAAACTGAAAAAAAAATGAATAATTGTGTGGTCGTTAGACACATAATAAGACGTATCACATAATCACCTAATATATAATAGTACTACTAACTGCTCAAACATACCCGAAGTCCATATTTTATTCTGGTTAGTCATTAAAATGTTAAATTTTAAAGATACTTCTATATTGACTTACAAAAATATTAAAATAATAATAAAGTACCGAGCTTGGTTATAATTGTTTCGTATGGATATATTTATTTTAAATTAATTATTTGAAGTTTACAAATATTGACTAATGTAATGTAAACATAGATCATCATTTAATATTAACAAACAATTATTATTACTATTATTATTCTTGAACTTAAGTTTTACAACGCTATTTAATTACAAACTTTTCCGTACCTTAAATTAAATATTTGCAACAATGTTATCCAAAATAACTATTTGTTATTGTTTATCAACAATAATGTTGTTACATCAACATAATAAATTACGTAGAAGAAGTAATCGAGACGTGTTAAGATATTAATGTTTTATTAGAAAATATTATGATTTGTACTATTAAAAATAATTTTTATGAAATATCATTAAAATAATTTGATGAACAAATGATTATAAATCAATATAAACCTTTAGGTTTGTGTATAGTGTACAGTGTTTACATAACTTTTGAGAAAGAAGAGAAGATATTATACTCGTTTTAAATAATATCATTAACTATGATTTACTACATATTTATCAAAAAAAACGGTTCTAAAATTATAAATTAATAAGTAACACAGATCAAAATTCAACTAAATTACGCTTCTGCCTTCTGCACAAATTAAATTCTTATACAGCTACATCGGTGTAAACCATCAATAGTATATTTCTTGTTTAGAGGAATAAGATAGTTGTTAGTAGATATTATCAGCTTTCGTTTTCATCTGTAGTAATATTACTAGATAAGTTGTACTTGCCGCCATCGCCTACAAAAAAAAAGTAAAACATGTTAAATAGATGAAATAAATATTTAATACGACGAAAATCGTTTACAATAAATGAAATCTTGTCAATCCATATTCTAACGTGAAATTACAAAATCTCCCTGGTATATAATAATTATATGTAATAAGACCATACATTCAAATAAAATATGAAAATCTTGTTACCAAAATTGCACATAAAAAACTCCATAGTCGGAACATATGCTGATGATACCGCCTTATTATCAGCCTCTTCCGATCACACCATTGCGTCTCAACAACTACAAACACACCTAAATACTCTTTCACAATGGTTCACCAATTGGAAAATAAAAATAAATGAATCCAAGTCTTCTTTTGTCACTTTCTCGCTCAGACCTCATAACTGCCCAGCAGTCTCTATCAACAACATCATCATTCCACATTCGAATGAAGTCAAATACCTCGGTCTCACTTTCGACAGGCGCTTAACCTGGTCTCCTCACCTTAAAGACAAGCGTAAGAAACTTAATTCCAGACTCCATCTATTAAAGCAACTCCTTCGTTCTAACCTAACCATACCCGTCAAAATCATTCTATATAAAACTCTTCTTCAACCGATATGGACATATGGTATCGTAATCTGGGGCTCTGCTAAGAATTCTAATAAAAGAACCATACAAGCATTCCAAAACATCTGTCTGCGGATAATCACGGGTGCACCTTGGTTCGTATCAAACGAGATATTAAATTCCGACCTTAAATTACCTTCCATAAATGAAACCGCATCCATCTACTATCAACGCTTCCACGCCAAACTTCAAGATATTCCCAACCAACTAATCAAAGAGTTAGCTTCACTAACACTTCCTGGAAACCCTAACAGACGCCTCAAAAGGAACTGGTGCCGAGACTTGAAAACTTAAGAATTAATTACTTAAAAATATTTCGAGGTGTCACTAATGTGTGACCTCCTCTTCATGTGTAAATAAATGTCAACTGCCTGTAAATTAATAATATTACTCATTGTACATATTGTATAGATCGTAATTTTTCAAATAAAGTCATTTTCTTTTTCTAAAAAAAAAAAAAACTCCATAGCAAATTCAGCTTTCACACCAATACAAACATAAGTCAACTTTCTTCACACCTTACACCTGACAACTCGATACGAAGGTCGAAAAGAAAATGGTGGTAGATACCACCAATAAATTTAAAATGATTTTTATTCGCAGACCAGCACTCGATATGCTCGTTTACTGCTCTCGGTTTATCAAATCTAATTAGTTCGTGCAGTGAGTTATTCGCATCAAATTGTGTACGTATATTTTTGCATATGCATCCTGCATTCAAAAAAAATTAGTTTCGTCTACCTCTTCCTTGGAGTTCTTCCCTTACGGAGAAGAAACACCGGCCTATTTAACGTATGTACTTACCTAACCTAACCGTTATATTATACATTATACATATTTCCAAATCTATTACTGTAAATCGCGATGTTCACGTTAACTGGACTTTGAACTACGCACGAAATTCAAATCCCGTAAAAGTCCCGCTTTTGAGAAACTACTACTAAAACGTATTACAGCCATAATCTACGACAGTAACATACTGTAAACATCTCAATTTGGTTTCCGCACTAAACATAATACCATCCACCAGGTACACCGAATAACTGACCTAATATCTACTTCTTTTGAGAAAAAACAGTTCTGTCCAGAAGTATTCCTAGACGTTTCCCAAGCTTTTGACCGAGTGTGGCACGATGGCCTACTCTTCAAGCTTAAACATTATTTACTTGCACCTTATTACCTTATCATAAAATTCTTTTTAGAAAATAGATCATCCTCCGTACGTATCAAAAACAGTATCTCTACAACCCAAACAATAAATTCTGATGTTCCTCAAGGTAGTGTATTTATCGCCTCTACTTTACAACGTCTTCACTTCGGATATCCCTTCAACCAATAACACATTACTTGCAACCTACACCGATGATAAAACAATCCTAACATCGAACTCCGATGCAAATTTAACTACTACTGATAATATACAATCTCACTTAAATCTTATAACTATTTGGGCTAACAACTGTAGAATAAAAATCAACGAGGCAAAATCGGTACGAGTAAATTCCACATTACGACGTATCGAATGTCCTCTTCTTATACTAAATGGTGCATTTATTCCAGTGGTTCCCAACTCAACTATAGGCACGGACCACTTTTATACATTTTTCACCGTCACGGTCCTGATTTCAATGCCCCCCTTCCCCTCTTTATATCACTTATTTTTTATACTTTTTTAGTTTTAAAGTTTATAATTTATATTTATATTTTTTCATTCGCGGACCACTTGAGACGAGTTCACGGACCACCAGTTGAGAACCACTGATTTATTCCTATCCAGCCTTCAACAAAGTATCTAGGCATAACTTGAGACAAGAGATTTATATGGTCACACCACACAAAACTAAAACGAAAACAAGCAAACGTTCGCCTCCACTAACTTCACCCCATCCTTAAATCAAATATTAGTCTAGCAAATATAATGCTAATTTACAAAAGCGTAATTAGACCGGTTTGGTCTTACGGTATACAAATATTGGGTCATACACACAAGCATATTTATACTCAAATGTGCATAACCCAATATAAAAAATATACGACTGTTTCCATTACCAGTTTTGTTTTATTAACTTACAGAAGTGAAGAGTTGTGTGTTCAGAGTGAAAAGATCACAGATTGTAAATTCCATCGTAGTGCTATTTATTTGGTTTGAAAAAATTTGCAACTGCAAAAGAATAAATAATTTTATACTGTAAGATATTTTTAGTATTTACGCATGGTCATTAGCTAATAAAATTAAAACACTCAATAACCTCTTCTTTTGTGCTAACATCCAAACAATTTCTGCTTACATGCATTATTGAATTGGTCGTTTGAAGCGCCTACAGAAAAAGATAAAAAAAAACAATGGTTTTTATAAGGTTAGTGAAAATAAAGGTTGAATCGTCAAAATATTCAGAAGAATTATTTTCACAAATAAAAAAATGAAATAAATATACGAATATTTGTAGTCCTTGTCCTGGTGGTCATATAAATGAAACATAATTTCAAGAAATATTGCAATAAGTATGTTATCTTTGTGAAACATCCTGAAATAATAGACTTGGGACAACTTTATTGTATACTAACTGAATTAAATAACTTAATCCGTCTTCGCATGGAATAATCATGACCGACCGATGCAAAAATGATTCCAAAAAAATGCCGATTGCTGCAATTGTTGTCACTTCAATTTTGGACGGTAACAAGTACGTTCAAAAAAAGTTACAATTATTGATGTTGGCCTACAACATATATTATTGGCTACTAATAGTGTTGAAAAAAAATGCTAACCAAAATCAAACTTATTGGTGTATAATTAAAAAAATCAATTAAACGAAACTAATTCATTACGTTTTTGCAGACTGTACATACGTTTATACGCTATTTATATTTTATTTAAAGCTAACAGTAGTTATTGTAAAGTCACTTTAGATCGACTTTCCCACTTTTGTGATTTTGTCACCTAAAATATTTGAAACCTAAATTCACCAAAAGTTAATTTTTTTGGTATATTAAGAACAAAATTTAAATAATGTGGGAAAGTAAATCTAAACAAGACTTAACGACAAATTCAAATCAGTTTTCTTATCACATGAATAGATCGATCAGAACGCCAAAAATAGAAAACGCATAAATCCCTATGTTTCACGTGTGATAGCAAGACTTGCCATTAATACTATAGTGTATGATATAAAAAAATGAATATTTTTTTTTTTTAATTAATCTTTATTTAAATTACATGTTGAGAATTGTTCGCTCTCCCCCCTTGGAGAAATAAATATTAAAAATGTCAAGTACAGTCGTTTTTGAGATGTAGCGATTGGTCAGTGGATGAGTGGTATTTTAATCAGATAATATCAATCGCAGTTGTAAAATGAATAGTATATAAACACCGTGTAGCGCACGCCGGGTCGAGAACACCGGAAAGGAAAAAAAACGTTTCCTTGGGTGGGGGTGGTAGAACGCTAGTTGCGGGAAACGCCGGCAACTCGCCTGATTGGTGACGACGTGGACCGTTATGACGATGATGAAGAACCTGAACATGTACTGCGAGAGCCACAGGCATATGTACACGTTGGACCGGGTGCTCGTCTGCTGTATGTACACGTTCATCAGCTGGTAGTAGATGTCGAACAGGCCCATCACGCACAGGTTGCACAGCGAGAAGCCCACGGGCACGGCGAACACGGACTGCAGCTCGTCCACGGCCTCGCGGATCAACCGGTGCCGGATCTTGAGCTCCTCGACGGCGTCCACGAGCCGCCGGCCGGTGGCCCGCGAGCAGTACATGTCGGCGGCGTCGCGGACCCAGTAACGGCCCGGGGCGCCGGGCGCCGCGGCCGCGACCGAGCACGTGCGCCACGAGGACGGGCAACCGCGGTCCGCGGCGATCTGGTCGCCGATGGCCACCATGTCCCGGTTGATCCGGACGAACTTCGCGTACAGCACGTAGCACAGCAGCGCGAAGTGCGCCTCCATCAGGCACGTGACCGCGTTCTGCGCGTACATGAGCACGAAGTACACGATCACCTCGACGGGGCGCCGGTCCTCGAAGAACTTGAACAGCCGCACGCCGTTCACGGGCAGTATGAGCAGCGCGCACGCGGACACCACGGCCGCGTTGAACGCCGCGTACGCGCGGTGGTCCGCGTCCGTGGTCGGCGAGTACGCGTCGTGCAGCGCGATCCGCGCCCGGTACTCGGCCACGCCGCCGCGGTACTTGGCCCACACCACCGCGAACGTCATGAAGCACGCGACGCTCACCGACCGCGAGTACACCCACGTCATCGAGCTGATGTCCATCATGGTCTCGCAGTCGCCGTCCAGCACGCACTCGAAGTACGGCGTCATCACGTAGTTGAAGACGCACGACGCCAAGATGGCCGTTTGGCCCGCGCACTTCAGCGTCAAGCACGGCGACAAGAACGTCCTGTTCGCGGCCATCGCCGTCGACGAGAGACACGTGGTGCGCGCGACTGCGGCCCTAACCTAACCCTGCACCCCGCAATGTACGTGTCGGCGGCGGGCGCATCACTAACGGTTCGCGTGCTGCCCGGTCACGTCCGACTCGTGTGCGCTTTTCCACGTCATTCGCGCGTTTCGAGCCGTGTTGACGTGAAACCACGCCGAACCGTTATTGTTGTACAGGTAACGATGTTGTTTTAAACAGTTTTTTTTTCCGCCCCGAGCTAAAACAACACGTCCATTTAGAACCACGGACCGTGGCGTTTCGATATCCAAGTGTTGTTGTAAACGTTAAAGCAAAAACAATACGCAGGCCGTTTGTACATCGTTCTCAAGCATTATCGTTGGGGAAAAGCAAAAACAATCGCTCACGTTATGTAACACTTGTTTTTTTTATTCAAGTTCCCCAGGACCCTGGTTAAATAAAAAAAATACAACAACTTAAAACTAAACTAATTTAGACGAAGAAAGTGAGCGATAATTAGGAAGCTATTTATACATACAGCATACGGTGATGACAACCATTTAGTTATTAGTTAATGTTTAATACGATAAGAGTGTACGGGCATCTCTACTTCGTGCTATTATCTGTTCCAAACTACTGGAATAAATTGGTGTGCGGTGGTTTAAGTAGCTCGATTAGGAGTATTTCAGGACTGCCTGGCAGATACTGATGAGTGATGAGCTACGTGTGAATAGTATAATTGCGTGTATATTATGTCAGTGTTTATCCTAAAGCTATAGATAAAATAGGAACTAATTACATATTATACATAAATGGTAGAAAATTATGTAAAATCTAACTTCACATCAAGACCAATCCCCGCATAGTATTTTCACCATCTAATATGGTATAGTTTAATTCTTCAAATAAAATACACATTTTAATTATGACGTATTTATTATTTATATCGAAGTTTCAAGAAGTTTGTGCTTTTATAAGCACTTACTTTTTTCAGCATTTACTACCGATTTTTGAAGAAACGTGCGTACTATGAAAAATTGATATGAAATCAAGAGAATTACCTAACAATGTATCTCGACCAATACATTTTACCAGATATTTGGCTAGTCATCGCTTATCGCGTTGCTTTAGGATTACTAATAACAACAAGCATAACAGAATCGTTCCATAGAAAGTTAAGCTACCTAACACTTCCTCGCAGAGGTAAGCAAATATCAAATACGTTATAATATTTTGAAATACAAATATTGACTTCACAAAATGAAAACAATTTTACAAAAATACAAACCGTAGCAAAAAAATTAATTGGAATTCTGATGATCACAAAAATAACGATGTCGTATAACATAATCTGAGAATGCAATAAATTCTTAGATGTATTTATGAAGATCCTAATTATTGTGAATGAAAATTTCATATAATACTATTAGGTACTTAAATTTTTAAATTTCTTAAATTTAACAAACTGATTAAAGTTATGACTTTTAAACATTTGCATGTATCATGTAACTGAATAACATATATAAAATATTAGTTCTGTACACATACATTTTTGGTGAGATAATGTTTGGATACTCATCTTTCGAAAGTATTACCTTCGAAAGTTCAAAGTGTTGAAACACATGTCATTCAAATATAATGTTCCCCGTGTGTACTAAAATAAATAATATATATTATATATACAAAACCAATAAATAAAAAAAGTACATGCATGTTATTGTAACCAAGAAAAAAAAATTAAAAAAAATACTTTATACAAGAAATACATGTGAGGATATATTATGCAATATCTGTTATTCAAAGAATTACTGTTGTTGATGTTAAAACCGGAATGTTTTGTTTTCCGTTAAGTTTCAATTGAATTTCAGCCAATGTCTTATTTTTTGTCTCCGGTACGATCGTCAAAGCAAACGCTGCGCCCATCAAACAAAATACACCGAACATTAGGTAGCAATAGGCTTGACCTATTAGTAGTACCAACTCATTGAACACATATGTAACCACAAACATTAATATCCAATTGGTGCAAATGGTCAAACTCGTTCCAACAGGTTTCACCTGAAATTCATAACGAAATCTCATTACTATACCTATTACGCTTATTGGTTATTATGAAAAGTCTAATTTGAAAAACCAATATTTTCTGTTACTACTATTGTTTGGAATTCTGAACAGTGCGTGTAGTATATTGGTTTTAGATTTTAGTTTTTGTGATCAAACTTGAACAGTAAACACAACATACACCGAAAATCTTTGTTACCAACTCATCAGATAAGAAATCACATCAGCAAGACATTTTAAACGGATTTTATTTCGATTTTCTCAGTAGTTTTCCTAACTAATTTTATTCTCTTATAGGCATTCAATTATTTTCAACGTTTTTCATTATTTGAGTGTATAGAAAATTTCAAAGCCTTCGCAGACCAAATTATTCAAAATTCATTTTTTTAATAGAATACAATAATTGTTGAAATTGTTGTAATTCGAAAACTTAGTTCTAATCATACGTTTAACTCATATTAGCCAATATTTCGCTATGACACTTTTTTTATACAAGTCTGAAAGCAATCCAACGTATTCTTAATTAATCGTAAAACTACTCGTAACTTTGGTAATACGCCCATACCTCTGATGAATATATTTCGCCCATTAATACCCATGGCAATGGACCATAACCAATGGAATATGCCGCTATATACACAGTGACGCAAAGTAGAGGTAACCAATTTATCTTCGTGGACAACGCTGGATTTTGATTCATGATTTCACCAAATATACATAAACCTCCATAACAAACTGACATAATCAAAGCCGAAATCACGAGTAATAACTTTCGGCCGTATTTATCCACAGTGGAAAAAGACACTAATGTCATGATGAGCTAAAAAAAATAAAAATTACCTTATAGTATTACAGAGTAATAATTAAAATTAAATTTTAAATTTTAATTAACAATTAATAAAATGATTAGGTATTATAGCTTTATAATTATAACTATTATTATAATTATTTTTTTTTTGTATAATTATACGAATATTTTCTTTTTGTAACAAATACAATTCATTTCATAATACATGAAAAATATTATCACGAATAAAAAAATGTATGTTATAGATATCATTGGTTTGGTTTTACACAAAAGATCAATCATAATAAAATCTACCTTATATGACTATTTTTCATTATCCCTGCAGAAATAAGAGTGTCTTATTCCTTATTCATAAGCTGCAAATCTGCCCCAATTGGAAAATATTCTGGTCTCTTGTGACTCGGATTTTAATAGTCACATTCAGTACTATGAATACTTTTGTTTCAATCTTTGGGATGTACCACGTTTTGTTTCGAAAGAACTACCAGAAAACCAGTAAAAGAAAAAAAAATCGGAATATTTTGGTGATATACCTTTGGGATCTAGACATTTAATATTGCACTGTACGATAAAAACTAAGTGCATTCTATAAGAAGATACTAAAACAACTATTATTATTATTTTAATCGTCATGATTTATTTGTTTCATAGATTACCTGTACAACACCGACTATTATGGAGCACGTATGTGGGTTTATTTGGCTGCCAGTTGAATTAAATATATCAGTCATGTAGAATATCACCACATTTATACCACTAATTTGCTGGAAAAACATGCATCCCATACTGATCAATAAAGCTTTGCGATTCGTTTTGTTGGACATAATTTGTGATAGTGTATAATTGTGTAACTGTTGTTGTTCGAAGAACGCCTAGAGCATAAAAATAAAAAAACGAAATAATTTCGAGTACAATTTTAGAAGCGAAAAAATAACAAACATAATAATAATTAATTAATTCATAAAAAAACTACTTATAAAATGGTGATAAAAAAAGGAAACCATTACAATACATGATACACTTACGCTTCAAACTCATAATTATTAGATTAGTATTATCAATTTTAAAATTTAAGCACAGCGAGGAACCCATGAACTCACTTGGTGATGGTAAAACCTGTGACAAATACTTGAATTTCTGTATTTAATAAGAGGTATAAAATTTAGATATACGTGCTCTGTTACTACTCAAAAGTTCCAGTATACATAAATATTTCGTGGACCTAAATTAAAATCAATCTAGAAAGGATCTATTGTTGAAATTGAATTATTAACGAATATAGAATCCGATTGAATCTGCAATGTATTAATGATAAAATCAAAATCCAACCCGGACCCGTTTTTGATTAGAACACTCTGTGACTGTAGCATGTTTATATTTCCATACATTTTCTAATTATAATATTGACATAAAGAAATAGTAACTTACTCTGATGTCGTTTAATTCCTTGGTCGTATTATTAGAAAAATCTCGAAGAATTTTTAAAGAAACTGCCGCTCGGTCGGGTTTGTTTTTGCCCATCAGATAGTATGGCGACTCGGGTATGCATAAGGTGCCAAGCATATGCAATACTACTAAAACGCCACATGCAATGCAAAACGATGGATACCTCAGGAATGCACCCAACGTGAAAGAATATAATATACCAATAACCATGAAGAATTGAAATATCGTTCCCAGTCGTCCTAAAGAAAATTCCATTATTTTAAATTCCGTCGAAGGAAAGTAAATACAATATTAATTTAATAGTCATTACGTCGACATATATTGTAAATGTATAATAAAGTAAACTTCAACAAACATATTAATTTTATTCAAATTAGTTACTCGCTTTGAAATTCCTGATGTCTTCTGCAGGTTTAAGTTATTTAAGTTGTCTACTGCACATAGGAATAAGAAATTCACGTTAATTTTTTTTATTTTATTTTAAAATATAAAATTGTACAATCTGTAGCATATGCAGTATAAGCAAATATTATGACGAGAGAAACAGTTAATTGGCATATTTATAATATTATAATAAAACAATGAAAATAAATTGTATGAGGATCGGGGCTATCGGGTGACAAAACCCTCAAAGATTAAACTAATTACGATTCAGGATTTAAAAGATCCCTACGCACCAACATCTTTTTACTAACGGTGGGATTTTCTGGTATTTTTTATTTTTTTTCCACCTTGAATTATAATTAGTTGGTAAATATGGCTAGATACCTAGTATGTAGTTATTCGCGCTGGCTCATTGAGGTTCGTGTACGTACCTGTCGATATTTCTCATTGGAAAATACCAAAAACAAACATTCAAACAGTTATTGCCTAAAACTTGTACGTCGGAACATATTAAATATATTTAATTCAATATTATATTATATGTGTGTATCATTTTAGCCCTCATATCATTCACCAATAGCTATACGCACAGTAATACACTCGTTGTACGTACTTCGCTCTGTGCAGCTCAGGAGTGTCCAACCCGGGGGTCACGGTCAATTTTAATGCGGCCGGCTTCTACGTAAATTTCATACTATCATTGCTTTCAAGAAAAAAACAATTTCAAATTTCACATTTGTTTTTTTTTTTTATATAAATATTATGTGTTGTCACCAAAATAACTATAATTATAGTTAAATCAAATTTATAATTATAAAAATGTATGCAACCCAGGACAACTTCTACTCGCTTAATGTGTTCCGGTCTTCGGAAAAGGTTGGACGTCCCTGGTACGGCTCTTAGTCATTGCGCGCGAGTTGCACACGTTTGGTGATCTCCCTGCGTGAACCGCACGGGATGAAACCCGAAAAAAACGGTATGGATCAATGTAAATCGGATTGATACATGCTCAGCGATTTACCTCTTAAACGGGACTCTGCTATTTCGCTGATGTACGACGGTATGATGACGCACAGTGCGCCCACGCCCACGCCCTGCATCACCCGCGCCGCGGACAGCATCCACACGGACGTAGGCAGCACCAGCATGACCCAGCCCACCAACACGAATCCCTCGAACAGGATCATGCTGCCCTTACGTCCGCACAGGCTGGACACGTAGCCGACGGGAAGCACGCCCAGCAGCGCGCCGACGCCCAACACTGAGATGAACGTCTGCATGTCCTTGCCGGTCACCACGAACGGGAACTCGTGATCAGTCTTGAGCATATCCTGCGCCGGCGACGACCAGCCGAAAATCGTGCCTGTGACCATCGCGCCCAACGTCACTGTAACAATTTTTTGTTTTCTTTTATTGAGGTCTTAACTTAAAATTATTACGTATCGACACTGATCATATATAACATTATAGAATTGACATACAAGAAAATACATTGGTAAAACTCACACTATTCAATTTTCTAATCTGATTGTAGTATGAAACTAATTTACTTTTGATAATGATTAAATTGGCCGAAAGAGCAATAACGGGGGAAAAGTTGATAGTTAGAGTTGGAAAAAGAATCTTTAATAACAACAATAATAACAGCTTTATACTATTCGGACAACAATACTACTTTTAATCGTATACCTTGTATTTTCCTGAATAGTTCGTACCAATTTTAACAAAATTGTAATTCGTGAGTAAAACGTGAAATAAATAATAATGTGTGAATGGATTTAAATAATGTATAGTATATAATAATCTGTTAAAGACTATGTCGCGGCCAAAACTGCCCTGAGCAAAGCCTAGTAATTCAGCTAGTAAAAAATAAAAAAAACAATATTGCGAAGTGAGTAGCAACTTTAAAAATTATCAGTCTATAATGATGTTATTATTTACAAATGATTTGTAAAATATTAGCAGTTAACACTTATTTCATTGTTAATCGAATAGGTTTGGTTAGGTTGGTAATAATTATTATTTATATAGGCGTTACTTTAAGTACTTTTTAGCAAATTCTTAATATTTTTTGAGAAATGAATGCGTTTTTTTGTAGAGTATCTATACAAAAGCATAACTAATTTAAAGAATAATTATTTTCGCAAGTTTTCTAAGCATACTTTATTGTCCGATGCATACTAATTAGGTCTTACAATTAAAATTGTATACTGGTTAGGTCATATTATTTTTAATAGGTGATAATTAATAATTACAGTAGTTTATAATGCCCGTATTTAACAAGTTTATTCTATGAAAAAATAAATATTTTAAACCGTTAAATATTATATTATAGTTTTCTTAGAAAGAAATTTCTAAAGTTACATTAGATATTTATCTAATTGGTGTGAAGTTCCTACTTTTATTGTATGAAAAAAAAATGAGTTTTATTAGGGCGGCATTTGTATAAATTGGCACAGGGCGGCTCAATGTCTAGTGCCGGCACTGGTTTTCTATATCAATATATTATATGAATATTTTATACCTGATACAAAGCATAATCACTCGGTCACTTCAACAATAAAAATAAAAAAATTATATTCGTTATTTTTCGTTAGTAATTAATTGTTATTATTAAAATACATCTCAACAAGGGGATCGGAAGAAATCAATTAGTATTTTAAAGTTGTGGACATACAATTTGTGTTGTTTGTTACGCGGAGTTTGCTTGTGTGTTTTTGTGAGAAATAATTAATGATTATTGGTGTTTTTGCACACTCGCATGCACACGCACTAGCCTGCATAATATTACTTGGCGTGACCAAATTATCCGTAGTTATTTGTCTTCAAACGTGCCGACCAAACTTAAAAATACGATACGAAAAGCTGAAACCAATTTAAAGTCATCACAAAAATAACTCCAAATCGATTTTCTCATTCTTGAAATTCCATCTCCTTTTAAATCGTTTTAAATTTAAAATGTTCATTACATTAATAATATTCATTATCATTTTTGCCATTTTAGCTATATATAATCAATTTTGAATCAACCTTGTGAAAAATGTAGTTATACTATTCGCATATTAGATCGATTGGACTAAAAAAATACGATAAGGTTTCATAAATCTTCCCAATACCAATATCTCACCAGGCAGATTTTTAAGAAAAAGATGATTTATATGTGTATGTTTTAAACACTAGTAAAGTTGTAAATATTTATGAAATATTTCTCTTTAATTTCCATTACATAATATATACCTAGGTAGGTACATTATCCATGCATTATACCTATAAACAGATATATTTGTATACACAGTGAGGACATACAATTGTATACTAGGTAAATCCAAAATAATTGTATTCTATCCTATTGTTACTTTACACTATAGGACGTTAAGGAAAACGATTTAAGTTTGATAATATGTGAACACTTATTGTTGTAATTTTTACATACTCACCAATGATTGTCACAATGACTTGAGCGCTAATAGCACCTCCCGATAGATATTGTATAAGGATGATCTGTAAAATCCATGTTTATAAATCTTAATTGAGTATTATAGAGAACCAAATATCTGCAGAGGTGAACTAAATATTTTTTATAAATTCAACAATTATGTGGTATAATGTATAATAATGTACTCGTTCAAAAACATATATACTTATATGAATTATACAAGTGTTGATTCATATGAAATTATAAAAATTTGATTAACTTACGAGTTTTGGTTTTTCGTGATAATCTGGTGACGCCATTTAAACGTTAGTTTTAAGACTATGCAGATATAAAATCAAACAATTCAATTTTAATTACAACACGAATGTACAAATTGTAAAATATTTAGCGTTTGGTTTATAAGGGTTGTTCTACTCACTGTAAGCAACTGTTTGGACACTGATAGTCGATACATATTATTTCATTTTAGTTTTAGACTTGTTTAATTTACACGGAACAAAACGTAAGTCAAGCATCTTTCGTATCCCCACCGCTTTGTTATACATTTCCTTAAACTGGTCGCCCACTTTGTACGAGTATAAGTATTTTTTTTACGTGAGCTTACAAAGAATAAGACTTAATTTACAATGGATCTGGATGGAAAATGTTCGTAAAAAAAATACAACTACATTTGTGAATTTAAACGTTGTTTATTATGGTAATTATAATTATAAGGAAACATAAATAGTTTTGAAATCCTCAATAAAGAAATTTTAAATATATTGTAGACAATGGTATAATTGTGTCCACTTACAGAACTTTATACAACATTATTTATACAGATTAAATTATATATATTTTTTTTATATGAATTAACATGCACATGTATGTTAAACCGATTACATAAAAACATTAACGACGTTGCCGATGGATATACATGAACCAATTTTATTAAGAAAAATATTCACGGCATTGTTCATTGTTGTCATAGGTTATTATAATAAAGGTTGAATAATTAGAATCAAAGCAAGGCACTACTGTGATTAAATATATACTATATAGGTACTTTATTAGTAAATCTAAAATTAGTTTATCATTGTATACGTTATACAACTAAATCAATTAACATCTTGATAAATTTGTAAGTATTACAATCTTTCGCTATTCAATTTTGACTTCAGCTGAAGTAATATTACAAAGTAAGGTATTAATAACACCCATTGCCTAAAAAAAGTTGGCAAAGTTAAATATTAATATAAAATGGAAAATAATATTAACATGTCACATGATAAGCATCTACTATAACTAAAACTATTATAGCTATAGTTATCCGCATCGTCACACCGACCGCGACGCCGAGATGACACGTCGCGGTAACCGCAGCAGACTCCGATCGGTGAGAATTGATGGGATGGCGAGAGGGTCGACTCAGGACTTTGCTTGGTTATTGTCAGCGGTATCATGTTCCGTTGAACTATTGATGAAACCGTAAATATAAAATATAAAATAATGCACTCCCGTCTACGAGTATTTATTTATTTGTTGAGTGTGTTTAGGCGTGAATACGAAATTGTGCACGAGGGTGCTAAGAAGGAGCACAACTTATCCGATCGTGATGGGTAAATTAAATTTTTTTTTTCTATGTTCGGTCAGAGGATAAACAAGCGAGACCGCGTTTACACGTCGATGCCGCAACAAATTATGTTTAACGGCGATTTAACGACGTTGTTTTAAAATTATTTTCCGATGAAAAAGCAAGTATAACCATCATATTATGTATAAATTCGTTATTGTTTATTTGATGTAATGCGATAAACATTATTATATTATTACGTATCGTAATATCTACCAATTATTAAATTATTGCAGTAGAAGTAACTGTTTGCTGTACAAAATAATATATAATAATTGATAGGTAGGTGTTGAATATGAATATGTATACGATGTTTTATGGTGTTTTATGATGTTTTTTTTAAGGTGTTTTATGGATTGATGTTATAATATTTCCTTGTTCGCCCAATGTGCAAATTGTAGCTACTCCGTGGACTCTCCGATATCCTAGACATTATTATTTTTAATGTTGGTTAAGTCTAATATAAATAATAATTATTGTATTCACTATTCACTAAGACCAGTTCATTTTTAAATAATTCAAAATCAAAAAAACCAATCCATACAACTTACTATTTCGTATTTATTAAATATGCACATTTATATATATATATATATATATGTATTAAATATAATTTCATGATTATTTATTTGTCCCTGTATCATATATATCTTGATAAACTACTATTTTATGATAATATATTTCATGTAGTGTCGAGCAACAATTTTTATTTCACTTTAGTACTATACATATTATAATGTCTTTCACTATACACATATACATAACGAAATTAACATTTTGCGGTAGTGAAGGAAATTAAAAATGTCCACAAACTTTAGTCTTATTAATTTATGCAGAATTTAATATAAAGGGTAACAATATGAGGGTTTGATCAAAATCAACAGTTACGACATTTCAGTACATATGTATTTATTTTTGACATCCATGTCATATTTCCGTCTCGTAGCCCTATTGGTACGTCACAAAAGAATCATTACATAAAGACTGGTACCTTTGTCATATATTATATAATCTCTTCACAAATTCGAAGCTATTAACCGACTTACAAATTAATATCACAAAAAATGTTATTTAAAATTTTAAACTACAAAACCCCGAAGTTAATGTGAGGAAACTTACATGGTCTCTATGGGCTCATGCATTCTTTTTTGGTTTTTATTCACGTATAATGTGGTAAACAGTATCCAATTCCTTATATAAAATATACAACGTTGTTATTTTCAGTGTAAATTTATTTCGAATATTAATTTCAAGTGTTCCTACAACAGATTACACAATATTAGACATTATTGAATATTAATTAATATAGCACAATATAAATTCTAACTATACAATTTACTTGTAACTTATCAATCTATTTCTTAAAAAACTTAATTGTCCATTTATTAAAATTAATATTTATGGTATTTTTGTCATAGATGACTATATAAAGGTCTAATTATTAAAATTAGGGTACTATAATTAGTAATAAGTATATATGAAATGTACTTGCTACTATATGTTTTAGAATTGAATCAGTATACTTCTTGAAAGAATAATATGAATTACAATCCATCATTATCCAATTTTGATTTCAACTGAAGTAATATTACAAGGTATGTTGTACTCACACCCATTGCCTAAAAAAATGTTTAACAAAGGTGTTTTCAACAAAGGTAGTTTCAAAGTTACAAAATAAAAATTAATATTTCATTAAATGATATAAAAAATACTACATCGGTGATCCTCAACCAAAAGTAGTACGTGGAAAGGTAGTAAATGAAGCTTATAGTAAAAAACAATTGGTATTAATAATAAAATCATGCACGTGTGTATCAATTCTTAATAGTTATTCTTAAAGACATTTTCTTTCAAGTCCTAGTGTTAAGTGAAAACTTTCAAAGCTAAAATCTATTTTAGAATAATATTTAATTTAAATCTGTCAGTTATTATGATATGTAAATTGTACTACTGTACTAGATAAACCAAGAATATGTATGTTGAAAATATTACACTCTTTCAATCTTGTAGGTATCAATATAATTAATTAAATCATAAATATGTTAGATATAACAACTTTAAATTGGGGACTAGCCCGTTTGTAATTAAAATAAACAACTTTTAAACGATTGACTTACAGTAGTAACATAAACAAGTTCGACGTGTAGGCTGCTGAGATAACGTGAAATCAAAATAATACATTATAGTTAACTTACAGAAGTGAACAGTTGTGAGTTTAAAGTAAACAGTCCGCATATCGAAAATTCCATGATACTAGATATTTGATCTGAAAATATTTGTAGCTGCAAAAATGAGAATAATTTTTCACCGTATAAGATATTTGACGAGTATACTTGTGCAAAAGAAACATAAAACCGTTTTATTCACTTCTTCTTTGGTGTAGACGTCCAAACAGTTCCTGTTCACGCGCGTTATTGATTCTTTCGACTTGAGTGCCTAGGGCGAAACACAAAAATTGAGTGGTCACGATATACGTACAATAGAGCTCGACAATGCTCGATGACAAATGAACTCGAAGTGTAATAAGACACGGTAAAAAATCCATTCCGACTCGCCTGTTGCATCGTTGAGTGAACCATTATTACGACGATGAAAAACCTGAACGAGTATTGAGTGAGCCACGCGACGACGAACAGGTTCGAATGGGCGACCGTGTGCCGGACGTACACGTTCAGCAGCTGATGGTATATGTCGTAGAGGGCCATGATGCACAGGTTGCACAGCGAGAAGCCCATGGGCACGGCGAACACGTCGTGCAGCTCGTCCACGGCCTCCCGGATCAACCGGTGCCTGATCTTGAGCTCCTCGATGGCGTCCACCAGCAGCTGTCCGGTGGCCCGCGAACGGTACATGTCGCCGCCGTCGAGGGTCCAATAGCCGCCGCGGCCCGCGCCGATCTGGTCGCCGATGGCCTCCATGTCCCGGTTGATGCGGACGAACTTGGTGTACAGCACGTAGCACTGGAGCACGAAACGCGTCTCCAGCAGGCACATGAGCCCGTTCTGCACGTACATGAGCCCGTAGAACGCTATGACCTCGGCCAGCTGACCGTCCGCGTACAGCTTCAACAGCCGCATCCCGTTCACGGGCACTATGAGCAGCGCGCACGCCGACAGCACGGCCGCGTTGAACCTGCGGCGGTCCTGGCCCGCGGCCGGCGAGTACGCGTCGTGCACCGCGATCCGCGCACCGTACTCCGCAATGCCGCCCTGGTACTTGGCCCACACCACGAGGTACGACACGAAGCACGCGACGCTCATCGAACGGGTGTACACCCACGTCAGCGAGCCCATGGGCAGATCGTCGCACACTTGGTTCTCCGTCGACATGCAGCAGAAGTACGGCGTCGTCGCGTACATGAAAACGCACGACGCCATGATCACCAGCATCCTCGTGGTCCACCACATCGCGCAACGCGGAAGTCGCGGATCGTGGCTTAACCGTGGTTAAGGACACGAAAGCCCGTCGGTCGGTCCCAAGATGAACGCCGACCGTACAGTGATGCAACAGCGCTTGGAAGTTTTCGGTGACCGATGTTTGTGCCAGGAGCGGCTCGTCAGGGGAGACTTTGAGACTGCGTCTCCCCTTAAAAATAAACTAGCTACTTGTAAATAATATAATTAATTAAAAATAATAATGTATAGAAATATTTTCATTTGTATTTAAAATATATTATATCGATTTCATTGTTTATTAATTATTATTATATTAAATTGAAAGTCACAAAATCGAAAACCTATTATTAGCTATCTCGATAGAAATACTATTTTAGTCACTTCTGCGGGTCATTACGGCTCATTACGACGGTCGCCGGTTCAGTGAAACTGAAGCCAGTCAGTTGCAAACGTAACATGCAATGACATGGCTGGTAGGTCGGAGGGAGCCGGGGAGAATAAGCTACGTATCATAGACGCTTATGAACCTGGGTTCACGATAGTAAATAGTAATTGCCGTGCCGCTGCGCCGTGTAGCTCGTTCTTACAATTTTACATTTTTACAAGCATTTCAGCATTTGTTGATTGTTCGTATTTTAAAATGCAAAAAGAAAATTATAATAGAATTTTTACTAACCAGTGGTTTTAATGCTATACGAACAAAAAAATCAAATTAAACTTAATCGCCCAACTCCTCATTTATTATTAACATGTCAAGACGGTAAATATATTAGAACATTTCAAAAGAATTTATGGAATTTATGTTATATAATTTAAGTCTCCCCAGAATATTTACTTACGAGCCGCTACTGGTTTGTGCTCGACCGATATTTTATGTCTTTCGACGTTTGTTCAAAAAGCCTGCGTGCCGCACGTTCACGGCGGTCCGGCCTTCTTGACGACGGTACGAGAGTACGTACCGTGGTGATCCCTGCACGTCGCGCGCGACGGCCCGGCAGACGGGACGGGACGGGACGGTTCGACTGTCGGCGTTCACCATCGGGCGCGTGACTGCGTATCGCTCACTCGTTGGCGCGCCCTGTCTGTTGGCGGACGGTGGTATGGTAAACACGGGAGATTACGGAGAACGGCCGTTTATAATGACGTTGTTTTAAAATTATTTCTCGACGTGGGCGGAACGATTAACCCTTCGGTAGCGATGACGTGTGTCTACCTATATACGTTTGTTCGATTGGCGTATTCGATTTTGCGTATAATAACACTTTCGAGTTATTTATGCCGCGCACTAAGCTGCAATTACTGTTTCGTACACATAATCGGGCGGGTGTTGCCAAAAACAAATATAAATATATATTTATATACGAGGACTGTTACAACTTTTTTCACGTAATAGTTTTTCAAGGATCGGAGCCACTTTTTTTCTAAAAATGTCCACGGTTTAACTTTCAGTTGTCGTTGGATCCGTGATTTTAAAAAAAATAATGTAAATTATTATCCGTGTGATAATGTTGGTATTGTTTAGAATTGTGTAAATAGCACACTATTTCCTTGTAAACTAGAAAATTTATTAATAAATCAAGAAGTCCGTGAAAAATGAATGTTTATAACCTTCAACTTTTCAGAAAAAAAGCCCTGTTAAATGGCAATTTTCAACATTTATAAAAGTTATGAAAAAAAGATTAATTTTTATCAATTCTTTCATAATACACTTATATTTACCAAACTATTATCGAAAAATGCCTTTGTCCAGGGATGCGCATAAAAGAACAAAATATGATTATCTCCATTAAATACTGCGTTTGAGAGTAAAAATAGTGTTTTCAACGTTTTTCGTTTTATTCGCGTCGTGTTCAACCTGAACGTATATTATATATATATATATATTACAGTCAAGTTGAAAAGAAATCGTAAATAAAAAACGAAATTAAAGATGAAAAAATAATGACTTTTAATACTTATTTCCGTACATTTTCACCGTTAAATGAACTTTTTTTTTTTTAAACTTCATAATACACAAAAGGAATTTTAATTTAAAGTTATAAGATGCGTTTTGTTTTAGTCATCAACGCAAATTCCGGTTGATATCGTTATGTTTAGGCTTTTTTGTACTTTTTTTCCTCTAATTTATTCTTCGTACTTTGCAAATAATATTGTTCAATAAAAAACATTGGCTGATCTTGTTGTCAGTACTGCTTTTCCGGTTCCTATGCGACGCCAAAAAATTTGCAGTTATGTCCGAGTAAATAAGAAATGAACTTCAGTTTGAAAGTCCTACAGCCCATATTGCCACGAACGAATAATTTGAAAATATTTTAGCTCGTTTATTATTCTTTCAAGTTATTCACTTCGTAGCTCTCCTCTCATCTATTCTTATTTGCTTCAAGTGTACAAGAGAATCCACGTTGAACAGAAAGATGAGCCAATACGTAGAAGTAAACGGTAATTATTTTCATCCGTGTAATCGCGGTATAATAGCAACGCAAGAACTTAGTTCGCCTTACGTAATTATTCGTGTATATTTGAAATGCAGCCTCCAGAGCCATGAACGTCAACGGCCGAACCAGGAGCACGCTGGTAGCCACCCCTAGGACCGCGGGAATCGGACGTCCGACGGGCCGTGTTCAGCCCGAGTATCCCCAGCGCGGAACCCGTCTGGAGCCGGCGAGTTCGCGAGCTCTGACGACGGTAATCTATTAATTAACATTTATAATATTTCGTGCGTGTCTCGAAAAGTAAGTAAGTAACTTTTCATCCGGTTACCTTATAGTCGATGACGGCGTCCGGTGGCACCGTGAACCCTGCTGCAGGAGCCGCACCGACTGGACGAAAAGTGGTGGTCCATTTTTCCCTGGCGAAAAGCGACGAGGATAAATTGGATACGAGCGACAAAGCTTGGATCCCGTCGCGTATGAGGGCGCAGAACCCGGTCGCCGTTGAACCGCGAACGGACGAAGACGAAAAGATAGAAGTAATTACGATCGTCGAGTACAATAAACAATATAATTAATCCGATTAAGGCAACGTCACTTCGTGCCCCGATCGGAAAATGGTCGATTGCTGTTTATGTCAAATATTTTATTTCCGTTGTACAACTATGCTACTCTGTTCGTGAATAACCGTGTTTTACTTTTTTGCTCATCTGCGAAGGAAACCCGGAAACAGTTCACGCGCATCCTCAACAAGGTGTCATCAGAGAACATGCACCTGTTGACCGACCAGATAATGGCCTTACCTATAGATACCGAGCAGTGCCTCAGGAAGGCAATCGATGTTCTCTTTCAAAAGGTACGTCGCGAACGAACAACTGTACGACGTACTGCAACGTTTGATTCATGTTCGAATCTCGTGCAAACATATACATAATAAACCTGCTGTTTTTAGAGACTAATATTGTTTATGTTTTGAAACCATTTCTGAACATACTTTTTAATGTAGGCCATCGATGAACCTTATTTTACACCACAATACGCGAACGTTTGCACAGAAATACATAAAAAAGATATCAAGCGCGACGGCGGTATCAAGCCGAAACTTTCTTTTAAAAAGCTATTGACCATGTGCTGTCAAGAAAGGCTCAATAAAATGCACGCTCACGATGAGGCATTAAAGAAAACTCTTCGAGATATAGAGTTATGCAGTGAACAAGTAAACGTGACAATATAATTTATAATATTGCTTTAATCGGCTATGATGCCATCGATGAACGTATAATTCAATGGGAGAAAATTGTTACAGGACTTAAAAATAAATATGAAGGCCACTTACGATCAGGACGAATTCCTTTACAAATTAAGATCCGTCGGAAACTGCAGGTACGCGAACGTATCGAATGAGATCAAAATGAATAATTTTGGCCATGTACAGCTAGTGCTTAAAAATTATTTTTAAATTTTAGATTCATGTGTGAACTGTATAAGGTGGAAATGTTGACACGGCACATTCTAGAGATGAGTCTTAAACAACTTTTAAAGACCCCGAAAGAAGAAACTTTAGAATGTGCCTGCAATATTCTTAAACACATCGGAAAAAATATAAGTCACGTAAGATAACTTCGAGTTTATAGTTTTAGGATATAAATTGCCGAATAATCGATATCTGAAAACGCAATATTATATTAATTAAACTTCTCAATAATAACAGAAAGCCAGTTTTAATAAGCTCAGCGAATACACGTCTTCTGAGTACAAGACAAAAATCCCGACGAGAATTCGGTTCATGATGGAAGAGTTAATAGATCTTAAAGACTATAACTGGGTACCAAGGAATTCTCGTCCTAAACAGCCGAACAGTAACACAATGACACTACCTTGTACGAAAAGGCCAGTTCCACACGTACCATTAGCACAGACAGTGTCAACGGTAAAAATCCATTAGTTTTCTTACAATATTAATTATGCACTTGCTTTATGCCGTTGAAATAATTGTGTTTTAAAATAAATGTATTAGCAGAAGAAAAAAGAACTGCCGGTGGAAATTCAAAAGGTAACGGTTCATTTTAAAATCAATAAATCTTGTAAATACGTACGACGCTTCGATGTTGTAATATTTTTGTATTAAATATTTATTTTGATTTCACTAATTTGATGCATTTTCTTTTCTTCCAGACCAACGTGGGTAAAACTAATCATTTATCGATAGCCACAGACGTTCCAAAACAACCATCATTGCCTGCAAGTGCAAGTGGTGGCATAAAGAGTTACGCGTCCCTGATATGGCCGTGTGCAGGTCGAGTGACCGAGATCACAAAAAGTTCTCCACCATCAGACGATGTAAATATTGAATTTGATTTTTGGAAAAAAATTGCTCATGTGACCATATAATATCTTAAAATATTTTTTTAGAAGATCGAAAAAAAATGCGAGTCAATCCAAGACAACATATGCCCAAAAAATGTGGTCCCGATAGCGGAAAGCATGCTCGCGCTCCCTATAAAAACAGAAGCAAGTCTGAAAGCGATAGTTGACATTATTTTCCAAAAGGTATTTAAAAAAAACCACGTTTCAAACACACTCATGTTATCTATACTTTTTACGTTCGTGATATAATATATTATTTCGAGATCAGTCAAAAATGAATTATTATTCATAAACTCATTAGGCTATGAACAATCCGGAGTTGGCTCCGGAATACGCGCACATTTGCTCCGTTTTGAAAAACGTACGTTCGGAAGATCAGAAACACACTAACACGACATTTAGAGTACTTCTGATTGCGAAGTGCCAAGACGCGTTGGAATCGATGTATACACGCAAAAGTTTGATGGCCAAAGATCGCCAGGTCATCGAATCATGCAAGGATAAAGTATGAACGACTTTCGAATTATAACTATTCATTTACGATTCGATACACCGTTGATTGTACTATTGATCTATTAAAATACGCTACTACAATGCGATATGTGGTTATAACTTTACAGGAAACCAGGAGACAACTCCAATCCGATTTTGACCAAAAAGAATTGGACTACAAAAGATATTCCGTCGCAAACTGCAGGTATATAATATATATATATATATATATATTGTACCCGATGATTTAATGATTGCAATGATTTTCATAAGAGACGAGAGTATAAAAGTTGTAAATCATTTTTTATCGCACAATTTTTAGATTCATTAGCGAACTTTTAAAAGTGAATGTCTTGGTATCTCCAATCGTTGAAATGTGCGCGGAGAAACTCGTGGAATCTTTAAAAGAAACATCCCTCGAATGTCTATACGTCATCGTCAAACACACCGGACACGAAATAAACTACGTAAGATTCACCGCTGGCCATCATATACTTTATATTCAAAACGAATATTATACAATGTGATAAAGTGGATTGTTATATACTAAAATGCGAAATAATGTCTATAAATCGCACAGTAATCAATACTTTGAAAATGTATAAAGCATTAACAAGTGCAATAATGTTTTTAGAGCGGAATATTCGAGAAGTTACACGAGTACTCTACCGCGGACAAGCAGAAGTTGTCGTCTAGTGTACGGTCCGTGATCCAGAAAACGCTTGATCTGAAGAATGGCGATTTAGCGCTCCGTAATACCATCGATGATAGGCCTCCGTTATAGGATCGAGTAGTATAAATAATTGTCGCAGACTAATCGAGTGTCTATTGTTGACAGACGTATAAAATCTGTTATCAGTCGACCAACTCGATGATTAGTAACAGCGAATTTCACTATTTATCATTATACGTACATCGCTTTTCTACTTATTATCAAGAATAGGATTTAAGTGTGCAAGAAACACATTTTTTTACCATCCGATAATGAGTCCCAGTATATTGTAACGCTTTGTTTGTAGTCAGTTGAGCAATATTTGTTTTCTCCGAAGTGTGTTTAAGGTTGTTCTAAGTATAGTTTTTTTTGTCTTTTTTTATTATTTAATCAATGCAATATTTATACAATATTCTTGGATAATTTAACAACAAAATCATTTAAAAACTCTACTCAGAAATAAGTTTGGACACCTTTTGAGTATTCAGAATATTTCTCGACTAGCTATGAAATAAAGTGGAAATCTTAAAAATATTTAAAATAACTGTTACAATACACACTACTGATTTTTTTGAGTAACAACCAACTATATTAACTGAATTTAAATTCTTTAAAGAATTTTCATTTTTTTTTAAATTTTAGCCCTTATTTAATTCAGATAAACAGTTAATGAATTGTATTATTTATAATTTATACTACCTACCTACTTGAGTATGGCTCTGATATCTCCGTCGATCATAATTTTTTTAAAAAAAAATTTGTTTTGTACAGTTTTATACGAGGGTAAGGTTAAATTTTACAGTCAAATTTGTATTTTCATCCCATAATAGACCGGGGAAAATAAATGAAAACATTTTTCATTTCTATAAAAGTAAAGATTAACAAGTTGTGGTACAAGTACCCAATTAGTGTTTAAATGTTACTGCATCTAAGTCCAAAACCGAATATTGATTTCATAAGGTATTAAATTAAATGTATATTTATAAGGGAGGGTATGAGTACTCTGTAATTAAATTAACTATTGTAATCAATTGGTATAAATTAGATAACTATAGGATCATGACAGAAACGTTCATCGATACATCAATCGTTAAACGTTTAATATGTTACCTATCTTGTTCATACTAATTTATGAATTAGCTAGTATTAATTCCTGATACGAATACGCTCTCTTATATAAACTTATAGTTGGTTTAATAGTGAAATAAATTATTCAATTTTTGATTACGATACATTAAGATTTTCATATCAATATTTTTATAGAAGAGAACAATTACAAAATTATTTTTCGAGTTTGTTGTGGGATGATAATACAGATTTAGAGTGTAGTTTCCTAATTATATCAAACTGCGTAAAAATAAAAAATAAAAATTAAAAATAAATTATTATCTACTGATTTATCTCATCGGAATATCACGGTGAGTCGCCCCCCTGTATATAAAAAACATACGTTAAATAACATAGTGTATCTGAAACATTTGATTTATGTACACTAATATAAAAAAATATTTTGAAATAAATTCACGATCAAATAGTTGCCTCTTAAAATTAAAACTAGGTAGTGTGTATTTGCTAACAGTTATTTAAAATATGAGAGCCAAAAGCTTATGAATAATAATATTTTGTTTGTACATGTTTAATCATGATTTTATTGTTATGCGTTATCCTGAGGTGTTTAATTATTTTACTTTTATGCAACATCGGATAACAATATCGCATTCGATATAATCATAATTATCAAAAACTTCATACGCATCGATGCTATTCAAAGCATCACTTGGATATGAAGAAATCAAAATAAACTTCAATGCAAGTTGATGATGTTGACGATTCGGCCAATGAAGCGAGGAAATTGTAGTTGAACCGAATCGGAAATGTTATGAAATTACTTCATCCAACGGGACTTTATTGAGTTGAATATTTTTAAGTAAAATTAATTCACTTTTTTCTACAAATTTATAATGCTCGTATAATATAACATACTCGTAATGACGAACAATTTTCAGCTTACTGTTCCACTGAAAGAAACTGCATAATGCACAGACATACTGCATAAGACTTTTGGTGATCGAAATACGAAGAAAAGTCCATGGAAAATATTATGCAGATCATAGACGAATAAAATATTATAATACACATTTATACATATTATTTCATGTAAAACAAACGATAAAAATAAATGAATAAATAATCAAAAATCCGTTTGTTTTTATTTAATAACTCTTTTTATATCATTTACAAAGGTTTATATTACAATATTTTTCAATTATCTTTATGATTCCTACATCTCTAACTCGATCGATCACATACGCACAATCTCTGTACGCTATGTAAAAGTACTCCAATCTCAAAAATATAACGGACTGTCTATGTATGAAATTTCAAACTTTACACCAATTACTCTCAATTGGAATACCTACCGCATAATGATACATCAATTATGTTTGTGGATGAGCGGATAAATCACCTAACTTATTTTCTTTTGTGAACAATGTGAAACCGTTGCGAGTTATTTTTTATTTTCATGATTAAAAATATTTCTCAATACAGGCTCATTTTTTTTTCAACGAATTTCAGCATTTTCTATAAACATTGAAGTAGTCGGATCGAGTTTGGTATCAATATTTTTGATTTCCCCAAAGCTTTGGTAATAATAATTAGCGGCATTTAATCAAGTTCTACATCTGGTAACAATTGGTTGTGGAGAAAGGTTTAAAACCGGATACATATTTTTAAATACTTTGATATGGCTAACAAATATCTTTTTGACTGTAAATATTAATTCGTCTACTTTTGTAAATTTTGATCGAATGGTTTCTGCTAATCGTTGAAATGAGTGTGCTGAACCGTTTAATGGATTATTTTGGGAAATGCTTCAACGGCTATTACCATGTAAGGCGCGGCATCAGATTCAAATAATAATTGTATTATCACGCAAAACTACATCTAGCCATAGTATATTCACAGAATTATTAAAAAATCGTTTAATAGTTTAGTGGTTAAATTTATCTAATTTATCACAATGATATTTGCAATAAATCTACCATATACTGTTTTCTCAATCGGCATCAGTTACAAATAATAATCGTATTATTACGCAGAACTACATCTAGCTATAGTATATTCACTGAATTATTAAATAATCGTACAATAAATTAGCGGTAAAATTTATCTAATTGTAAACAATGACATTTGCATTAAATATCTACCATATACTGTTATCCCAATCCATACCCATATGAGTCCATCACCGATTGAGTTTCTAAATAGACAAAAGAGTTTCACGATAGATTAGATAATTTTTTCTTAATTTGCTGTATGTTTTTTAAAAATTATCTTCAGAAATAAAAATTTTGAAATTTTGCTACCGGAATATCAGTTTAATATCGTTTAACACGGCAGATATCGCTCAGTGTAAGCCCTGTGTATGCTGTGCAGTTTATCGTTAGTGGTTTGGTACTTAATCATTTCATAATGCGTTCGAAATATACCATCCATAAATCATAACATTTTTTCATCAATGACGTAGGCCGTAGAGGGATGCTTTCGAGTTTTCTAGTTATTATCGAAATACAAATCTGAACTTAGACGGCGCTATGTGTAGGCAATCGAAGGACATAACTATTTATTGCAAACAGAAGACCGTCGTAGAAGGCAGACTTTTTTTTAGCTAAAACGTCCACGGTTAACCGTTCTATCCCGTTTTTCATGATTCAGTTAACACCGATGATAATATTTTCAAATGATTGCCCGTGATTTTTTTATTTCAAATTGTCTCCAATTTCAAACCATGAAATGGCGACAGTCGATTCATGAGTTGTACACATTCACTGTTGGAAATGAAGAAGTCGGAAAGAGTTTACTTTTATAAATTATAGCTCATAGATCACTCTCCTAGAGGACACGGATTATTTTATTGCACCGCCGACAGTCTGTTATCCATAGCTCATTCATTACGCACGCTACCTGCGCCTATTTCGTTACCGAGCACCACGATGTAGAATGTAGCTGATAAAGACAATTGTAAAATGTTATCTACATCGCGATCTTGCAGACCACCACCACCGCTTTATCACAAATTCTCAGACCACGGTTATCATTATTAACCTCAAATAATATTTCGCGTGTTATCAACAACCAAATAAATAGTAGTTAATCAAGAATCAACAACGATCGCCACTCGCCGCACTTTTCTGTACTCAATTGTTACAGGCTTGTGGCGGACCGGTAAACGTTGACTTTTCCTGATTTCCGATTTTCGTGCCTCGCAAGTGTTGATCGTTTCGAACTGTCCGAAAGGAAACATAATACTGTATTCTGGTCAAGACATCGCGTGACATTATGTCGGCTCCAGCGAAGAAACGATCGGTGCAGCCACGCGAGTCCAACGGCAATGCTTCGGACGATCAAGAGGAGAACATCGATCAAATGGTCGTACAATTTACTTATATATTTGTTTGAATCAGTTGACTGTATGTTTTACTGTAATATATCTTATATCTAAAAGTCGTGTGCTCCCAAGTACCGTTGTTGGTTAATCTGCTGATTTGTCGACAATCGAATACCAGTGAAACCTTGCTAACAGCGTATTGATCATGAATTCGGAGCACTACATTTCAGTGTTACAACAGTCTTTCTTTTATTTCGGAAGCGTGTTTTAAACTACTTGGAAAGAATATACTATAAGTAAACGGCTATTAAAATATCGATAAATTACAATGGAATTCAATGGAAAACATAAATTTATGAAACTAAAACATATTGATTTGAATTAAGTTGTACGTTAACATGTCGTCCAATTTTACTAATTATGTATGTTTCATTGTAGGTTATTAACGTAGAATTTGAGGGCCGCAATCCAGAAAGTTCTGACTTCCATTGCGTTAAACAATTGTTGCAACAATTATTCTTAAAAGCTCAAGTCAACCTGTCCGATATGGCTTCGGTGCTGATTAATCAACGTAGCATTGGCAGTGTAATCAAGGTATGGTTTAGAACATCAATTTTATAGTTCAGTTTTGTTTTTGTTATTAATTTAAGTTAAAATTTAATTCTACTATATCTACTACATTTATGTATTTTTAAATTCTTGTTATAAATGTCTTATCTAATATTTACATTTAATGTTATGATTTAGCAAGTTTTCGATGATGAAGTTGATGATGAAGATGATGATGAAGATGTGGATACCAATCAAGTATTTGGAATCACTACAGTTCTTAATATGGCTGAACGGGTATTGCCAATATTCCTTTTATAATTTATATTATATTTTTTTTTACTTCATTCATTGATTAAATATTTTTATTAAAATACATAATATGTATTTTACAGGATACTGATTGTGTAGAAGAATTACACAATTTGATGTTGGAGTTAAGCAAACAACATGGTGAAAATAATATTTCGGATTACATTAACAACTTATTGAATGACAAAAAACCAGTTGGGTTGTTAATAAATGAGCGATATGTTAACATACCTCCTGCAATATCTGTGCCATTATTACAGTCAATAAGGTAAGAAAGATTATTATTTACTTATTTCTAAAAAATATTAAGTTATTAATAAACTAATTATAATTAAATTAAATTAAATAGTCTTATAACCAAAACCACTAATTTTCCTATATTTTCATTCTTTGTTTTCATTTTATATTAAATCTGATAGTCCTTTAAAAGAATCATTTTCCTTTAAATCAGAAAATAAGATCTTTTATAATTATTTGAATGTGCTGATTTATAATTGTTTTCTAATGTTTACTTATAAGTTATAATATAAACAACTCGTGTATCTCAACTGCTTTTAATTTCATTTAATCCGTTTTTTAATTACTTTGTGTTAATACAATAATTCATTTTTATAATTAGTAATTACCAATTGTCTTATACTTTTAAACATAATATGTAAGTATAATATTAACGCACATGCTAAGTTTTTTACACAAAGAATTTATTTTACTTTAGTCTGTTCAAATTTGAGTTATAGATACTGTACAATTTACTCACGCATTTACCTGATATGAATTGTAACAAATGCTTATAATCTTTATAATTAGTTATTAACCACACTATACTTAAACAAATAAAATGTATACCAATTGATATTAAAATTTTAGCAAGGAATTGGCCAAAGCAAAATCTAAGAACCCATCAAATGACTTTTCTTATCTTATTATGATATGCAAGCTTTATAAAATGAAACAGAGTAAGAAGGAAAACAAAAATAAACAGGACGAACAAATAATTTGGTCAAATGCTGAGGAAGAAATTTTTGATGAAGTATGTTTATTGAATAAAATGATATATCTGAACATATAAAAAATATAACTTTTCATTTCAGGAAGCAGAACACAAGTTTGAGTTTTGTGTACAAAACGAAAAGGGTTCTGGCTTAGCTGGTAGCTGGGATGAAGGAGATTCCGAAATGATTCCCTTTAGACGTGTTTTACTTTTCCCTGCACAAAAGCTTGATTTCATTATCAACAAAATACAATCATTGTTGAATAGCCAATGAATCATTAGAGTTGTTAAATCCATTATTTACCTACCCCTTTTTTATATTGAAAATATATACCTATTATATATTTTATTAACATATAATATATATATTTACGATGTAAAAGTAGTTTTATTTTTTTGTTCAGATTAATTTTATAATGTATTAATAAAATGAATAAAGTTTCGGCTATTTCAATTTTGGCGTTGTATAAATTATACTAACAGTTATTGAAACCTAGGCTCCTTGCAGTTACAGTATATAATTATTGTTGCATACCAAAATACTAATGTAGAACAAAAAAAATTGTATGGTTATAAGCAAACTTCTTAAAAATTAACAATTCAGATGATATGCAATTTGTATATTAAATAATAGTGTATCACTATTTTATGTTTATTTTTTATACTTAAAAATATTCTTTTTTTTTATAAATTATTAAAAAAAACTTGCTGTTATATTGAAAACAAATTTTTTTCTTAATATTAATTTATAGTATTAGAAATATCAACATTTAAATACACTTTAAAATTTTGCATTTATTTTGAATCACTTCAAACTCTGTTTAAAATTTAACCCATTAGCGCCGGAGTTTATTAATTTTAGATTTTTATCAAAATGTTGATGAAAACTTGTATTTTAGACTTCAATAATAACGATAAAAATAATAAAAAAAATTTTTTATCTCTAGTATTAGAGATAATGGCTGTTGCCATATGGCAACACTAGGCGCTTATAGTAACTTTACATAATAAAAATAACAGAAATTCGTTTTTCATTACATTTATACGTTTATTTATCTTTCTCTGTTATTCTTAACATTAACTGGCAACTTACTTAGTATTAGATGAAAATTATAAGATAAAATAGTATAATATAAACTAAAACAAGTCAAAATAATACTTTTCAGGGCTTATACATAAGTACATAACACTCTTTTTTTGCATTTAACTCGTGTGAAAAGGAAGAAAACAATTGATACACAAACCCACATTACATTTTACGCACATTGTTCTTATAATTGATTTCAACCTTTTCTTTTTTTGTCTTCAGTTTGTTTGACTAGATGCTGCATTTTATCAAATCTTATTGAGTCTGATATGCGACAATCACTCGAAAATATTGATATAGACGGTCGTCTTCCTGTTGCTTTAGGTATAGTTTGATATCTCCGTAAGTAAACATTTACGATTTCTCTTTTGAAATCTAGTTGATGAATTTTTGTTCTTCCCGATTTGTTGTACAGAATCCAACTATTTTGTAGTGCCACATCAAACATCCACGTTATCAATGGCCAGTACCATTTTTTTCTTCTGATACCTATACGGTGGCATGAAATATTCTGATCCATTTGATCTGTACCACCCATATACGTATTATACTTTGCAATGAGTCTTGGTCTTGGGACTAATATATTTCGTTTTTCTTTTTGAGAAAATCGTTTCACTTGTCCGACGTTTTGTGATCCACATGACGATGAAATCATTGTAACAACGGCATTGTCCATCCAACGCAGATACAACAGTCCATCTTTCCTCTCTACAGCGGTCTCGAAATATCCTCGATCTTTTTTTTTAAATATGGATTTGTTTGTTAATGGGCAATTTTTTGGAATCCTATTTTCACGAATAGTACCGATTGCGGAATATCCACGAAATCTCAAAAACAAAAATAGTGCAGGGCTCGAAAATAAATTATCCATATAAATGTTATATTTAAATTGTTGTTTATCGTCCGGAAGTTCATCTAATAATACTAAGAGTGGACTAGCAGCTTTACCGAACAATTTTTCGTAATCAGAATTTGAGTTGGGACTTTTTCCTTGATAAAGATCAAAATTTATTAAATAGCCATCCTTTGAGTTGAGACTCCATATTTTGTACCCGAATCTTATTGGTTTCCCCCTGATGAATTGCTTACAGCTGTGCCGTCCAAAATATTTCACCATACTTTCATCATATGCTCAGTGGCGTATTTAGAGATTTGATGCCCCGGGTAAATATAATTTGGTGCCCCCAAAATTTTAACATTTATTTACCTTTGTTTTATGATCATTAAAAAATAACAACATAATCATACATAGCAGTTTAGAACATGATATAATATGAAGTATAATATAAATTGAAACATTAACATTTATATTTTACGATGAGATTTTTGGGCAGCAAAATCTTCAATGACCTCATTATAACTAATTGATTTAGTTATCTCACATTCTATATTTAAAATTGCCAAATTGTTTAAACGGTTGTCATTCATTGAAGATCTCAAGTATGATTTCACTCTTTTCAGAACACTAAATGACCGTTCAGCTGAAGTATTAGAAACCGGACAGCATAAATACATACGTAATGCAATATCTACATATGGGTAGACATCTGCTATATTGTGATCTTCAATGATATTTGCACAAACTGACGGGTTTCGGGGTGTCTCTGAATTTCCCATAGAATAATTTCCTGATATGTACAATATACATCACAGATAAAGTTATCGCTACAACTTACTATATATACAAGTCATACAACTAATACATACAACATACTATACTATACAATCGCTATCGTGTTTTATAAATAACCAATTTTTATTTCTGAAATTCCGCGTGTTTGGTCGAGTATTATCCATATAATAATTGAGGCAATAAGCACAAATAACTTATTATGTAAAACTATAATTATTGGCTTTTTCAAATAAAAAATTGATGCCCCTTGAAATTTGATGCCCTGGGCGATTACCCCCTCTCGCCCCCCCCCTAAATACGCCACTGCATATGCTAAGTGTTCCTCTGGTACAAAATTGTTAATACATCGTTTTTTAAGCATTTCTATGAAAGGGCGTATTTTCCAACCTTTATCATTTTCAATAATTTCTGTGTTACTAGTACAGTGAAAAAATCGACAAATTTGCAAAAATCTATCCCTGCGCATGGATTGAGATACTGCAATATTTTTCATGTCATCGCCATTATCCCAATAATGACGTTTAGATGGTAAGTCATTATAGCCACTTACATATAAAATTGCCATAAAACAACGAATTTCGTCAGCGGTTATATTGGGATCAGGACAATTTAAAAATAAAGCATATTTCTTGGTTTCCACTACATAATGTTGAACCATTTCATCATCAATGAACTTTTCGAATATTTCGATTATAGACATATTTTTGTAAATGGAATAATCTGGGTCAGGAAATGTATTTGTATTTTCAATATCAAAGTCAGCCCCTTTTATCCACCGTGGTTTACGTTTCGACTTTATACGATTGCTCATCCACTTTTTATATTTTTTACTCATATTATCAGATAACTGGAACAGGCCAACGTTTTCAATAGTATCGGGAACTTGGGAAGTATGTTGATTATCTATATCATCGTAGTTTACGCCTAACCGTTCATTATTTGGGAGCCGTATTTCAGCATTAGCTAATAATTGCCTAGAACTGAGATTGTCAACCAAACTACAATCAGAAATTATACCAAATTTATTTAAATATTTTTTGATGAATTAAAAGAAAAAATACGAGACTTACCCACTCCCATCCTCGTCTCCAGAATCTACATCCGTGTCTACATGAGGAGTTGGAGGTACAATAAAAATGTCTCCCTCCATGTCATCATTTAAAAGAATGTCTAACGCTTCGGACAACGAAAACCCATTTCTAATCAAAAAAAAAAAATGTCTATAAAAAAAATTCGATGAACGCCTAGCATTGCCAAATGGCAACACACAACTTCAAACTAACATAAACACTAACATTATTGAATTTGAACTTTTTTTTTTATACAAATCTATAGCTTATATTGTATTAAATGCATATTTCATAGAAAAAATGAAAATATATAATTTTGGTAAAATATAATTTACTTATTCGAAAGAAATATCCATTTTTCTAAGAAGACGTCAATGTAAAATTTCAAACAACGATATATCCAAAAATAATTGAAATAAACAGTTTGAATTTTGCTCGTATCTTATCTACAGATAATGAGCTAATAGCTTACGTTATTCCCCCTGCAATCAGGAAAAATCCCAATGCAATAAAATCTACTAAAAATAGGTCTATATGCGTTGCCATATGGCAACGCACGGCGTAAATGGGTTAACACAATTAGTGTTAAATCTATTAGAATTAAAACAAAATTAGGAACCTTCAAGTATCACATTTCTAGTAGATGAAAAAAATCACTGAAAATATATTTGATATATGTAAAAATGATTGTTTATAATTCTTATAAGTTAGACCAGGAGTTTCTATGGCGGTCCAGATAATTAGAAGAAAAAAAATTTGAATGCCAGTAAAAACTTAAGTATTAGTTAATAAATAAATTCATTTTTGTATTAAAAACACAGTTTAAGCCATTTAAGACAAATTATTTAATACAACATAATGTAAATTATAAAGTTAGATACTAATAATAATACAATTTTATACTTTAATGGTTGAAAGAAATAATATTTCTTGTTCTGTTTTTAAAATTGAGATCAATTATTCTTAAACAATATTTATTCTTTAAAAACGTAATTTTGGCGATCGAAGTTTCACATTATAAGTATGTAGAGTCAGACATGGTAGCTAATTTTATGGCAAGTGTATGTACTTATCCAAAACATGCTTTGCCCAAAAATCTTAAGCAGATACAGTTTTGTATATTTGCTATGAAATATCTTCCTGTAAATTAACAATTTCTATTTGAAGTGATGGTTTTGGTAGTCAGAATAATTTTGTTGCTACGTCAATGAATTCTCTAGTTTGAGAAATTTCATAAGGGTTTTTAAAAATTGTGACAGTTTTCCAATTTCTGCTAAGTCTGAATCTTTTACCAAGGTCGGACAAAAAACACACTGCAGTCCATGTATCTAACCGACATTCAAAAAAACTAATTTTTGCGGCCCAGTTATTTCACTTTTGTGGGCCGCCTATTACCAACCGCTTCATTAGACTATTTCAACATTTTTTAATAATATACAACAAATATGTCCACTTACCAAGTAAATCAATGTTTACTACAATTTTTTAATCACATATAGGTACATAAATATGTTCCTTCTTGTATATTGTATTGCAATAAATATTTTCATTTTTTTGATTGCAATTAGAACCTAGTTCATGTTCTCTGTGAGCAAAAATAAAGTCAATACTCGCGTTAAATTAATTTGTAGAGTAATATTATTCATAAATAGTGAACGGATTTGAATACAAATTGCATGTTTTCCTGAATGTCCGAAAACATTGATTTCCAAGCATTAAGTTCATTTAATTTCATAAATTATTGCATATATTAAATTACTTGCTTTTATATCATTCTTAGTATTAAGTATTGTTATTTCTGCACTGGGCCCACTAAGGGCGTTTACTTTACTTTCAAGTTTCAATAATATTTATAGAATTTTGTATATGATTTAGATGTTGTAGATTCTGAGTGTAGTGAATGGATTAAGTGCATTTTTATCTAACAAAACACTTGTTTCATAAAAATGCTGCAATATACCCATTACCCACATACAACAGTGGTCAGTATACACTTTTTTTCTTCTTATAACCGAAAATAACCGATATTTTTCAGAACTGATATTAACCGGTTATAGTCTTATAGAATCCCAACGTTAGAAAACCGGAACCCTTAAAAAAATTAATTTAATAACCTTAACGAAAAACCCAGCAGGTTCCAGTCCCTGATTAATACAAACATAACTAAACAAATTTTTTCAAAGTAGAAAATAATTTTAAGAGCTTTTCTTTAAAGCATTTAATCGTATTTTTTAAGGCATTTTTCTCGTTTTTTAGAGCATTTAAATCCGTTCCCTATAAATAAATACTTATTTTACTTCTTTTTTTTTTTTTTGTTATTTGTAGCAATCAAAACTTAATAAAAAATTGATTTATAACTGCATAATTTACAATGAACATATATGATTAAAAACTTAAAAAACTTAATCCACCGGGAAATTTTTTTTATAGCACTCGATAAAAAAAAATGGTAGGTCACCGCTGCTAGTTGCTACCATTGGCGGACTGTCATATATCATGTCATATAAATAAAAATTATTTATAATATTAAAATTATGGTAAAACACCACTCATTTATTGTACATATATTTTACGTTAAATTATGTTATCACGGGTTTTTAAATTCGAAGAATTCTATAAATAAAATATTATTACATATAATCAGTGAAACTGTCACTATATAGACTAAATCCCGGGCCCTATTAAGGCCTATCAGGGCTTATGCAATCCAAATCTGGGGATGCGCTAAACCATCTCAGATCCGTACCTTCCAAGCCTTCCAATCCATCACTCTACGCATTATCTCTTTCTTCTGCACCTTGGTACGTATCAAATTCCACTCTTCAAAATAGAAACAGTAAATCAATTAGCCACAAAACATAAAAAATTTCACTCTAAATTACAGTCTCATTTCAATCCTTTAATCAACGAACTTGCTTCCAACTCGCTTCCTAGCAATCCCCCATGCCGTCTAAAGGTTAGGTTAGGAAAATGGTGTCGTGACTCATTAAATGATTGACGGTTCAAACCATTTAATTTTAATTTAAGTAAAGTTAATAATTAATAAATAATTGAAAAAAAAAACAACATAATAACGTTGAGTTCTATCACTGAATGGCCTCATGTGTTCTAGTTGTATAATTATTTTTTATTGTATTTTATGTTCAAATTTGATTATTATGCCTTGTAGCATAGATTGTAAATATTATTTTTTAAATAAACTGAACTAAAAAAAAAATATAAATCCCGGGCCCTAGTTGATGATTAACCTCCCGGACTCCTCGACAAACAGTCTGCCACTGGCTGCTACAAATGATCATGACTCATGAGATTGTAATATTGAGTTCTTTAGTATAAATCTGAACAGAGGCTGGTAGTGGTAAGTAAACTGGTAAGTTTCAACTATATTATAATATTATAATATAACCAGTGGCGAAGCTACCTATGAGACAAAGAGACATTGTCTACCCAGTTTTTGATTGCATATTTAATATACTAATATTGTATATTGTAAATACACTGGCATTTTACATTTAATTTTTCATAATTCCATCGTTAAATTATGTTTATCCTATATTAAAATAATATTAATCATATAAGTATATATATATTATATACAGACACAATTTGCATATTATATAGGTTTAATTTCGGCCGCGGAGCAACAAGTCCAAACAACCAAGATAAGCCCTCTGAGACACGGAAATAGTATGTCTCATACCCTTGGCCGTGTGGTGTGGTGGGCGACAAATAAAGGGGTACCTCATGCAAGCCACTAAAGAGACAAGTCTCACGAACAATTTAATCGAGAATTGTATACCTATACATTGGTTATCACTGTATTAAGAATTTTCCTATTTAATATATTATATATGTATGTGCTTTATCATCTCATAATCTGTAACGATAATGTACACGTTATTACTATCGCTATCGTGATTGAACCGGGATATCCCCAAAAACAAAACGTAATCGAAATTTCAAAACCAATAAATTATTATATTAATAAACTTCTTCAACAATATAATAAAATAGTATTTGTCACTATATGTTAGTCAGTTATGTGACTTATAGTCAGTTATGAAGTACATAAACTGATAAACTACATACTGTAGTAAACAGTAAACATAATTTATGTTATAAATTTATAATACATTTAGACATTTAGTTGTTATTCCCCGTTGGAACGCGAAGTGTTTTAAATTTAATAATAGAGTGTTCGGATATAATTAGTGAAATTTTAAAAGTAGGAATTCACAACTATTCTTTCGAACATAAACTTCAATTAAAAACGAAAAAACCAACACCACGTTTAAGTTTGGAAACGGTTGATGGGAAAACAATACGAAAATTTTAAGTATCATAGTACACAAAATATGCGTGGTTAGCTGGAAGTGAAAATCGTTGAACGAGTTATCCACAGATCCTACATTTATTGATTTATTTGCAAAAACAAAAAATAGAAAAATAGATTTAATCTATAAAATAATATAAAAAAATTGTTAGTACTGTGAATAAAATAAGTTTATTTGTGTATTTTTGTTTAAATAATTTCTTTCTAAAAAATATTTTAAATTTGTCTACCCAAATCCCGAACCCAAGCTTCGCCACTGAATATAACCTATAATAACAATAATTTATAAATTATTATACTCAATAAATAAGTACCTGTATATTTCAGTAACATCTCTAATGGTGAAGAGGCTAATTATATGAGTTGTTGATTTCAATTAAGACTTACATTGCAACATAAAAATGAATAGTAACAATGCTGTTATAATAAGATATACCTTAATTAATAAATATTGTATAAATACAACTAATACATTATTGTATAAAACCAAATCGCCTACTTTTGCATAAGAAATTAAAAATTGTCAAGGGACATAATAAAAATTATTATTATTTAAAGGGTTTCCTGTGGTCATTACCATATTAAATGGAGGGTGTACTGTCATTTATTATTTTCTTAATTAGAATAAAGATATATTATAATAAGTTTTAATAATATGGGACAATAAATTACCTATATTGTTTAATTTGAAAACAAAAGCTATTTTCCTTTAATTAAATATCAGGGTTCGGATTTAAGGATATATAGGTATGCATTTAAAATTAGTGCAATAAGTGTGCATATATGCACTAAAAATTTTCCAAATATGCATTTTAGACAAAAAATAAACACCAAAATATGCAGAATAAAATGTATTATTTTTTTGTAATATGTACGAGTGAGCCCAATTAATTATTAATAAAAACATGTAGTACGATTCGTCATGTCTTACATGAAAGACAGCCTAATATGTAGGTGATGTAGTTCTAAGTTTTTTGTATTCAAAGTTATGGCCAATTTAACTTTTTTTAAAAATTTAAATGTATTCTAGGTATTATTAAGTAACTTCAATAGAAGCGTGATTCATTGTTGTTCACAAATTATGTTTTAAAGTCAATAATAAGGAAATATTGGAAACCAAATAAGAATTGTTTTCTACTAAATAAATAACAATGCAATAGTTATTATTTGATTGAACATCCAAGTACTTTCATATTTTAATCGAGATACAATGATTCAGTTATAAATTAGTAAAAAAGTTTGTTTACAAATTAATGGTACAAAATAAAAAATGAAATCCAATAAGGAAATTAGGTCTTAAGTATAATTTAAGAGTAAATAATTATTAATAAATTAAAATAGTATTTTTAAAAATACTAACTTAGTTTAAATTTAAATGAGTTGCTATAAGCTAAAATACTGGGCATTCAGTTGTACAAATAGGTACTTAATCTAGGCGAAAATTTAAATTGTTTTTTGATGCAATCTAAAATAAGGACATGATGCACACGGAACACACAAATATTGAGATTAATTTAATTCTAAGTAGTATTTATTCATCATCTTCGTCTTCGTTTTCTTCTTTGCTGTCTTCTTCCTCAGCAGATTCTTCCTTTTCTTTTTTGTCACTCTTCTTTGGGCGACCACGTTTACCAGTCTTGCTCTATAATAAATAATAATAATTAATTAGAAACTGACATTATATGCACCAAGATTTAAGTTAAATATTGTTACAATACCTTAGGCTTGTCTGATTTCTTTCCACCAGAAGCTCCAGACTTCGGAGGACGACCTCTACCTCTTTTTGCTGGGACTTCATCGTCCTTCTTTACAACATCTTTGTCTTTCTTCTCAATATCACGTGAACGTTTCTTGGATTCTTTTACAGCATCCTTTAGCAAGATAAATTAAAAAAATTAGTTAATTTAAATTTATAACTATAAAAATATTAGTTTAATTGTATTCAATACAAGTTAAATATTATAATTAAGTACCTCGGACTTGTCTTTTGCTGGGCGCCCACGCCTCTTTTCAACTACAGCTTCTGAATCAGACATCTAAAAAATAAAACATCTATGTTATAGAAATATAGAACACATTTTTTCCGATAAATATAGATAGACACAATATTAGTTCACTATCAATAATGTAAATTGAAAGATTATAAATGTTGATAAAAGCTTTATTATAATTATACAAATTATATTATACTATACCACAACAACAAAAAAGATTTACTCGATTTCTCAAATAGTATGAGATAATTTTTTTTTTCAATTTACAATTCTTAAATGATTTTAATAACAAAATATGTTGTACTTTGCAGTAATTAAAATAGTTTATACTTCAATAATTTTATATTACATAATTTATAATGATTTAATAAAAATATATTTTTAGGTAATAACGTGTGAGGTATCTAACACAGAAAGCGTTAGAACCAAAATATTTTTTCATCCTTTAGAGATATTTGACTTTTTGTCACTTAAACGATGCTATGCATATTTTTTTGTTAAGGAAGTATGAATCCGCCTATATCATTTTAAAAATATTGAGTTAAATTAAATAATAAGTTTACATTATAACCTAATATTTAGAAATCAGAAGCACATATTATATCACCAAAAAATGTTGAGTCCCTGCATTAGCTGTCACTGAATATCAGTCAGACTGGCTTTAATAAATCTATGATATATAAAATATATATAAATAAACACACTTTAATTTTTTAATAGCATATTTTTTCCAACTCTTTGGGATTTTTGAGTGCAATAAACACTTTTAAGAAGTCATGCAAATATCAGAAAAATAATTGTTGGATGTTTTAATAAATACAGTAAACAGAAAATAAAATTAAAAACTAATATCTTTCAATTAACATTATATCTTTATTTAGGGTGAGTTTCAGGAATAATTAAAAAATATTGATCAATAAAATTCAACAAAATGTTTAGATATGGACTTAAAATCGGTTAAGCTAACATCATTGATTAAGGATAACAAAATTACCGTACTCAGCAGTGGGCCGCTACGCTGAGTAATTAGAGGCGAGTTACTACTACTCGTTTAATTTGTCATTAGCCCCCTCCACGACAACGGACCGAAAAAATTTCAAAAATCAGTTTTTTAATTTGTAAGTTGTTAGCATTGTTGTTCGTACATGCGCGGAGAGTGTGGGGGGATAAAGGTGAATATCAATAATTGTAGAACAATGATAAAATAAAAATCCATTAAAGAAACAATGAAAACAGTTGACGAGGATTATAAATTCGACGAAGTCGAAAATCGATAACTGAGACGACGAGGTTGGAAACTAAGACGCGCGAGTTTCAGGACGCGGGCTAATAGCGGACGGCGTCTGCGTAACGGACTATAACGAACTCGGAATTCTAACGGGAAACGGATATTATAATAATCGGCGTCGATCGAACGCGACATCGCGAAACAATATTTTTAACATGGGAGGAAATAGAAATTCGGATTCGGCGTCAACGGGGATGATCCCGCGCAGTTACCCGCCATTATCGGTTGTCCGCCGCGCCGAGAAAATCGATGAAACCCGCGGCGAGCAACCCGCTTGTTTTTTTTTTTTTTATTTTTTATCATTCAAACCGGGAAAAAATTAATAAAAATACTTACAATTACGTGTGGAGTCTTCGTCGGTCGGTACCTCGGTGATCGGCGAAAAAATTACTGCGTGAACGGTACGGGAGAAATAATAAAACGGAAAAAAATACAACAAAACAAAAACGGGGGAAAAAGCCAAGCGTACAGCGTAACAGTCTGATGAGAAATAATAATAAATAAATAAATAAATAAAAACGCTCTCCGCTCAACGGTTCGAAAACAACATGTCGACTGTTGACAACAAAAACGCGGCGTTCCATTGGCCGGTCGTCCGCCGCAGACGTAACCGTTACGCCGCCGCCGTCGCTACGTTCCGGTGGGTAAGCAAACAGCGGGCAGCCGCCGCCGCCGCCGCCAGATAACGCGCGACAACTGATACTATAGTGATGATGAATACTGATAACGGGTGTGTGACTGTGACGTGTCTGCGGAGGGGTTTCGCCAGCGACGTCGCCGTCGTTTGTTGTTGCCTTTACCGATATTGTTATACTTTTTCGGGAAATCGACGCTGCCCGGGACTATCGAACGCGATCCGGATCGAATCCATCAATTCACCGCGAAATCATTTGCCGCCGACCAGACACCGATGGCGTTCAAGCGGGATAAGAAAGAAGAAGAAGACGGTAACTGATTTGCTTCCATTCTACGCCCAAAACACCCAATCACAAACACTACACTGTGCAACATCCGTGTTGTGTGTGATTTTAGTCCCTGTGCTTTATGATTAATATCGTTGCTTAATTTTCCCCTGTTCCGTCTTCTCGCTCGAGTTCATCACTGTGCGATGCATCCGAGTTTTTTCCACATAAACAGACTGTCTAAGACGCCGATTGCAGCATAGACGTACAAACCGTCATCGTGTCCCTTGATTTTATATCATTGGTTTTTTTTTCATTCTTTGTTCATGTAACAATTCTAAGCCGTACAATCTTTTAACATTAGTGTCTTATTGATCAAAACATGTTCAAACGTAAAAGTAAATGTGTTTTTAAAGGAGGCAATCCGTATCAGAATCTTGAAAAAACCAGTGTTCTCCAAGAAGCGAGGACATTCAATGATACACCGGTAAATCCAAAAAAATGCACACACATCCTTACCAAAATTCTATACATGATAAACCAGGTATGTTCTTAAATTTTTTTCACCCTGTATTGTGTGTTAAATTAACATTGAATTTTTAAATGTAAAGGGTGAACAACTTGGAACTGCTGAAGCTACTGATACATTCTTTGCCATGACCAAACTCTTTCAATCTCGGGATATTATACTTAGAAGAATGGTTTATCTGGGAATCAAGGTTTAATTTTTTTATTTTTTTTTTTAGACCTAAAATTAAATAATTTATTTAAATAAATTGCAGGAATTAAGTGGAATAGCAGAAGATGTAATTATTGTTACTTCAAGTTTAACCAAAGATATGACTGGAAAAGAGGATACTTATAGAGCAGCTGCTATTCGAGCGCTGTGTAGTATAACTGATGTATGTACTCGGCAAAATATATATAAGTATTGTTACTGAACTTTAATTTTATTTTTCTATTAAGGTGTCCATGTTGCAAACAATTGAACGTTATATGAAGCAAGCTATTGTTGATAAAAATCCTGGCATCAGTAGTGCTGCTTTGGTGAGCTGTCTACATTTGTGTAAGAGTGCATCAGCGACTGATATTGTTAAACGATCACTTAATGAAATTCAAGAAGCTCTAAATTCAGACAAGTAAATTAAATTTATATGAATTTATTAAGTTTAAAAATAATAATTAATCATCTAATTATAGTGTAATGGTGCAATATCATGCATTAGGACTGTTGTTTCACATACGTAAAACAGATCGTTTAGCTGTTACAAAGTTAGTGGCTAAGCTTACAAAAATAAACATGAAATCACCATTTGCGGTCTGTATGTTGGTGAGTAGTTTTAAAATTATTCTTAGTTGTCTATTAGAAGTATTAAAACTTAAATTTAATTTAATAGATCAGAATGGCATGTAAATTATTGGAAGAAGAAACTATTCCACGATCTGAATCTCCATTATTTGAGTTTGTGGAATCTTGTATTCGCCATAAATCAGAAACTGTTGTATATGAAGCTGCTCATGCAATTGTCCATTTAAGTGGTACTGGAGCTAGGCATTTAGCACCTGCAGTGTCCGTATTACAATTGTTCTGTTCATCAGCCAAACCTACTTTACGTTTTGCTGCAGTTCGAACACTTAATAAAGTATAAAAAATAATTATTTCTAAAAAAAAGTTGAGTATATGAATTTAATAATTTTTAAATTTTAGGTTGCAATAGAACATCCAAGTACAGTAACTGCATGTAACTTAGATCTTGAAAACTTAATAAGTGATTCAAATCGTTCTGTAGCTACTTTGGCTATAACAACATTATTGAAAACTGGAGCTGAAGGATCAGTTGATCGTTTAATGAAACAAATTTCAACTTTTGTCAATGAAATATCAGACGAGTTTAAAATTGTTGTTGTTCAGGTAACAAATATTAACTCTTTAATAATAAATGATTAATTATTTAATTATACAAATTACTACATATTTAGGCTATTACGACATTGTGTTCAAAATTCCCCCGTAAACACACTATTTTAATGAACTTTTTGTCTGGTATGCTGAGAGATGAAGGTGGACTTGAATACAAAGCATCGATAGCTGATACACTGATTGCTATTATAGAAGAAAATCCTGAAGCTAAAGAGATTGGTTAGAAGTATTTATATTTCACATTATATTATAGTAATAGGATAATTGATTAAAAGTTATATAGACAGGGGTCTTCAGCCCACAAGCCAATCATGTCCCGTCAAATTTCCAAACTGAGCCGCCTAGCTTACTGATGTTTTGAAAATGTTTTAATCTCCTATTTGACAAAGAAATGATTGAGTAAGAAATGATAAAATAAAAGGTGGTTTTTTAGATGTTGTTCTCAACAACTAATAATAATGTACAATATACAATACTGAAATGGAAAGAAAAACATTCTTATCCGTATTCAATCTCAATACCTCTGCCGCTCTCTAACCCTTTTAGACCAAAATTTATTTCTTGTGGAGTTAAAAATTTTTATATGGCATATTTATTTTACTATGGATTCTAATAAGAGTAATAATTTAAGAGTAAAAATAAAGATAATAAGATAATAAGAGTAAAAATTTTATTTTTAGTTTTTGACGAATTCATGAGTATGTCCTCTATAAGTGACATTGGGTCTGAATGGTTACCAACAAATTTAAATTTAAAACTATCATATTGGATTTTAAAATGTTTCAATAAGTATAATACGCAATATAATGCAATAAAAAACGAACATTTTTATTCATAATTATAATAAAATAATAAAAAATAACATTTTTGTTTATGAAAGTTTAATAAGCAATTGCTTGTACCATCAAGACAAATGTATATTACATTTTATGCAAAATAAATGAGTTTTCCTTTGACACCCAGGATTTTTGCATCTGGAAGTGTGCCCTTTTGTATCAAATTCGGGAAAATGATCGAACTTATCTTTTCGTACATCGTTGGTCGGCTGACTGGAATCAACTTTTCGTGCTTTAGGTGTAGATGAAATTTTAGATTTTCTTCTGTATTTGCACGAGGTCTTGTTGTGTCCGACTCAAAACAAACAAAAAGCTATCAAAAAATGATTTTAGAGTAAAAATACTTATTATAAAATGTATAGAGAGCAATATTTTGGAGGGAACCTCATAGGGGTTTTGTATTATTCCAAATATGTAGGTCAATATTAAAGGCGCAAAAAATTTTTTTTTTAGATTTAAAATAACTGTAACTTTTTTAATAGTGAATATTTCCAAAAATACCGATGAGAATCCCTTACAAATATTGTTCTCTATAAATTTCATGATAAGTACTTTTACTCTAAAACCACTTTTTAATGCGTTTCATTTGTTTTTCGTGGACGTGTTTTTACCGTTTAAAATGACCGGTATGACGTCCTTTTAAAGAGGACACTGGGTGTTAAAGGGCTAAGAAATCTTGGCCCTCAATTCCAAACCCTATCTCAGATTTTAACCTACATAAATCAAAAGGTCAGAGACCCCTAGACTAGAACATAAAAAATTCTTTTATGCTTTTAATCAATATTTATTATTTAGTGAAATATTCCATGAAACATTAAATAATTTTCTACCCATTAGCTTATTTATCTACTATGTATCAATAATTTAAATTAATATAATTGTAATTGTATAGGACTAGCTCATCTTTGTGAGTTTATTGAAGATTGTGAACATACTAGTTTGACTGTGCGCATATTACATTTATTGGGCAAAGAAGGTCCTCGTACAAAGCAACCATCAAGGTATAGATATTTAATTAATTAATTGTTTGATTACAATTAATTGTATTGAACAAATTTACAAATAATTTATGAAATGGTAAATTTTCAGATATATTAGGTTCATTTACAATAGAGTAATATTAGAAGGTGCTGTAGTAAGAGCTGCTGCTGTTGGTGCCATGGCTAAGTATGCTGCTAACTGTTCAATGCTTCATGATAGTATTGCAGTACTTTTGAAGAGATGTTGTCTAGATGTCGATGATGAAGTCAGAGATAGAGCAACATTTTACAGTCAATTATTGAGTTGCAATAATCCTCAGTTAATTACTGAATATTTATCAGAACCCGTGCATGTAATTTTTCACAAACTAAATTATTTTGAAATTTATTATTGATGAATTTATAAAAAAATGTATTTAATAGGTTTCATTGCCAGCTTTAGAAAAAACTTGTCAAGATTATATTTCAAACCCAACAAAAGAACGTATTAACCTTAATGAATTGCCAGTTGATACAATAGTTAAAAATGTTGGTGCTGCCAAAGAACCAACTAAAAAACATACAATTGATAATACTGTTAAACCAGGTAATATATATTTATACATTTTTAATTTAAACAGAATATGTATCAAGTTGCATCATATGTAAGATCCAAAAAGTAGGAAAATGTATAAAAAAAAAATTTAGTATTTGTTGATTGTATAATTTATTTATATACATTATTTATAATAAGTACATTTTAACATAAGACTATGTTGAGTTTTATGTTAAGCAATAAAAAAGCATTTGTAATTTTTATGTGTTTAAATGTCTTTAAATAACTAATATTTTAACAAAAAAATACCATTATCTTTATATATACCACAATTAAATTGACACCCCCTAAGAGAGAGAAAGCAAATCAATATTTTAATTTTTCTGTATGCTACAAAATTTATAACATTCTCATCACTCTCATCGCTGAGTACCTTCTGAGGCATGCGGATTTCGCTGTATATGAGAAGTGATGAGGACACAGCATTTGTTTTTTCTAAACCAAAAAATGAAAAAAATCGAGTTACACTACTTTGTATGGGGTAGTCAAAATTATTAAATATATTGATATGTGATGGTACACATTATTTTTACTACCCTAATTTATAATTTATATTTTTGTGTGCTTCAATTTAGTGGAACCAACTGTTGAAAACGTGGATGGTCAGAAATTACCAAGTTTGATTGGACTTGATGCTGGTAAACTGTTTTGTTCATCTGAACCTTCCATGTTGACTGAACCTGAAACGGAATATGTTGTACGCTGTATTAAACATGTATTTAACCAACATTTGATTCTACAAGTATGTATTATTTGAGCTCTGTATTTTAGTAACCATTAAGTTATTAACATTTGAAAGTTTAGTTTGAAATAACAAACACATTAGATGACCAAATTCTAGAAGATATTTCTGTTGCACTTGATATAAGTGAAGGATTCCAATATGTGAATGAATTTAAAAGTCCTTCAATAAAATATCAAGAAACGGGCAATGTTTATGTTTTCTTAAAATTTCCAGATGATTCAGTAGATACAATAGGTAAATTGTTTTACATTTAATATTTGTAAGATTGTGCATAAATTATATGTATTAAATTTTTTTTTATTAATTTCAGCAAGCTTCACTTCTAAAATGAAATTTATTGTTAAAGACTGTGATCCTTTAACTGGTGAAGTACAAGATGATGGTTATCAAGAAGATTATAGGGTAAGTTCTATGTATAATATAAATGTATTATTAATTGTATCGAGCCTCTTTTTTGAAGTTTGTAAAATGTCGGAAATATCAGATAATTCTAAACCCTTACAGAAATTTAATTTTAATCCTAATTATATTTACTTAAGTACATAATGAAGTACAACTATATTAATATCTAATTGTATATGAATAAACATCTAAATCATTAAAAGTAATAAAAAATTGAAAAAAAAGGATGGTAATTATGACTGTTGATTAGATGTATAAAATATTTAATATAATTTTAGTCAATGATAAAGTAAAAAAAAAATAAAAATTTGGTATATTTTATCCTTTTAAATATACTATCATTTATTTAATTAAACAGTGTAATTTTTTAAAACAACAGTTAACTATGGGTTCACTTTGACATTCAAATAATTATTCAGTTTAGTTAGATACCATACATTTGAGTTAAGCCTGTCTCTATAGTTATTAATTATTATTAATAGTTTGAGTATTAGATTTTTATTAATATTTGTTTGTTTTATTTTAATTTTAGCTAGAAGATGTTGAAATGACTTTAAAAGATCAAATGTTAAAAGTCAAAGTAGGAAATTGGGAAACTTTGTGGGAGGAGGCTAAGAGTGTTTGCTTTGAAGTACAAGAAACATTTGCATTACCATTAATGGAAGGAGGTTTATCAGACACAGTCAGTCAAATTATATCATTCCTTGGAATGGCTGCTGCTAATAATTCTGATAATGTACACCCACCTAATAAATCATCGCACATTGTGAATTTAGCAGGTAATTTATTTGTATAGAAAATGATGACTATGTATTTACCATTTTATACCTTTTTCTAGGTATAATGCGAGGAAACTGTAAAGTTTTAGCTCAAGCAAAATTAGCTTTATCCGAAAATAGTGTTACTATTCAACTAACTGTACGGTCAATGGACGAAAGAATTGCCGAACTTGTTGTGTCTACACTTGATTAAATCTTATAAATAATACCATTTGGAAGCTGAATAACATTTTCATTTTATGATTTTTAATCTGGTGTATATATATATATTATTTTACACATATTTAATTAGTATAATATATGCATTTATGTATATTATATAAATATTATTTGTTTAAGTTATTGAATATTATTATTTGGTTAATTACATTTTACACTTATTAAATTACTAATGTGGAATTATTTATTATGTATAAAGTATCGTGAGGCAAAGCTTAGTTAAATAGGAAAAGAGCATGCAATAACAGTGTGTATAATTACGTGAGACAGCCAACTCGTATATTTTAACCTGTGTGATTTTACGGAAAACAAATTGACAACTCTGAACTTCGTAGCCTTAACTAGTAAAACAATTGACTTGAAATTAGTACGAGTTGATCAGTATATATGTAGATCGTAGATGATACTTTATCATATTGCAAGTTGATTGGATCTTAAGTTACTAAATTCTTTGAATATGTCAGAAGCTTAAAAAATAATAATGATTGGCATCATACTCTACTGATTGGAACACAGTTTTTATAGTATGTATTGCTTAACAGTTTTAAATAAATTCAGCATTATAATATCCCATATTCTAGTAGAATGTATGTGAAAAAACAGGGTCCTAAAAAAGTTCAAATTCTTTAAAATTGAGTAGCCTCAAATAATATAAAAAATTAATTTTACTGTGAACCTATTTACAGATATTGTTTTCACTAATAAAGGTTATTAAATATATTTCAGTTTACATGGATTATTAGATAATGCAATTGATTAATTTTATAAATGCATAAATTAAAAATATTGTATACCCAGAAAAAAACAGCAATATATGTGGTACCTATACTGAGAATAACCAACGGTGTCTTGTGTAGGTAATTTAAGTACATACATATATATAACTGCACAATTTTTTGTTGCCATGCATTTGACACACATGGGGAGAGTTAAGGGGTCATAACCCCCTTCTGCCAAATTATCAAATGTTTTCTATCATTTAATCAGTATTCTGTGATTACATTTTGTCTTGGCTAACCTGATAAATCAATCGTTATTTCTTACGCCTTGTACGTTGCGCGTTTAATATATTTTTATTCAATCCTCTGCGAGTAACACATTATGCGATTGACGGAAATGAATCGCGTTGCGCCGTTGTGGTTTGTAATGGATAATCGTCAATCGATATGATTAAACGGCGCCCGGCCGCTCGTCCGAACTCATCGTTGACGTACGAGTGCCCTTCGAGTTTCCGCGGTTCAATTGTCTATTAATCATTCGAAGTTTGAGTTTTCCTTCCAATTAGGACGAATGCACACACCCTATTAAACACAACTATTATTATTATTATTATTATCACGATAATTGCGACCCTCCGACATACATTTGGTAACAATGACGTTCTACGATATTCTCAAGAGGCCATTCGTCACGTGCCCCCACTTACTCATCGACACGTCGTTAACGCGGCCGACGGACATGACGTCCGGACATGTCGGCGGCACACTTACGTATCGATGTCGTGAAGACGCGTACGCGCACTCATCCGTGCGTGCCAGGGATTTCCACAACCCTCATAGCTGACCGTTTGCCGCCGTGCGTCGAGTATATTCTCCATGCGACCGCTGTGATCCGTACGGTGTTGCGGGTTCGAAGGTCGTCGCGGCCGAGCCCTAAATGGTACGCGCGGTCCTTGGCCGGGACGACGACCCGACCCGCGGCCGCGCGGACGACACGATGGCCGCGGCGGGGCCGGCGCGCGTCGAACCGCTGATGTGGCCGGTCGCGGTGTTCTGGCACACGTGCGGCGTGATGCTGGCCGACCTGTCGTACAACCGGTTCAACAAGTGGTTCTCGGCCGCGCTGCTCGCGTCCGGCGCGCTGAACATCGCCATCACGCCGTGGGGCCTGTGCACGCTGGACGGCTGGTGCGAGGACGCCATGTCCACCACGTACCGGCAGCTGTACACCCGCATGATGGCGTTCACCAGCCTCATGTCGCGCGCGTCCATGGTGTACAAGGCGTGCCGGCACATGGCCGAGTACCGGCGGCGGCAGGAGGCGTACGAGCGCCACTGGCCGCTGCCCGGCGAGTACCGGCGCCGGTACCTGGCGTACGCGTCGTCCGTGGTCACCGCGTGTCTGGCGCTCACCGTGCCCATCAACGCGATCCGGCTGTACCTGTTCTACGCGTACGACGAGAACGGCGACAACATGCTGCTGCTGTTCTTCTTCAACATGTACCTGCAGAACTGGAGCATGTGCTGCATGGAGACGCACTTCGCGATCCTGTGCTTCCGGGTGTACCTGAACTTCCGGAACATCAACGACGAGCTGCTGGCCGTCCGCACGGACGTCATGGTCAGCAACAGGTACCCGGTCGCGCTCCGCTCGATGCGGCCGTCCGCCATGTCCCGGTGCCGGCGGTCGTGGCGTCGTCGCCGGTCCGAGTCCTGCAACGAGGACCACCACCACCACCGACAACAACGACAACCGCAACATCACCACGCGGGCGGCGATGATCACTGCCGCAGCGGTGGCGGCGAACCCTGCGTCGCCGCGAACTTATCGTTCCTGCAGGATCCGCTGGGCTGTCCACTGGAGAACACCGTCGAGGTGCTCAGGGTCAGGCACGGGCTGATGCGCGAGTCCGTCGACTATCTGAACAACATCTTCGGGTACCAGCTCACGCTATCCCTGGTCGCCCTGTGCGTGATGATGCTGTTCGACATCTACAACGAAGCGTTCCACAGGAGCGGAAATACGGGTTCCTCCAGCTCCCTGTCCAAGTTTATCTACTACTGGATGTTGCAGTACATGTTCAGGTTCTTCGTGATCATCATGACGGCACACAACACCACCCAAGAGGTTAGGATGGTAACAAAATCGCAGTGAATGATATAATAATAACCAACACATACATATTATCATGTCGATGAGGGTCTTGCTAAAAAAACTTTAAAATACAATGCACGCTATACACGGATACATTGACACGTGGATATTTCGTCCAACACAAACGAGCAAACTGAACCGGTTCCCTAACGAACAACTATTCGAACAACGATTATTGTGACATCCGGCGTGACGTTTTAGACATTTTTCCAAGACCCCTAGCGATAATACATCCATGTCAATTTTGTCCGAAATTTCACGCTTGTCTAGAGAAATGTACAAACAAGTAAAATGCACCGTTTCTCTAACAACGATTTGGTTGTCATAGTACATTCATAGTAAATTTTGTGTAAATATTTTAATAAAAACCGAATCGGTTGATACTAAGACTATGAACTTACTATGACAACCAAATCGTTGTTATAGGGAAACCGTGTATTTTACTAACTTGTGTTGTGTGTAAAACATAGCCATGCGTATAATGTATCCACAATGTGTAGACTTGCGACGTTTCGAGTTTTTTTTTCATAAAAACGTTCGCTCATTTATATGACAAGCGCCAGGACTCCTAATCCACTGGGAGTAACGTCCGCACATGTGTCTCCTCGTGGAGCAGGAGATAAATCACTGTTAAAAACTAGATTTAAAATGTTTTCTATACCTACTGTAAATACCATACGAAATGTGTGAGATATTTATTTTATTAAATTTCCGGTAAAAGCTTGACTTGTTTCTTTTTTTCTGTCAAACCGTGCAGTATCTTTTAGGCTATTTTTAATACAAAAAATTTGGTAAACGTGTGCGGATTTCCAAAGATTTTCACAGTTTTTATGTTAGGTTATTAATCCATGCAATATTCAATTTAAATATCAAACGTATAATATGTGCAAGTGAAAATTTATCTTGGTTGGGTAATACGGTGAAAAATATGCAAAATATTTCGTGATTGCAGATTTATGTAAATATTTTCAGGGATATAAAAGTAAGGTACTTGTGACAGAAATAACTAATCGGCATCTGAACACCAACACGAAATATGAGGTTTGTTCGCTATTAGGTTTACTTTAAAAATGAAAACATAATTCCTCCTAAAAGAAATTAACAATATTTATGTATCAATACATATATTATTTTACAGTTACAACTGTTTTTGAAGCAAATGAATCACCACTCCATTGAGATAACTGCATGTGACTGTTTCACGTTAAACAGTCACCTCGTGGCTTCGGTAAGTTTAAAACTTAAGCTTAAATCATCAATACTTAATCATCATATATTTAAATAAGTTTTTCGTTCAGTGATTTCTGTATAAATATTGGAAATTCAAGTTTCAAATATAAAAACTTGGAACTCGTGTTAAATTTCTTTCAGTAATCGTTTTAAATATTTAAATATAGTTGAGACTTTCGTGGATTAAATATTTTCTCTTTCGGATTAATTACGTTTATAATTATTCAAATGCATCTTAAAATAACAATTAAAAAATATTATTCAATATACCTAATTCACGATAATTAACCGGCTAGATGTTTAATTCCAGCCAACAGATTAACTAATTAGATTATAAGACTATTTATATTAAAATATCTCCACGTGTGCAGCCGATACTACGAGTACATTATAATATGCATATAATTTTATTTTTAACTAAACAATTATATTTACCAAAATGTGTCTTATTCCAGGCCATTGCTGTTGGAACCACGTATCTGTTTGTCTTAATACAATTTCATGAAGACATCTCCTAATTCATATGAAACAAAAAATTACCAATACTGTTTTATAAAATATTTTTCGCGAAAAAATTAACAAGCTAAAATTACAATACAAGTGTAAGTTATAATATTATGTAGAGTTTAACATTATGGTATTTGGTTGATAAGTACATGTTTATTAGAATATAATAACAATAATGTGCACCGATAAAATAAAGAAAGTACAAGCAGTTGTTAAATAACAGTTTAATACTATTATTGTTATTACAAAAATAGAACCCTTTTATCATCTACTTAAAAGTTAGAATTAATGCTAATCGGGTTAAACGAGTGATGACATAAAGCAGTAAGCATATTATGTTGTATAAACTCAAACTTCCACTAATTAGTGACATCATATAAGGTTCACCTACAAATACTACAAACTACTGGTGCACATGGTAAAAAAAAATTGTTGATGAAAATTGCTCTAACCTTACTCGAATTTCTGTGTGATAAATCAGCAATTTTATTGAAACTATTATGTGCACTTCGATAACTGTGATAACCCTACATCATAGTCTGTAAGGACTATAATTAATCGCTTTGAAAATGATTTAAAAAGAATTTTGTCCAGATCGTTATTTAAATTAATATTAATTTGAATAACGCCCAATTCTGTATATAAATTATAAAACATGTTTATGCTTCTTAAATATTTTTTTGTTTTTTCATCATTATTTTATAACGAGTATTGTTCTAAGACTATGCAATCATGACAGGTATGTCGATAAAATCTTAATTTGTGTATTTTTTAGTTCGTCGTAACGTATTCACATGTCACGCATTTACTTTCCATCCGATAAATATTGATAATAGGTCGTGTTGGATTTTAAAAAAATTAACAAGTAACAATTCAGTATTCCTTAAAAACGTTTAATAATGTTTCATCATATACCAAAATGGTCAGTTTTTTTTTGGAACATTTTTAGCGTTATGGGTGTTGAGCACAACAATTGGCAAGTAATTTACTCTACGCTGTTAATTGCAACCTGTATCGTAAATGTTTATTATACGCCTACAATTATATGCGTACTGGACAACCAATGCGACGACTCAGTGTCCTCAGTTATAAAAGGAATGTTTGTTAGGGTGGTGGCTGTGACCGGTCTTATTTCAAGAGTAGTTCTTCTTTTCAAGGGTAAAATCAATTTAGTAAAGTACAAGGAAAACATGGACACTTTCCATACATTTACACCAATGACTCCCTCCGATATAGAGGGTTTAAACAGAGTTTCGACCAAAGTCATACTTTGCTGTATATTGCTAACTGTACCTATTAATTTTGCGAGGGTGTGGATCATATGGGATTTGGTTCAAAGTACAATTGTGTTCGTGACTTTGGTGTACATTCAAAACTTCAGTATGTATTCCATAGAAACTCATTATACCGTATTGTGTTTTATTCTATACCAAAAGTTCGCTGGCATCAACAAAGATCTATTGACGCTTAAAATCAATACGGTTATGCGAAACAAATACCCGTTCATGTCGAAAACGGGAGAAAAATATTTAAAGAATAATAGCACAATCGATTGTAACAAAGAAATCTTATACTCCTTGGCCGCCGGTTGTCCAATGTCTGATATTGTGGAAAATCTTAAGATCAAACATAAGCTATGTTGTGAAGCCATAATACATTTAAACAACTTATTTGGAATTCAACTGGGATTGTCTTTATGTGCATTATGTTTGTACACCATGTTCGACTTGTACTATCATTTGGTTGGTATATTGGAACACTCTAAGTCGAATGCACTAATCTATGGCTGGATTTTACAATACTCCATTAGATTTGTAATTGTTACAGTCCTCCCACATGCAACAACAAAACAGGTAAATAAATATTTATGATTCCAACTTTTATGTTATTTATTTTTTATTCTTTTATCGGTTTAAGAACCTATGCAATTACATAAGACTATTAATTGTAAATTTATTGTAAATTGTATATATCAATAAGAAATTTAATATCTCGCAAATATTTTGTATTCGAATTAATTAAAAACCTATCACATCATAAAACAAATCTAGATGTGCTACTCAATTCAGTGTTTAAAGCAAATGAAAAACATAGAAAATACGTAGTACGTATTAAACATATTTTTACATTATATTATATTTATTTGCTCACTATACCTATTACCTACCTATGTAATACATAGTATGTATACGACGATCAAATTTAGTCCACTGGCATACCCCCGGGTTACACCACTGGCAGCTATAGTTTTTGTGAATCAAAATATACTTCTTCTTATGTTTTATCATAACAATTAATGATTATCTTTTTTTTTTGTAGGCACTCAAATCAAAGATACTTGTAACAGATATTAACAACCGTTACTTAGATAATGGTACAAAAGAAGAAGTAAATACATTTCTGAAATCAAGTATTATCTTTATAAGGATTAAAAAAAAAATATATCATACTTTATAGTTACAAATGTTCCTGAATCAAATTTCCAGCTGTACGATTACATTCACCGCTTGCGACTTCTTCACTTTAAACAATCACATGATTACTTCTGTAAGTTGACTCAACCCGTTGATTTATTTAAAATAAAAAGTTTTTATTTAACTATACAACATATCTTTTTTTTTTGTATTGATATTTAAATATTTTTATTATTTTCAGGCGATTGCCGCCGGAACAACATATCTTATAATCTTATTACAATTCAATGCATCAGGATCCTGAGTAAGTCTTCAAAATAATTAAAAACAATTATTTCTTTTAGTTTTAACATGTTTGCAGTATGTATTTTCATGTTTTGCAATTCATCAACAATTTAGTTTAATTTAACTAAGATTTGTTCGAATCAAATTCATGTTTGAATCATTGAAACTTAAAAATGTATTTCTTTCTAAATAAATTATGAGTTGATGTGCGTGTACATTGTACTATGTTAGGATTCATTGCCAATATTGTGAAATATTTATTCACGTACTAAAATTGTATGTATTCATTATCAAGTGTAACATAATGATACACTTTATATTTATTGTAATAACAGTAATTGGTAAATAAAAAAATAATTGTTGATAAAATAATAACCAACCTAATAATAATTTACCAAAAAAAAATAATGAATATTTGGTTTTTATTCTGTTTCTACCGTTTTGAATGTGTTTAAAAAAGTAGTTTAATCTCCTTTGTACTTAATTATTATTCCTATGATCCTGCGTTAATTGATTTGGTTTTTAAGCAAATTAAAGGACAATGACTAATAGTTAACTGATTTAAACAACAAATCATATATTGTGTATATCTACAAGGTATACATTTTTGTGACTAGGTAACCATTTTCCGGGTTCTACTTACATTTCATAAAAATAGTTTAATACTTATTTGTTTGAAAAAAAAATGTAATAGATAATGGAATACATTTATGTATACTCGTATATACATATACTAGCTGAATTATCCGGCCTCGCCTGGGAGATATGTTACTATTTTAGATTAGAGCAATTTCTATTTCGATGTAAAAAAATGTTGGTTGAAAAAAATGCACAGTTGTCGTATAACCTAATGATATTTATTTCAATTTTACTTAGTGCTATATTAATTTACATGTACCTTATAACCTCGAACGGTTATTATTAAAATTGACATATTAAACAAAATAAAATATTCCCTTGGTAACCAAAAAGTGGACAAATGTATACGTCTAACCTAGACTTAATAGCCCAAAACTGTTTAAAATGCAATTTTCGAAAAACCCTTTCTTAGCTGATGATATATATCATACGAATAGTAGCTATTTGTATGCCACATTTTAGCACGGTCGGTCCAGTGGTTTGAGCTGTGCTATGATGAATCAATGAGGATATTTTCTTCTATACATAGATACTTTATGCTTTTTAGCTTTTACATACAAATCATATAAAAAAAACAGTTTTAACTTTAAAGAAAATCTTATTTACAGGTATTAAAATTTAAACTCAAAAATCTTATGCTCAGGGAAGAAAAACTCCAATTATTAATTGAAGTTCAATGTTGAGAGTATAGATGTATAATGTTTTTAAAATCAACAATATCAACATGGTAGTAAAAATTTGTGGTTATATGAATATATTTTAAAATGTATTTACATTTTTTAAAAAAAAATACATAATTCAAAAAAAATCTAATAAGAAATAATTAATATTTTTTTGGAAGTTATTATCAATTATTAGACCAGTTGGATCATATTTTCTGAGAATTATTTTGAAATTATTCTGTTACCTGTTAACTCAAAATTTTTCATTTTTCTGTTTAGCAACATCAAACTCTGGTCGAATCTGCGTGATGTGATCTCACTGCTTCTCGTACATGGTGAAAGCCAATTGTCGCTGAGTGGCGGTTTCTGTGTGACACAGCGGTGAGAATGATGACGTGTGGCGAGATCAGTGTTTGTTTTTTCTAAACCAAAAAATGAAAATTTTGAGTTACGGCCTTCTTCGTAGAGTGGGTCGACTTGTATTCTCATATTCTCGGCCCATATAATATTAGTTGTTTAGCTATTAAGTTCCGTAACAGACGTCTCGTAAGAAAATTAATGTTCAAACATAATAATATGTCTGTTCTCAGTTCCTCGTTCCTCACAAATTATTTAAGTATTAGAAAATCTTGTAAAAACGAGTCTACATTATTCTCCATACTCGCTTCATCTTATATCTTTCCACCCTTAGTCTCACCCCCTCATTCAAATCCGTGATACAACTTTCCCCGTTTTATTACTCTAACCACGTATTATTATTTCTCTTAAATTCCTCGTAAATACCCAGAACCATAGTTTCAATTCCCAATGCTCTTGTCAACTTGCTCTTTTCATTAAATTTCTTCCAATTTTTCCGACTTAATTCGAGTTTTTACTAATTGGATATTTTCTCTCAGCTATACAGGACTTTTCGCTCTCATAGGTTGTAATATTTCCCCCTCCTACTCTTTTCATATTTCAATAAAATATTATACTTACCTCTTCACACTTAACCCTCTTGAGGCCCACTGTGAAACCCATCAAATTATTTTTATCTACCCCTCCCCGTCTCAGTTGCATAAAACTTTTCGTTCTAAACTTTCGTATCAAGGTTATTTTCTTCCGATGGAAGTTTCCTCCTCGATTTCTCTAACCTCTTCTACTACTGTAATATTCCTCATCTTGAATTTCTTAATCATCATCTTCCTTATTTGATTCACAATATACTCGTAACATAGTTTATCGTATATAATATTATAATAGCTAAACTGTCGTATCTCGAAATTAAATCAATAAATAAAAAAAATATTATAAATAATATGCAACAAAAAAAATGATGTTATTTTTTTATTGAACTATTTTAAGGCGGGCCCGGTCAATGGAGGCCATTAATTCTCCACGTAAGTTTTTGGAACAGTAGGTTTTTGTGTTTATGTGTTGTTGGTTGTTTGTATACACATTTTGGAGGGGAGGGGGGGCGTTTACGGTTTCTTTCCCCTAAATGGTTGTTCCATCCAGAAAGCGAAACCGTTGCTTACCGAGTTTGAACCGGCGACTGTGTGTTTAGAAACAGCCGCCTTATCCTACTCCGCCACGACACCCCCTTGAACAATATTGTTTATCTAGAAGTTGGCATAATATATTAAGCACCTATACGGCGAAAACATATTATAGATATAACCATTGTAAATAGTAGTATTAAAAGTATTATGCATATTATAACCGCATAATGCTCGTACAATATTTTCACAAACCGTTAGCAGTTTAGCACCACACAACACTAATATTTTTTATTTTCGTAGCTAAATTGCATAATGTTCGAGACTAATAAAATTGTTAAGGCTCTTGAAATAATTTGTTCCTTAACTTTAATAGGAACATGCGTTTTTACTAACCTACAATCTTCGTATTGTACTTGTGTGATGGAATCGTGTCGTGATCTACTGTCTACTCATATAAACTCAGCATTTCCTCGTATAGTGGCTATTGTGTGTATGATATCTAAGTTGAAGATGATATTTCATAGCGCGAATGACGGTTTTTACAAGTATGAGGATAAGATCAAAGGATACGAAGTACACTTTCCCAACAGCACGCTTGAAACGAACGCGTATCGCATGTTTGCGTTGTTCATTGTATCCACATATGCGGCCGTAGTGTTGCCGATAAATGTGTTAAGAATTCACAACATTTATTATGAAGTGCAAGAAAATACCGTAATAGTATTTTATATACTTATGTATTTACAAAACTGGAGCATATGCTCGATTGAAATACATTTCATCATACATTGTTTCGGATTGTATCAAAAGTTCTGTCAAATCAATGAAGAAATGTCTATGTTGAAGTCGGAAACTATTATAACAAATAACTACCCGTCAGTATTGCAGTGTGCAGAACAACGCAATTGTGATTCCATTAAAATTCCATTTAAATTAGACGTTGAATGCACAGTTATTGAACTCATCCGAATGAAACATCAGTTTGTCAGAGAAGTTAAAAACGACTTGAACCTTTTGTACGGGGTTCAATTAGCGTTATCTATATGCGTTTTATGTGTAATGATCATTATCGATACTTACACTGAAATCTTCGCTTTGAAGAGTCGAGCAAGATCAAAACTATTATTTTATGGATGGCTTTTACAATATTTTTTTAGATTTTTTTCAATTGTGATGGTAACACATCATACTACAGAACAGGTATGTTTCATCAATTTTATAACGATTTTTGTTTATATAATTATACAATAATATGATTATTAATTGTTTTATTATACAGTTATACATAGGTAGATGAATAATCAAAATAATTTTCTTCGTTGCTAGACATTTATTTCATTTAATATATCTAGTTGTTCCAGAATTTCTAATATTGTTTTATAAAATAATATAATGTCATTGATATCAAGTTTAGTATATATTAGTTATTATTTAGAAATTAATTTGAAATTCTTTGTCCTAAATTGAACAAAACTCTTTCATTTACTATTAATCATTTATAGTCCTAAAATTAAATAGGAAAAATATATAAATCGTTATGACAGTTATTTCTGCTATATAAATAAAGGGTATTTTCTTTTACAGGCATATAAAACCAAAAAACTTATATCTGATGTAAACAACCGATACTTAGATATCAATATAAAGGAAGAGGTAAAATGAAATACTATTATGTTTTAGAAGAGTTATAACTATGCCAGACTTGTTCATTACCTTACATTATTATTATTAATTTTATTCTTGTAGCTGGAATTATTTTTTAATCAAATATTTCGTCGTGCAGTGGAATATACTACATGCGATATTTTTACATTGAATGCTCCACTTATTACTTCTGTAAGTATTATCTGCGTTAAAATGAATAAGTTCACTTACATAAATAAATATTGCTATAGCAAAAAAAAAAAGAACAATTATAAAGTATAAACACTTTTATTATTCAAGGTATATTTATAATAACTAATTAAATCATATTAACAAGTATTTATACATTACTTTACTTGTACAATTCGTTTATTGTATAATCTATTATAACAATATAATTTATTGTATAATCACAAAATTGTAATAAAATATTATTTAGTAAAAGGAGATTTATAATTTTCCATCATATATTTATGTACATTTTATAGGCTATTGCTGCGGGAACAACATATTGCATTGTGTTGCTACAACTCCAAAGAAAAATGTTAATGGATGATGGAAATGTCTAGTACAAAATTGTCTAATCATGTCTCTATTAAAATACATGATATGTGGTAGTGTTGAATTTTCAACCATAGCTAATGAATTGTAGTGTAAGTGAATATATGTACGATATAATGTAATACAATGTGTGTAATAAATATTACCTTCTACAACAATAATCACAAATACAGTCAATTATGAATAAAAATAGTCAACTATAATGATGTTGGTAATTTTATTGAAAAAGAAGCGTTCACCATAACAGCTGATCATACGCGCCTTGCGGAATTTTAGTTTATAATTTATTTACAATTTATGTATACAGGTTTATCAGTGTGGGAAACTTTATGGGTGATTGTAAGTGAAGTTGAGTTCTGCGGAGTGGCTGATATTGTGACCGTACGCGGCGGGGGTCAGTGGGAGTAGAATAGGAATAGGGTTTGAAATTATTGATTATCATTATTATTTTAATACACATTAATATGCAAAACAAGTCAGCTTTAACGTAGATTGTTAATTATTTTTATGTGAATTGAAAACAACATTTTAAGTGCTAAACATTATAATATAGTCGTGAAAATAATGATACGTCACACATATTGGTTACAAATAATTCAACTTTCCTTCACTTTATTCTATCGTAGTGTTTCTCTTCTACATTATCTGACTAGAAATTTTGGTATCAAATCTATTTTCTAGAATTATTTGTTCTTAAATATGTTCAAGCTTTGGTTCGTGAAATTGCGTGAAAAACTCGGACTAGTGATTTATTTATCATTAATGTTGTCGTGTATTTATAATTATATCAAATCTCCACACTTTATGTGTATATTATATAAATGCAACAACTCTGCATCTAAAGTTATGATTGGTATATTTCCTCGTGCTGTGGCTGTGGCTTGCATCATATCTAAAACCACGAGCATGTACAAAAATGTCAATGCAATTTTCAAGTATACGAAGAAAATTGAGAAATATGAAACTAATTTCCCACTAAACGCGAGCAAACAAATATTTCGACGTGGTCTGTTTATGATTATTGTGATTGTTTTGACTGCTTTGATACTGCCGATAAATGCGTACAGATTGTATTTAATCAATCACCACTTTCAAGATACTGTAATGAATATTTTTTTTATACTCATTTACATACAAAACGCAAGTATGTGCTTGACAGAAGTACAGTTCTTTGTACACTGTTTTGGGTTGTATCAAAAGTTTCAATCGATCAACGAAGACATGTCTGTGTTAAAGTTAAAAACGATTTTAATCAACAGATACCCGTTGATATTAAAGCCCGACGAGCATAATAAAAACCGAGTTGATACGAATTCTACTAATTTTTCTCCAGGAATCAAAGAATTCACGCTGAGTTATAGTATTGAGTTGCTCAAAATGAGACACCAGTTTGTCAGCGACTCAGTGGCCGATCTGAACGAGTTGTACGACATACAGCTGGGGATATCCTTAAGTATTGTATTTATAATGGCTTTGTTCGATACATACGAAGTGTTGTTTTACGGGCTTATTAACATTAACGAAACGATTATTTTATTTTACGGATGGCTGTTTCAATACGGGTTAAGATTTTGTATGATTACATTGACAACACATATCACTACGAAACAGGTGAGTAATCCGTAATCACTAATTACTGTTTAAAAACCTTACTCTGACTCGAGTCTTACTCTCATTTATATTTTATCGTACGACCACACTGATCTTAGGTGTTAAAATATGTTAACAGAACTATTCTAAAAACAAAACCAATATAAATTGTTTTTCATTATTATTCGATTGGGAAATTTAGTACTTATGCGTACTTGGCCATTGACTATAAATCCGACTTGGTTGTGTGCCATTGGTTAGCCATAATCACTGATGTTAATGCTGCGATTAGACACCGCCTGGAGTTCCATGTTCCTGTACACACGTAGTGTTCTTAACCTTCCAAACAATTAAAAATACCTACAGTTCCCTCGATTTCCTTTAAATGGTTATTCTTATTGTCGATAAAAAAAAACTAAAATTAATATAAAATGTATTTCTTAAAAGTAACTGTTTTTGATTTTAGGCTCACAAATCAAAAACTCTTTTAACTGATATAAATAATCGTCATATAGATAACACAACAAAAGAAGAGGTAATTGTTATAGATCTATATAACAACTATTATATCTTTTGTAAACTATTACAATTATTTTAGATACGGTTGTTTTTAAATGAAGTATCTAATCGTTCAGTTGAGTTTACAACATTTGATTTAGCTATTCTAAATATGCGTATTATCACTTCTGTAAGTACCATCATTTAAATTTAGTATTTAATACTTCTGTAATTTATGTTTTTTTATAATGGAATGTTATATATTGAGTTATAATAAACCAATGGAGCCCATTATATTTTCGAAGAAATAAACAAAATAAAAAAAAAATTATGTAATAGGTTTAATAGTTATACATTTATAAACTATATTCTATACCGATAATTGAATATTAATAGACATGAGTTAAATTTAATTTTCTGAGTTTTTGAACATTTATTTTTTTATTAATAATATAAGACATGATTTTTTGCACTAAATTGTAGAATCAGGAATTAGCAGTTAGACTTTTTTTTTGAGTAATGGCTTCTTTAATTTCTACTTTAATAAACAGTTACCATATTTTAATATATATGTAATATTCAAAATGTGAAAATACAATTCCTTTTCAACTGTATTTATAAATATCAACTAAAATTATAATTTATTATTATAATAATTGCAAATGTCTGATGAAAGTTTCTAATATATGTACGATTTAATTTTTCAGGCTATTGTCGTGGGTACCACATATCTCGTGATTTTATTACAATTCCGTTAAATTAAGAAAAACACAAATACTCAATACTATAAAATACGTCTTTATTAGTTTATTTATTGGCCAACTTATTATGTATAAAATTCGTTACCACTGGCCAATCCAAGGTCTTATTTCATATATTTAGCCCAGGGAATTATCAAACAAACATAATAAAATAATTGCAATTATATATTACACTTATTTGTGATTAATTAAAATGTTTAGGGAACTTTACATTATATAATGGTTATAAAAACCACCCTATATTATTATTGTGTTTCTTTGTTCTAAATATAAATAAATATACAAACAATTATCTACTCTATTTTTGATTTTTATATATTATATTTCATGTGATTCTATATTTTATACTAACACATAATTAATAAATTATTAAAATATATATGTAAAAAAAAAGTATAATTAATTTTATATGAGAAGTTCTCTGCTGAAAGTTGACCTTTTCAAGTTGCACACTAATGAACTACGAGTACTCATAAAAACGACAACTCCTGACTTTATATAATATTAAATTATGAACAAATATTGAATATAATGAAATATTGTAATATGCAAGGTGAGATATATTTTATTTTACATGTTTACTATTCTGTGTAATTCATTCAGTTTTGCTTGTGAGATTTGCAACTTATATCGTTGTTTATTTTAAAAACTTCTCAAGTTTATGTTGTGATTTTCTTTGAGGAATAATGTTTAAGTTCAACTCAAATAAGCTACTACGTCGTCTAGAACTTGTTTTCTCGGTAATTTTGCTAATGACATGTGTGTATAGTTATTTTCAAGCACCTATATTCGTTTGTATATTGGATAGATGTATCAATACTATGACGAAAACTATAAACGCTATGTTTCCTCGTTTACTAGCCATGACGTGTTTTATATCCAAAATCATGGTAATGATAAAAAATGTAACTAGTACTCCAAAGTATAAGCAAAGAGTCAACGAGTATGAACAATATTTTCCAATAAATGAAACTAAAAAAAAAAGCCAACGTCTCTTTAATATATCCATTATTTTAGCGAATATTCTTACAACTTGTCCAGTACATATATTAAGGTTATATTTAATTCATAACCGATTAGAGAATATTAATTTGACATTAATGTATGCAATAATGTACGTACAAAATATGAGCATTTGCTTGACGGAAGTATATTTTATTATACGTTGTTTTGTTCTGAATCAACAATTTCAATTAATTAATGATGAAATGGACGACTTAAAGTCTGAAACTATAATTATAAACAAATATCCAGTTGTGTTACAAAATGAAGAACGGAGTAGTCACTATATTGGCATGGAGTCTACCGAGGCTTTTTTCTCATCAAAGATCAATGCGCATCAACTCGCCGGCAGTATCGAACGACTCAGGATGAGACATCAGTTCGTCAGAAATATCTTTAGTGATCTTAATGAATTGTATAGCATTCAAATTGGGATGTCTTTGAGTTTCTTATTCCTTTTTACTTTATTCGATATGTACGGAGAAGTTTTTAATAAGAATAACAAGACGAACTTGAAAATAATAATTTATGGATGGCTGCTACAGTATTTATTCAGATTTTTCGCAATAATATTGACAACACATTTTACAACAAAACAAGTATGTGACAAAAATTTTAAATCTTATAAATACAGTATAACAAAACTTATAAAATTTTCCGAAGTATTGACAATTATATTTTATAGCTAAGATATTCAACATTTTTTTTAATGTATGAAAAATTCACAATAAAGAGCTTTCAATTTGAATTAGTATTGTTTCGAAATTTTAAGATTATAAATTAAAAGTTATATATGAAAGTCGATATTAAAAATGCACAATTATAATAATTTCTATACTAAACATGGTTTTTACCAATAAATTCCTTTTTTTTCAGGCATACAAAACGAAAACGCTCATATCAGATATAAATAATCGATATTTAGACAACAATACAAAGGAAGAGGTAAAATTCATAGGTGCATCTAAATAAAAACTAGAATAATATAGGTACCTACTAACTCATAACGTAATATTTGTATGTATTTTTGTTTCTTTCATACCAGCTAAATTTATTTTTCAATCAAATATTCAAACGCTCAGTGGAGTTTACTACCTGTGATATGTTTACATTAAATGCTCACTTGATTACTTCTGTAAGTTTAAATGATTCATAAAACTAAAAATATTGTGCAGATCATTAATTATTTAAACATGCACTGATGTTTATATGGAAAGTTGAACAAGTTTTTTTTTTTTTTTTAGGCTATTGCTACAGGAACAGCTTATCTTGTTGTATTGTTACAATTCCATTAAACAAAATAATATTAATTATTTCATTTATTCGTAAAAATATTGTGATGCAATATTTTTTTTTCAGAGTTTCATTTCAATTCATCTGCAGTTGATAAGATTATTTGTATTCAAATTTCAAACTATTTAATAAAAAAATAAAACTAATACATTTTTATGAAAAAATATTAAAATTTTCAATTGGACTACCTAGCATTTTTTTAAATTTTTTTTTCGAGGTCTTTTTATATTTTATATGTTATAAATTTGTTCAATATATTAATTGAACTGTTTATTGTAAGTTATTAAAATATATAACGTAGGTAATACTTCTAGAGGAAATATAATTTGTGAAAACTATATTTTTCAAAAGTAAATAGTTTCTGATCAAATGTATATTTCAAAAATATATAATTGTTTATACACGAAATTTAAATTTAAAATTAAGATGATTATTTCATTTAATAAAAGCTTGAAAATATATTGGACACTTGACACTTCATGCTATAGAAGATAGAACAAACTAAAAATTTAATGTTGTAGATTAAAATTGTACTTCAAAAATATCAACGTATATGACCTAATATGCTCCAATATAATATGTAATATTAATTGTGAGAAATAAATAAATAACGTTGGTAAAATATGTTTTATAATCACTCAGGGTTCTAAAATAACACTGTGTTTGACAATGTAAAATTAAATATGTACGATATAATGATGGTAAACAAAAATACTATTTGCGTATGTCTTACCAGTCTTACCTTGGCTTCTAAAACCACGTTAATTTAAACCAAACAATTCACTTTTTACATTTCTGGGAAATTATTTCAAAGCAGTCACCAATAGTTCTTAGAAAAGTCGTGCGATGTTTTTTTTACCTCTAAAGTGGCCAATTCTGTTTTGGAACATAACTAGCAATATATCTATCGATTCAAATTACAAGAAATGGCAAGTAGTTTATTCCATATTGCTTATGACATCAAGTGTTTATAATTTCTATATTACACCTAAAACTGTATGTAAGTTGGAAGGGGATTGCAATCACTCCTCGTCCGCGGAAATAAAAGGCATCTTCATAAGAATAGTTGCCATTTCTTGTTTCATATCAAGATTGGTGATTGTTACAAAAGGTAAAACCCAACTAATACGGTACGAGAAAATTATTGAAAAAATCCACGTAATCTCGCCAATGACTCATTCTGAAGTTCAAGTTTTGAAAAAAACATCAACACTTATCATCGTTTGTTGTTTACTACTAACAATACCGGCCAATATCCTAAGACTTTGGGATCTGTCTTATAGGTCGGATTTTACAATAATAGTATTCGTTCTCATGTACACTCAGAACTTCAGCATGTACTGTGTAGAAACTCAATTCGCCACATTGTGTTTCGTCCTCTTTCGGAAGTTGGTAGGAATTAACAGAGATTTAATGGCACTTAAAATCGACACGATTGTGCGAAACAGTTATCCGTTCATGACACAAACTCAAGAAAAATACGGTAAAATAAATGACAATTGTGATTACAACAGAGAAATGTTAGTTTCACTGGCTGCCGGTCATCCAATGACTGATATCGTCGAGCAGTTAAAAATAAAACACAAATTAGTACGCGATGCGGTTAAAACCCTTAGCGATTTGTTCGGGGTCCACATGGGATTATCCATAATTGTGTTAAGCCTGTGCGCCATGTTCGACATTTATTATTTCATTTTAGGTGTACTGTCTCTATCCAGTTATAAAAAAGTATTCTACATATGGATTTTACAATATACCGTCCGATTCGGATCTATTACAATTCTTTCGCACTTGACAACGAAACAGGTAATTTTAAATTATTTTTTAATATTCGGAGTACCAAGAAAATACGTTTATTTGGCTAAAAACGAGAATTCACCTATCGTACACATATCTATTCATTTATAATGCCACTTAAAAATAATTGATCATTAGTAGTTTAAAATATGTTCTCAGAAAAAAATGTTCTACCATTCAAATTTTAATTATAACATTCATATTACCTATATTGGTCCAATTGATACAACAGAATAGTTTTTTTCTGTAAATTGTTTGAGTAACTTAGCACTGCAACGTCGCAAAAAGATCGGTCAATGATCAATTGACGATTTAAATTACGACCGGTAAAAAACGACGTGTGCGCTATGTCCTCATGCATTCAAACCCCCCCCCCCCCAAACGATTTCAAAGTTTACCTCCTTTTCACCTCATTCGGTCGTTTCCACCTTATTTCATCTGTTACGTAAACCAATATTATTTTACAATTGAAGATTATACAATGAATATCGGTCATATACAAGTCTTATCGAAAGAAAAAAGTCGCTCCTCGTCGGCTATCTCTCCCTCTTTTTTTTCAGCTTTTTTCGAGACGGATAACGATCGCGGCACATGGTGATTGTTTTATTTTAAATTTATTTTGTAACATAACTACGCCGTAAAGTTATTTCTTATATGTATCAATCTCCGTGGTGAAATCACACGGACAATGCAGGCGGGAAAAGTTTTTTCTATAAAACATTTTAACGCAAATGATTTTATTTATTGTTATTACGATTTTAAATGTTTATTGCAGGCAAAAAAATCTAAAATTCTCATTACGGATATTAACAATCGGCATTTAGATTATAATACAAAAGAAGAGGTAAGAAAAATTAAAAATTTCCATGTAATATTGAATCTAAAATCTATTTGCTTTTATAGTTACAACTATTCTTTGATCAAATTTCCAATGGTGAAATTGAAATTACAGCTTGCGATTACTTCACTCTAAATACTCGTCTAATAACATCTGTAAGTTTTTATTATAAGTTATATAATTGTAAAGTATATAAATATTGAGTAAAAAAAAAGTTTCCAAGGATGTCGAGGTGCTGAATGTCGTTGGTATTTGTTTGTGTTAGTGGAAGCTTGAATCTTAAATCATCACAAAAAAATTATTACAATATGTTTGAATAAAGATTTACCTCCAAAAAAGTATTTACATACCGATAATTAAAAACATCGGTACCAATTAAATATACTTTTGGTAAGTTAAAAGAAATTGAATTTAAATAACTAATTCTTAATTCAATAAAATATCTGTTTCAAGTTCATAGCTTGTTTAATACCAATAAGCAATAATTGTAATTATAATTATTTATCTTAATATCTTTACTAGGTATAAATGAAAAAGTTAGGTTCATTTAAATGATTACATGCAAACAAAAATGAGAGATTCTCTGTTGTGATCTTTGGAATAATTTTCATCGTTAAATATTAGTAGACTTTCTGTCTTGTGCGGTGTGCCTGTATCACATGATTTAGAAATATAATATTTATATAAATATTTATTTTATAATTTTACTTCTAATAAATTGTTTATTTATATTTTTTTTAGGCAGTTGCAGCGGGCACATCATATCTCATTATACTATTACAACTTCATTACATAAAACAATAATTGTTAACAATTTTCTTTTGCATAAAACATAACATTATATAACACTAGAACTATCAGTTATTTTTGTAATTATTTAATTCATTGTTATAATCAGCATATACTTATAATATTTATGTCGGCTGTTAATAAAAATTATAAGTAAATGTATACCGGTCGACTGTTTGAATTTTGAATGAATAGTTTTCGTACCAAAATGAAATAATTATTTGATAATAGTTGATAATAAATATTAAATAATTACAGTTAATAATATTACGAAATAACGGTATCTCATATAGTCGAAATGTATGCTAATAAAATAATACTTTACTATGTAAAATATTACTACTGTTGTTTACTTTAAGTTATTCTTTAATTCTGTACATTTATGTAGACTTATGAGTATCAAAACTTTAATAATTGCTACCCCTACTGCATGTCCTAGTATAATATTATTTTATTTTAGATTCCTCCTTTGCTCAAAATCGTTTTTTCATTAATTCCACATTTATAAGAACAATAATTCGCCAATACCGGTCGACAGTCGTCCGTTCCTGTCTCTGACCCGACTCCTATTTGTAATTGTATGGTAACAATAAATGTAATAAAAAATGTAAATTTTCTTTCATTACATAGCTTTTTGTATAGAATATAACATAAAAATAAACACACCATAATTATATCAAACATAGTATGTTATTATAATTGATATTGATAAAACATTATTTGTTTATTTGTTTAACAGTTTCACGAGAAAAATTAATTGATAGACAGTTCAATGATCGATTGTTAACAATATTTCTGTTTATATATTTTTACCTCGCCTTACTTACAATCATATTAATTTAAGCCGTCCACGCTACTTTTTCTCTTCTTTACAATTATTTTATTCGTTATTGTTAAGAAAAAGTTGCAAATTATGTCTCATTTCATTCCCAAGTGGTCAAATGTGTTTTGGAATCTAACTGGCGTTACTTCTATCGATTCATACAGCAACAAATGGCATGTCATGATTTCTATACTATTGGTTATATCGTGTGTTTTCAATATTTACATCACACCTAAATCTGTATGTGATCTGGAAGGTAGCTGCGACAATTCTTTATCTACTCAAATAAAAGGTCTCTTTATGAGAACAGTGGCTGTTAGTTGTTTGATATCAAAAATAATGGCTATGCGAAAAGGAAAAACCGAATTGATATTGTTCCAAAAGAACATTGAAAAATTTCACATAATCACACCAATGACTCATGCGGAAATAAAAGTTTTGAACAATTTATCATTTATACTCATAATAAGTTCGTTGTTACTCACTGCTCCAGCCAATTATGTCAGAATTTTGGATATTATATCATTTGAATCGGGATCATCAAGCCTTGCACATGCATTTAAGTACATTCAAAACTTCAGTATGTATTGTGTAGAAACTCATTTTACCATATTGTGTTTCGTTCTCTATCACAAGTTCGTTGATATCAACAGAGATTTGATGGCACTTAAAATCGACACGATTGTACGAAACAAATACCCGTTCATGACACGGTCACGAGAAAAATACGGGAATAGCACTACTGATTGTGACTACAACAGGGAAGTCTTACATTTTCTGGCTGCTGGTCATCCAATGATTGACTTCATCGAGCGGTTAAAATCAAAACACAAATTAGTTCGTGAAGCGACTAAGAACCTTAACGAGTTGTTCGGAATTCACTTGGGATTATCGATATGTTCGTTATGCCTTTATACCATGTTTGACCTGTATTACTTCTTTATTGGAATAATGTCACTGTCCAATTATACAAGTGTAATATATAGTTGGATTTTACAATATGTGGTTCGATTTGGATCTGTCACAATTCTGGCACACTTAACATCAAAAGAGGTGAATATAAGTATAACTTTTATAGTTTGAATAGTATCATGAATATCATATATTATACTTGATAAAAATAACTACAATCTTCATTAATCAATTTTTTTCCACCTGATTGATACCAGACATAACTAATTACTAATTAAATATTTTCTTTTTTAATTTTTTCAATATTAAATAGGTATATTTAAAATTAAAATATTGGTTTTATCAATATCTTTATACAATGCTCATCAGGTGATAAAATTAACTATAATTTACTATAAAACATTCAAAACTTATACTTTATTGTAAATCAATATAGGTGTAGTAAAAATAATTTTTACTTCATCGATAATTATTATGATATTTTGAACTAATATAAGCGCATGATTATTAACCATTGATGCCGTGAAATGTTTCTCCTCCTATTGAACAATATTGTACTCGATCCATCGATTCGACCTCTGACGGAAAAGTGTTAGTCTTGCTTAAATTAACCACCGTAATAAATATCTTATGTGAAGTATTAAATAAGAATTGTTAATAATTATAAATAATGATTTTATAACCTTTCGATTACATTCATCATTTTTCTATAAACATTTATTTTGTAGATCTTAAAATCCTATATAGTATACGTCTTTCCCAAACACAAATTATATCATTTATAAATATAATTTATGATATATTTTGTTATAGGCTATCAAATCTAAGATTCTCATAACGGATATCAATAATCGTTTTTTAGATACCAATACAAAAGGAGAGGTTAATTTATTTCAAAACTAAAAAAATTGAAAACAATTTAATAAAATATCCATTTGGTTTTAGTTACAGATGTTCCTTAGTCAAATTTCGAACTGTGTAATTGAATTTACTGCTTGCGAATTCTTCACTTTAAATACTCATCTTATTACATCTGTAAGTTACACACAATAAGTATTTAAGTATAAATACGTTTTAATTTTAAAGTATTCTTATTTTAAAATATCAGTTACATAACATATTCTAAAGTTTCTTAAAAAAAATTGTAATTTCTCATAAATATTAATTCAAAAGATAAACCTTAAAAATTAAAATATTCTGCACACAATTTCGATGAATTAAATCTAAATGGTTAAGTCTGAAACTATTATACTGTTAAATAACAGTCTAATAAGGAGTAAATACTCCTTATTCATATTTCTTAATCTACTTAATCGAAATTAATTGAATCAGTTACTTATTACTGTACCCGTTAGTAAATTATCCAAAAATAGACTCTTGGAAATTATTGTACAAAATAAACGAATAAATTTAACTATAAATTATTACTTTATTTTTATTATTTTCAGGCTGTTGCTGCATGTTCGACACATCTCATAATATTATTGCAATTTAATTTTATACAATATTCATCTACCTAAAAGTATGCCATTCATTTCAAGTGCTAAAATTTTACTTTAATTATAATATATAAAACTCTATAATATTTAACCTAATGATTTGTATGAATATACGAGTGGGTGTCTTACAGAGTAAACCTTTCGAAAAAATAAAATGAAATAATGAACAAACTAATGATTACAAGAAATCAACAATACTTCACACTTTTGAATGCTTAAAAATGCAATATACAGCTGTTTATCACTTTATTATCGCAGTCCAGAACATATCAGTTTTCAATATTTCATATCAAAGGTGTTATTCTTTTAACCTTCGCATTTACTTAAACTATTATTTTACAATTAATAATGTTTATTTTAATTTTAAATAAAATACGAAACAATCTCGGAACATTTTTTTCTTTGATATTATTGCTCTCTGGTGTTTATTGTTATGTAAAATCTCCACACGTCATGTTAGAGCTATATAAATGCGACACTTCAACGTCTAGTCTTATGATGGCTCTGGTTCCTCGAATTATAACTGTTGCATGTATAATATCTAGAATCACAAATATGTATACAAATACAAGTGCGTGTTCAATGTACAAGAAAAAAATCGACGAGTATGAAACCAATTTTCCAGTTGAGAAAAAAAAAAATGAAGTCCGAGCAATTTTTACTATTGCTATCATAACTATTTCTGTAGTCATAATATTACCAATAAATTCGTATAGAATCGCCTTGATCCATTATTACTGCCGAGACGATGCAATGGTTATATTCTTCATCATATTTTATGCACAAAATTTTTGTATGTGTATGACAGAAATAGAATTTATTGCACACTGTTTCGGGTTGTATCAAAAGTTTCAATCGATCAACGAGGACATGTATGTGCTGAAGTCAAAAACGATTTTCACAAACCGATATCCGATGGTATTAATATGGAGCGAACATAATAATAACCAAGTAGGATCGGATTCCAATGATTCTTCTCCGAGAGTCAAAAAATATCCGTTGGACAATAGCATAGATCTACTAAAAATGAGACACCAGTTCGTCTGCGACTCGGTCAGCGGACTGAACGAAATGTATAACATTCAGTTAGGATTATCTCTTTCTGTTTTATTTTTAATGTCATTGATTGATATTTATGATTTCGTGTCCAAAGAAGTAACGACAACAAAAACATATTTACTCTTCTACGGATGGCTGGCACAGTATTTATTTAGATTTTCTTTCATTGTACTTACAACACAGGCCACTTCTAAACAGGTATCATAATTGACTTATATAACATTATTCTTAGAAACGATGATTTTGTACAAACAGTAAGCTCTTTTATAGTGTTGTAGATTGTTTATAAAATACAAAAATATCAGTTGAAAAAAAATTATAATAATACTTTCAATATTCCATAAAAGTTCTTACTTAGATGTATTTTTGAAATACATGATATTCATAATTGTAATATTTTTATTGCTTAGGCTAACAAATCAAAAACACTGTTAACTGACATAGATAATAGATATTTAAATAATAATACAAAAGAAGAGGTAAGTTAAAATATTACCAAAAATAATGACTTTAAAACATTTTTACGAATGTTTGTACAATTTTCTGTTTTTAGTTACGATTGTTTCTTAGTCAAGTATCTAGTCATCCAGTAGAGTTTACAACTTTTGATTTTTTCATTCTCAATGCACACCTCATCACTTCTGTGAGTATACCGGTGTTTATTTATTACTTTATATAAATTGTTATCCTACAATTTAATACCTATTCAATTTTATAATATTGTCATTAGCTGGTGACATAAGCTTTTATTTATGTATTTATGGTGTATCAAACCATGATCAGTTTATCAAATGTATGTGCTACTTGAAATCAGTCCTTTTTAATATATTTTTTTTTTTTAATCAGCGCAGTTAAACTTATCAATTTATTTCTATTGTACTTTCAATTCATAATTTAATTTAATTTGTGTTTTTATTTTCAGACTGTTATTGCGGGAACAACTTATCTTGTTATTTTATTACAGTTACGCTGAATCAAGAAAACGCAAATAACATAACACACACTGTACATTTTATGAATGAAAATCATATATTAAGATTCAACTTATTATAAATTAATTAATAATTAATATCATAAATTATTTGGGAAAAAAAATATTAACAAGTAGTACACCAATTGTCTATTATAGTTATTACTTATTACTAATAAAATGAAAATATAAAAATAGGTTTAAAAATAAATCAAATATTTGTATGTTTTATGTCTACATAATTTTATATTCTCACATATTAATGCAATAGTTTAGATTAATGATGATAAGAGCGTTATGTCGCCATTGCCGTCATTGGAAATTTAGAAACTCATGGTCCGGGTACAACGAAGTTATTAAATTTTGAAGTTTTGAACAAATCAAATTTCTCCATTATTTTAATACTTTTTAAAAAAACTTTTGAAAAATTTACGTATTTATTATGGCCTGAAGGTATACAACATGACTCGATAATTTTATTTTTGAGTGATGCAACGTCATATATGGTAAAAGGTGCATTCAAGGCATTTTAATCTATAACACTCCGCATTACCTGTATGGCCCATGGATTACATCTTACAGCCAAAGAAGGGAGAAAATGTATTCCAAATGTGGATATACTCATATCAAACACTAAAAAAGTATTTTAAAATCCCCATATCACATTGCTTTTCTAAAAAAATAAAGCACCTGGACTACCCTTACCGCCAGAACCGAACATCACTCGTTGAGGAACATGGCTAAACGCTGTCAAATACAATTGTGAAAATATAAAACAAATTAGAAGTATTGCCAACCAGTTAAACCTAGATGATGCAATTTCTATACCAATAGCTCCAGATGATTTAACAGAAAAATCGTTGGATGCGAAATCAAAAATGTAACGAACAAAGGGTAAATCTAATAATGAAAAATTTAAAAAAAATACTATCAAAAAATGTAGGCTATGATAAAATCACTAAAATATAAAAAAATCTTACATGGTGAAAGTTAATCAATTCAATCCACCAAAGATTCATCTCCACGAATGTATTAATGTTTATATGTACAGAATAGATTATGTGTAATTGTAATACATGAATAATAATATACTATATATATTTGAAATTTTTGATTTACATTGTGTCTTTATATTTTAATACCGAAAATGTTTTCTGTGTTGTAATTGATTTATCTTATTCACTTACATACAACAGGATAAAATAAAATGTGTTGTTGAAGTAAGTAATAAATAAAACTTTATTTGGATATTCGGTTCAAAAAGGTTGTGAAAAATAATACATTTATGTGACTAAAGAGTGTTTAGGAATATTTCAACAAAATATTATATAATGCATATAAAATTATAAAATATAAATGTTATTAATATTATATATTTATATACCTTTGAATAATATGTAAGATTTACAGTTAAAAAAATAACTGTTTTTATGTAGTTGATAATGTTAATTTAAATAAATAGCTCATCGATAATTTTTATTTAGAGAAACTTAAGTTCAACAACAATATTAAAAAAAAATATTTTAAGAATATGTTTATTATAATGATATTAAAAATGTATATCTTATTTTATCTAGTCTGCTTTTATCCGTCATTATGGCTTTTTACTTTAATTAGAATATTATACCAATATATTGTGCATTTTTCTATATTTTGATTAGCATATCACTGTGTGGTTGCAGAACCTTTTTATATTTATGATTAATATAAATTGTTTTTTCTTTTTATTTAAAAAAAATAAAAACTGATTATATAAACTTAAAATAAAATCGGAATCGAATATAATTATTATTATTATTATTAACTATTAAACTATAGTGTTATGGGGCATGCATCGTGTTCGTGACTGCTTCTAAGATTATATTCTTATTATTGTCTTATTTCATAAGCATTATTAATTTATAAGACTGCTTAGGGGACACAATTTAATTAAGAAAAACATATATTTTACATGAAAATATTTGTTTTCATTATTGTACATAACTACTTATAATATAATAATGTGTAAATATATCACACTTTATCTATGGTTATTATCACGAACTCAAGTAATACAAATACTTTTAATAATAATGTGAAATATTTAAAAACCATTATAAGTGTTGGAAATTGATTTTTACCTAATGAACTCTATGTATTGACATGTATAGGCACCCATAAAAAATATGGTTATAATGATTACTTCCTGTAACTATGAGTAAACAAAATGTTCGTTAAATTTTGAGTGCGATACGATCAATCATAACGTAACACTACAACTGACCATAAAATTATTTAACCTTAACTTATTCTGGTTTATACGTTGCAATAAATTCTAGGAATCACAATCTTGTAAAATGTATAAGTTCTACTCAAATGAGTTAAAAATGTATGTTAAAACAGTGTATTCCGTATTATTGGCAATTTCCTGTGTTTATACGTATTTCAAAGCACCCATTGTACTTTGTTTCATTTTTACATGTGCTAGTTCAGCCGTGACGGATATAGTATCTATGTATTCACGATCTATTGCATTAGTGTGCCTTATATCGAGGATCACAGTTTTGTATAAAAGTACCAGTGATTTTCCAATGTACAAGAAAAAAATCGGATATTATGAAAAGTATTATCCAACGAACTTGTCTAAAAAAAAACTTCAACGTCTCTTCATTACATGTATTTCACTGGCGTACATAATTATTATATTACCTCTAAATGTATACAGAATTCACATGATTTACTATAACTTTCACAGCATGATAATGGTATTGTTTTATACTATAATGTACTTGCAGAACATTAGCATTTGTTGGACAGAAATATGTTTCGTTGCACATTGTTTTGACCTACATCTAAAATTTCAAACAATCAATGACGAAATGGCCGATTTTAAGTCAGAAACTATAATCGCGAACAAATTTCCGGTCGTGTTGCAAACCGAAGGGCGCAGCGATCGTTTTACCGATCCGGGATCTATTGATGGGTTTCTTTCGTCGGATTCCAGCGCACATAATTTAGCCAATTCTATTGAACTACTCAGAATGAGGCATCAGTTCGTAAGAGGCACCGTTGTAGAACTTAATAATTTATATGGTATCCAAATAGGATTGTCCGTGTGCGTCTTATTTGTAATGGCGTTATTCGAAATTTACGCAGCAGTGACCGCTGAGGACCGAATAACCAAAACACATCTACTGCTCTACGGATGGCTATTACAGTACTGGTACAGATTTTGTGTAATAGTTTTGACAACACACGTAACCACCAAACAGGTATCTAAATTAGTCTTAAATAATTTTATAAATTAAATTTTTAAATTATGTATACCTTGCACCATAAGTTTGTCCATTTTTCGATTTACATTTTATTATTACGGTAATAATAATAATAGTACGGTTAATTCACAGCTGAGTAGAGTGCTAAATGTGGCATAGTTTTTACAGAATAGTGTACATGAACAGTTGAATCCTGTTTAAGGTTAAGTTCAATATATATTTGACATTTATACCTATATATTTCGTTGCAGGCAAATAAACCAAAAGTGTTAATAACTGACATTAATAATCGTTATATAGATAACAGTTCAAAAGAAGAGGTAAGTGAAATTTGTTGCTCATAATTACTTTATTAAATTCTGAAATATTTTTAATTTTTCCAGTTACAATTATTTTTAAACCAATTGTCTGGTCGATCAGTTGAATTTACTCCTTGTGATTTTTTCACTTTAAACACTCACCTCATTACTTCTGTAAGTTTACATCAATATATTATATGATATAATTATATTTATAATATCTATAGTTTCGTTGGTAAGGTTCTTGTTTAAACATTGATTCTAATTCCAGCTGATGTGCAATATTCTTTAATACATTATAATTTATAGCATAATAACATTACCATGTGGTAAATATGTAAATAATGGGAAAGAACTAATGTTCTGTAAACAAAATCCACTGTTAAATTTTTAATAGTGCCTTCAATAATTTAAAATTAACTTCTCATCTAAATTTTGAATTTAAACTTTCCAAGCCATTTCTAGACATTACATCCTTGGTCTCAAACTAATGATAATGATTTTTTAAGAATAATTTAATTATCTGTGTATTTCTAAAGAATTAAAAACACTATAATTTATTAATTTTTTATCTACTACATATTTATTTTTAATTTTTTAGGTTATTGTTGCGGGAACAACTTTTTTAATTATTCTATTACATTTATCTAACGACAAATAGAGAAAATAACATATTCTAATCAATTATAATGACATGACAATGAATTAAATTAATAAATTAGTTTATTGCAGATGTATACATAACACCAGGTAAACACTTTAAATAATAGTAAATAATGTTATTTGTGGTATAAAAATATAAATTTTACTATAAAATATATATATTCATCATACTTTTGTATTATCTTCATTACTGGTATACCTACTAGCAAGTATAACAGCCCTGCAAATACTGATGAAATGTTATCGCTTGCGTAAATTTATCGGTTATAAATATAAAATATTCCAATGAAAATTAATTATTGTTAAAAGTCTCATTATTATAAAATGTTGTATCAAATTGTCTCTTCATTGTTATTGTTTTTATTTAGTACTCAGATTTAAAAAAGGAAATATTGAGTTTGCTGAAAAACGATCTATATAGAGGTGTTGGTGGTTTCTCTAGTAACTAAAAGAAGTTCTTTCTCTTTTAGAGTTAGAGATGTTAGAACTTTTTCATTTTCTTTTGTAGCAAAAATTTTCAAATTGTTTAAGTTATCAGAAATATCTTGATTAATAACATTTTTTTGGATTTATAAAATCAAAGGAGTTCATATCATCTCTAGAAATAGATTCATTTCTATCTCCTAATTCACTCCGGAGATGGCTCGCCACAGGCTTCGAGTCATAATTATTGTTTTCTTTTTATTTTATTTCTTATCCACTTTCCATTTATAAATATATTTTTAGGACTTGAATCAAGCTTATCCATCAAACGATTTCCTTTTTTTTCAACTAAGTACTAATTCTTCTTCTGAAGAATTGTTTGGTTTTTCAGCTCATTACTTTTCTGTATTAGTAAATCTTTGCGAGAAAGAGGTTTTGATCGTTTTGGTTTGTCTAATTTGTCAATCAACTGTTTTAAAATATTAATGAAATTATCATCATTAATTTGTTTCAATCGTGAATTACTACTGTAACTGTTATTAGGTTCTTTCAAGTTTGTATTTTGTTTCAAAAGTTTACAATCCATACATTTGAATTCCGATATTGTCCCATCCTCAGTACTTTCCAAAAATTATTTTTCTTATTTCTGATGTTTTCTCAAATCTTATCTTTTCTATATGCATCTTTTTCTTTCTTGTGATTCGTTCATCTTTCATCCTGTTATAATTGTAAAGTTTTTAATTAGAATTTAGAAAAAACGAATTTCTTAAAAAATAAAAAAAATGAATTTATTCACTGAAATATAAATATTAGTATGTAATGAATGTTATATTATTTTATACTATTGAGTATTATAAGAAATTAGTATTGAACATTAATGAATAGAATATAATATAGTTGAAGGTTATTTATATCATTATATGTGAAGTATAACAGTATGTGTTTGTACACCTATATTACGCCCAGGAAAAAAATTATTTACGTCTGTTAATATTAAAAACTGAACGTTTTTCACATTAGTATTTAAAATACAATAAAATATATATAATAACACTTATATTTTTTTGTTAATCATTAATTATCAATGAAGTTTAACTGAGGGGATTTTATTTTTATTTTAAATGTTTAAATGTTACAGCTTATACCTGTTATATCATTACTCAATGAATAGCTTATTCTTTTATACTCGTATATACTCAAATTGATTAATATATAATTTAAAAGTATGCTTGGTTTTATGTTTTGATTTAAATTTTTTTATATTAACATTAATTATCTTATTGTTTAAGAAATTAACAATATAAATACTATAGAAAACATTTTAATTTTACTGTGTGTATTGTAAATTTCAAAATTATTAATTTTACCTACTTAAGTGTAATTATTTAAGTATTGACGTATTATAGTATAATAATAGATGTGTAAAAAATAAAAATGCATGCTTACTTGTTCAATAATAATTTTTTTCACTTTTACAGACGATTTGTTGCTATCCGTTTTCATCGACTCACTATGTAGTACTTTGTTCAATAATGTTATTAGATTTTCAGCAGATACCAAAATGGAAACTTATAATGATTTTCAACAATTATGTTGAAGAAAAATAATTTTAAAATAGCAAGTTTACTACAATAATTACTTATTTTGTATAGTCTGCTTTAAGCCGTCTCCGTGGCCTTTTACTTTTTTTTTATTGATTTTAATACATCAACGACTTAGCTATAGTATTTTTAATAATATTTATTAGTAATTGGCAATATATACATTGTATTATTTAATTATTATTTTTATAAATGAATTAATCGTTTTTATATAAAATTAAATACCTCTTACTTTTATTATTATTAAGATTACTATTATATTAATATATATGTTTCTACTTTTTTATTTTTTACAATTTAAAACCACTAATTTTAATTTAAATAACTCAACTAATTGTCACGCAGACAATGATTTCTTGTCAAAATACAAACGTATTATATTTAATGTAAAAAAAGGGGGAAACTCCTGGATTGGGTACGAGTTGGACAAGATATACGGATAGGTTGATTTGCTGTATTTGTCTTTAACTTGAAACCAATATACCATTGCTCTCGAAAAAAACGATTTTGAGTAATGGAGGTCGGGTTCATCAGTTTAAATTTCTGAGGATAGTTGATAAAGTAGTAGAACCATATTTTTTAATAAGACATGTTGACTTTTTAACGTTCTAACATTTGATAAAAAAAAGCTACCTAGGTTAGTAATTGACTTTGTTTATATTTCTAATTTTCAGTGTTACTATCACAGAATATTTATTGTTATTATAATATCATCAACAGTGTGTCTATTCAATGTAGATTAATAACTACACCTTGGGTGTATTATTTTGTTATTAATTGAATAATTATTGTAAACAATGTAATAAATAATATTAAATATTGTTAATACAATTAGTTTATTTTATTTTTCAACTACAGACTCGATGTATACCCACGACTAGTTACATCGAGCACCAATGATAATTTATTATTATTTGTTATTCGTTAGTATTTCGCCAAGGAGTCCGAAAGGTGATTCAGTTATAAGGGCCTAGAATGGATCCTATTACTATTATATTTTATATGTTGAACCTTTTTAGTCAATAATTTGGTTAGGTTAGGATGGGTTAGGTTAAGATAAGTTAGGTTTATGTTTTTGAATAAATTCAACATTTTTCTCCAATTTAATGTTTTATACAGACATACAGTTACACAGAGAAGAACGGAATAATAAAATAAAATATTACGTATTTTTATCTAATTATAAGTTTATAATGCAGACCAGATTAAAATTAATTTAAATATCAAAATAATTTATGACTTTTTTATAACTAACTGAAAAGTCAAAAATACATTTATAAAAAATAGTTGATTGAATTTAACTTATAAAAAAATAGATATGATATTATTTTGAATAAAGACGCCTTCTAAGCTCCGCTTATAGCCTTATCGATAATACTATATCCATAATATTCTCTCATCAAAATTCTTAGACTTCAATAACTTATGAAAAAATGTTTAGTATCAATCTAAATGGTGTTTTACTATATATTTTTATTAATACGGCATCATGACGAAAACAAGGGCCCGGGAGAAAATTGCTCTCTCAATATCGTTTATGGGGTCTGGTCGCCTTGGCATTGGTATGTATTTCCGGAATAACATGCTTCTGGCTATTCCTCATTTAGGCTTATCATATTGGGCTAAGGTTTGGTAACCATGCGTAGACATTGGTATAGCAATCTTGGAGTTTGGTTCAAGCAGTATCAAGTAATCAAAATCTCTCTCTATGGTTTCAATCCGTAGATTGTTTTGCAGCCATCTTCCAGTCTTCTCTCTTATCCGCCTTCCTTTTCATTTCCACATACGAGTTACATCCTTGGTCCTTTATTATCTGTTGAATGAATTCCAATCTTGGTCTACCCCTACGGTTATTTCCCTCTATTGTTCCTTCTATTATCAATTTCAACAATCCTTCATGTCTCATGATATGGCCTATCCATTCATTCCGCCTTCTGACTATGTTATTCCATAGTAACTTTCCATCCGATATTATTTCCAGTACTTCTACATTGGTTACTCTGTCCATCCAGCTTATCCTTAGCATCCTTCTATAGCACCATATTTCAAACGCCTCAAGTCTTCTTTTTTCCTCTGTTGTTATTGTCCAGGTTAGTTAGTTGTTATTGTTCACACCCGTACAGGGCAATGCTCCATACATACGTCTTTAACAGGTTCTTTCTTATTTTCAGACTCATGCTTTTCACTCTGAAATTATAAAATCGAAATCGAATTATTATTATTATTTTTATTGTATATATTATATTTATTTTAATTATCATCCTCTCACTTTTATTATTTTCTCTGATATCATACCAATATATTGCGCATTATTCTATATTTTGATTAGCATATCAATGCGCAGCTGTAGTCTTGTAGAACCTTTTTATAATCATAATAATTTCTAGTATATTAATATATTTTGTTTTTCCTTTTTATTTATTAAAATTGAAAACCGATAAATTAAATTTAAAAAAAAAAGCGAAATCATATTTTCATTATATGGTTTGGTGTGCATCGTGTCCATGTTTACTTCTGAAATTATAATCTTTTAATTTTATTATTTGGGAAGCATTAATAAACTTTTACTAATCAAGAGAATGAAGAAACATAATTTAATTAAAAAAAAATATATATTTAACATGCTTATATATTTTTATTATTATAAATAATTACTTATAATATAATAATATGTTTATGTGTACATACCATACTTGGTCTAAAGGCTTTTATTACGAAATAAAGTAATAAAATACTTTTAAATGATCATATTAAATATTTAAAAACGATTCTAAAAAGTGCTGGAAATTTACTTTTTCAAGTACCCGATGCACCTATATATTGACATTTAAGTACCCATATAAGAGATGGTTATAATGATTAATTTCTGTAATTATGAATAAACAAAATATTCGTTATAATTTGAGTGCGTTTCGATCAATCTTTACGTAGTACTACAACTGACCATACAATTATTTAAACTTAATCTATTCAGGCTTGTATGTTGCGATATTTTTAGTGAACACAATCTTGTAAAATGTATAAGTTATATTCAAATGAACTGAAAATGTATGTGGAAATAGTGTATTCTGTAGTATTGGCAATTTCGTGTGTTTATACGTATTTCAAAGCACCCGTTGTCATTTGTTTAATTTCTACATGCGTAAGTGAAGCGGTGACAGATATAGTATCTATGTTTTCGCGATCTATTGCATTAGTGTGCCTTATATCTAGGATCACAGTTTTGTATAAAAATAACAGTGATTTTCCAATATACAAGAAAAAAATCGAATATTATGAACAATATTATCCAACAGACTTGTCTAAAAAAAAACTTCAACGTCTCTTCATTGTATGTACTTCACTGACGTACATCATCATTATATTGCCTATAAATGTATACAGAATTTACTTGATTTATTATAACATTCGGATCATGATATTGGTGCTGTTTTATACTATAATGTACCTGCAGAACATCAGCATTTGTTGGACAGAAATATGCTATGTTACACATTGTTTTGACCTGTATCTGAAATTTCAAACAATAAATGACGAAATGGCCGATTTTAAGTCAGAAACTATAATCGCAAACAAATTTCCGGTCGTGTTGCAAACCAAAGGGCGCAGCGATCGTTTTACCGATCCGGGATCTATTGATGGGTTTCTTTCGGCGGATTCCAGCGCACATAATTTAGCCAACTCTATTGAACTACTCAGAATGAGGCATCAGTTCGTCAGAGGCTCTTTTGTTGAACTTAGTAATTTATATAGCATCCAAATAGGATTGTCCGTGTGCGTCTTATTTGTAATGGCGTTATTCGATATTTACGCAGCAGTGACTGCTGAGGACCAAATAACCAAAACACATTTACTACTATACGGATGGCTGTTACAGTACTGGTACAGATTTTGTGTCATAGTTTTGACAACACACGTTACCACCAAACAGGTATCTAAATTAGTCTTTCATAATTATAATTTTTAAATTATGTATAACTTGCACCAAAAGTTTGTCTATTTTTCGATTTATATTTTATTATTAAGTTATATAGTACGGTTAAGTCACGGCTGAGTAGAGTGCCCAATGGGGCAGTCGAAAATCTTTTTTTACAGATTTATGTATATTTGAATAATTGCATCCTGCTCAAAGTTATGTTCCATATTTTTTTGAAATTTATATTCATATATTTGGTTACAGGCAAATAAACCAAAAGTGTTTATAACTGACATTAATAATCGTTATATAGATAACAGTTCAAAAGAAGAGGTAAGTGAAAATGATTGCTCATAATTATTTTATTAAATTCTTAAATATTTTTAATTTTTCCAGTTACAATTATTTTTAAACCAATTGTCTGGTGGTTCAGTTGAATTTTCTCCTTGTGATTTTTTCACTCTAAACACTCACCTCATTACTTCGGTGAGTTTACTTAAATATAAAAATATATTATATTACTTAAGTAAATATTTATAATATCACTCTCGTTAGTTTGATACTTATTTTTGTAATAATATATTATAACTGAAAAAAAAAAGATTTAGGAAATTAATGTATAGGTTAGCTATATTGTACACCAATCCCATAGTAAATAATAAAATATTAATTAATAAACGACAGAATAATTAAATTAAGCTACAATTACATTTATTGGCTTATTTTTAAATTATCCATTTTTAGTATTTTTTATACGACATAAGATAATGCTTTTATACCAATCCCAGTAAATTTGCAATATTCTTATATATGCCATCATTTATATTATTTTATATTAATACGATCAAAAATGGTGAATAATTTATGTCTTGTAAACAAAGTCCAGCTTTTAATTTTTAATGGTATCTTATAATTGTTCTGAATTTAACTACTCATCTCTTATGAATTTAAGCCTTTCAAGCCACTTTCAGATATGATATCTTTCATCTTAAACTACTTGTAATGAATTTTTAAAAATAATTTAAATTACTGTGTACTAAAAAAATACAATTTATATTGCCTATTTATTTTTTATATCTATAACATACCTATTTTTAATTTTTCAGGCCATTATTGCGGGAACAACTTATTTAATTATGTTATTACATATATCTAACGACAAATAAAGAAAAGAATACATAATTATCAGTTACAATGACATAACAAATTAAGTTTAAGAATAAATTAGTTTATTGCAGATGCCTAAATTAAACAAGGTAATGACTTATATAATAATATCAAATAATGTTATTGCTGGTATAAAAATATAAATGTTCGTACAAAAACTAATACTGAATTTAATTAAATTGTTCAAAGCGCCCAACCTTTTGTTTTTGGACAGTATTTACATTCATCATATTTGTATATGATCTACATCATTGGTATACCCACTAGCAAGTATAGCAACCCAAATATCGATAAAAAGTAATTGATCGCGCAGGTTAATCGGCTATAAATATAAAATATGGCAATTTTAATTAAAAAATCAGATTATTTTAAAATTATATATCAAACTGTGTGCGGAGTGTACACTTGTAGAAACCTATCAAGAATTTCCGAATCGAAATGATTATACGCATTTTCAAGTTTTTGATTTTTTTTTCTGAAGTTATTAGGTGAATTTTGTGGTCTTACAGAAGATACTCTTTTACCTTCATTTCGAATTTTTTGTAAGTTATTATTGCGCTCTTGTTTTTTTTTAGTTTTAGTACCATTATTTGAACACATTCCATTATTGATTATTTGTAGTATAATATGAACAGGAACCATTTGTTTTTCGCCTTCTCCGTTCGTATGAAAAGTCTTCAAAGTAATTGGGTCACACTGTTTTCCATTATTATCAAAATTCGTACTGTTATTTGAAGTTTGCGATGCGCTCAGTGGTGAGTTCATATCTGAAGTAAGGTCTACAGCTAATGAATCATCGTCTCTATTTACCAGATGAAAATCACCGGTTAATAGTTGTGTTAACGATATTGCCGCCTTTTGACCATTTGATTTTTCAATCGGTATAAGAATGTCGGAAATATATTCAGAGCCATTATTAGTCTCATCAAAACCTGTACGGCCTAATAACGGTATTTTAAACACTCCATTATCTACTTTCAGTTGAGGAAGAATATCAAATCTACTCCGATTCAAAAATGTTCCTTCGAGATCGTTTACATCGTATTTAATCGAATCTGAAATGCTCGTAATATCTTCAATTGAACCATAGCTAGATAAATTTAACTCCGGTATATATTGTTGTTTTTCAATATATTTCATCACTTCGCCGTTGCTGTTTTTCCCCGTATCAGGGTAATCATCATACTCGGGACGAATAATCGGTACTGACTGTAGGGGATCTGGTGTATTTTGAAATTGGTATCCAAACAAAGGTTGCCGATTTGGATGTTGGAAAAATAATCTAGAATTTCGGTTCGACAATTTAGGTTTTTCCGTCGATTCATTAAATATTATTGGCTCTAAATCATCAGATTTATACGGTGAATGTTCATGATCATAATCATCTTCTGTTAGGGATCCTTTTGGAAGTTTAGCTAGTGGTAAAGAATCATCCCACTTTGTCTCATATTTCAATTTTTGTAAGTTGGGAATTGATTTATTTTTGTTAATAAAAACTGACTTTGTTGTTTCCTCATCGTTAAAAGTATTTTTATTTCGTAAAGTCAAATCTGGTTTAACAAGAAAGTCATATTTTTCTATAGGTATTTTTTCATTTGAAATTGAAGATACCAAAGAATCTTTTATTTTTCTGTCATTTAAGGGATTTTTAAACTTATATTTCGATATTACATCATTATTTTGTTTTGGTGGTGTTGTGCCTAAAGGAGTGGATGGCTTTGGAATTAACTGAGTTGGCTTAGATTTGTTTTTTTGTAAAGCAGGATTATTTAAATTAATACGTTTTCGATCTGTTGGGCCATTTGCGATGTTTCCAAGTGTATTTTTTGGTCTAGTATCAATTTTAGTGTTGTCAATATTTTTTACTAAACCTAATGGGTTATTTCGAGAGTTAACAACTTTTTTCTTATTATTGATATTTTCTTTGACAGTTTTACCCACATTAAGTTCTGTAATAAGATTTCTTGGACTATTTTTTGTGACATCGACGTTACTATGACCCAATACAATTTTCGACTTTTTGAACATAGTTTTTGGTAAAGGCTTATTAATACTTTTTATTGATTCAGGTGATAAGATCATTGGAGAAATTTTTTTATCCATCGTTACAGCATTACTATTAGATCTATCATAGTTTCCTGTGTGTGTTTTTGAGTTTAGTGGGACGTCATATTTTAATTTTGTAACAACTGTTTTCAAAGGCATTTCTGTATGGTTCTCGTCGAGATTTTCGTGTCCTCTTGATTTTTTTGAAATACTTTGTGGTAAAATTTGACTCGTAATTTTATTTTGCGTTTGGCCTGAACTCTTGAAAGTACGAATCGAAGTAGGAATTCTTCTATTTGTGGCCGTTTTGTTATTATTGTTCAATTTTTCAAAACTATTTTCAGTAAAAGTATGAGGTTTTCTTGAAATATCTTGTTTTAGTTGTGTAACAAACTGTCTAGGGTTTTTCTGTGATAAAGTCTTGGAAATCAGCGGTAATCTTTTGTTTTTAATTTCATCCGCATTGTAGGTTCTTTCATTGTTGTTTGTTATTTTTTTGTCCTTAGATTTAATATGGGAACTTTTGTTTTCAGATAAAATATTTTGTAAGTTTGTTTTTATTTTTTGACCTTTACCGGTCAGTGAATTATTGTTATGAATAACGAGCACTGATTTTTGTAGTTTTTCAACTTTTGGCACATCAAAGTTATTTTTACTGACATATGGTACTTGTTTTTTCTCTAATAAATCTAAATTTAAGCCATTTTTACTTTTTATTAAAATCGATTCACTTGTATTATTTTCCTTAATATTTTCACCGTTTGTTTTTCGTGGTTTTTTTGTTCGATTTTGACTGACTTTGAAATTCTTTGGTGATGTATCAGTTCTTATTTCTGTAATATTTTTCGTTATTGTTGAACTTAAAATATTTCTAATAATTTTGTTATTGCAGCTACAGTCCAATTTTTTTTCTAAAGAGTTATTTTCTTTCTCCTCTGAAACTGAATCTACTTCCTCCGAGTTTTTATTTGTTGAACGACTATCATTTTCATCAACACTAGGCTCAACAATTTCTTCGGAATTCTTAGTTTTAAAATTATTAATTATATTATATGTTGAATCTTCGCTAGACTCCATATTTGACGTAGTTTGAAAATTACTTAAAGTTGATTTAATTGACTTGTCTTGGTTTTTATTATTCGCTTTGTGATTTGAAAAATCATTTTGTTCTTCAATTATGTCCGTAAAATCTGCAGTCGTGAACTTCCATTTATCATTGTCATCGATAATAGTTGAATCTAATTTATTTTTTAATGTAGATGATAAATATAGAGGTTTTGGAGTTTCTCTAGTAACTAAAAGATGTTCTTTTTCTTCTGGAGTTGGAGATGTTGAAACTTCTTTATTTTCTTGTGTACCAGTAACTTTTAAATTGTTTAAGTTATCAGAAATATCTTGATTAGTAACAGTTATTTTATTTTTTGGATTAATTAAATCAAACGAGTTTATATCACCTCTTGGAATAGATTCATTTCTATCTCCTAATTCACTCCTGAGATGGCTCGCCACAGGCTTGGAGTCATAATTATTGTTTTCTTTTATTTTATTTCTCACCCACTTTCCATTTATAAATAAATTTTCAGGGCTAGAATCAAGCTTATCCATCATACGATTTCCTTTAATTTTTTTTAACGTAAGTACTAATTCTTCTGAAGAAGAATTGTTTGGTTTTTCAGCTGATTTATTTTTTAATGAGACCAATTCATTACTTTTCTGTATTAGTAAATCTTTGTGAGAAAGAGATTTTGATCGGTTTGGTTTGTCTAATTTGTCAATCAACTGTTTTAAAATATTAATGAAATTATCATCATTAATTTGTTTCAATTGTGAATTACTACTGTAACTGTTATTAGGTTCTTCCAGGTTTGTATTTTGTTTCAAAAGTTCACAATCCCTACATTCGAGTTCTAATATTTTCCCATCCTCAATACTTTCCGAAAATAATTCTTCTGATTGCTCATGTTTTCTCGAACCTAATTTTTTCTGTATGCATCTTTTTCTTTCTTGTGATTCGCTTAAAGTTTTGGTCACTGGTTTAGAATTACTTTCTATATCAGTATTTAAATTACAATCATTTATCAGACCATTAGTGTTTTTTACTTGATAATTATGATGATTTCCACTATCATAATAATCATAAGTCATGTCTTGTTCGTTTTCAGATTTTAAATCTAATTCGACTTTAGCATATTTCCCGGGTGTATATTTTTTATTAACTGTATAATAGATTGTTGGGATTTGTCTTTGGTACCGAATTTTTGGGGGAAATGTTACTGCAGATACTGTATTTTTCAACGATCTTGCGATACGTGTGATATTGTTCTTCCGTGAATCATGACGCTCATCTTTCGTTCTGTTATAGTTATAAAGGGTTGAATCAGGATCAACGAACTTCCTGTAAAAAAAATTAAATTTATTCACTGAAATATATATGGGTATGTAATAAATGTTAATTTATTTTCTATTATTGGGTATTGAACATTCATTAATATAATCCAATTAATATGAATATATATTATAATATATTTTAAAGGTATAATTTATATGTGGTATATCAAATAGCACTATGTGTATGTAAACCTATATAGCCCTCGGAAGAAAAATGATTCATACCTATCCAAAATAAAAACTGAAGCATTTTCATAGCTGTATTTAAAACACATTTTTCAATGTATATACGAGCTGAATTACACGTGGAATATATACACTAGCATGGAACAGGTATGGCCGAGACAAACAATTACGATCATTGACGAACGGGACAATTACGAACACAATAAAAAAAATTTTCTATCGAGCCGTTCTTATATTTTAACTGTACTTATGTGTAATTATTTAAGTGTTACCATAGTATAGTATATATCAATAAATGTATAAAAAATAAACATGCATGCTTACTTGTTCAATAATATTTCTTTCATTCTAATGGTCGATTTATTGCTATCCGTATTCATCGATTCACCATGTAGTACATTGTTCATTAATGTTATTGGATCTTCAGCAGACACCAAAATGGAACAAATTAATCCTAGGACTGAAAATCGCTGATGCATCGTTTCACCTAAATGAGAATTATTCAAATTTAATTAAATTTTTTTAGTTTACTTTATCTCACGCCAACAATTTATTTTATTTTCACATTTTTTAATAAAATCATAGACAAAACGTTATGTTATATTCCAATAGGTATTAACGCATATTTATTTAAACGCTCATGAGGCTCAAGTGCACAACATAATGATTTTGAACAGTTCAGAATTTGATTGTACAAATAGTACTTACATGTTTAATACTTTATACTTAGAATAAAACTATTTAATACAATATGTGAGAAAAAAAAATAGATCTAAATGTTAGTATTAAAGGTAGAAATTAGAAAAAACAGTTCAATTAGTGTATCGGTGCCTAAACTTAATTTCTTAGAGATCACAGATTTTAGAATGAAATATATCAGTATATAGTTGGTTAATTTGTAGCATTCGCGTGAGACACGATCAATGTTGTTGTTATGCCTTATGAGGTGCGGTGGCTTGTAAGTTTCTATTGAGAAGTTATAGAATAGAACGAGAGTTACTCAGGACAAAATATGGTTCCATTTAAAAGTTTAGATATGAATTGTATTTCATTAAGTCTCCGTCTGAAATCCAGACATTCGAGGTAAAGGCTCTACTGATTATTACGTAAATCGTATATGGTACATCCTATATGTAAAGAAAAAACAGCAGTTTTTTCCGAAGATTGAAAAATGTATTCAAGATTTATTTTGTTATAACTGTGATATTACCTATCCCGAAATATTAATTTATAATAATAATTAACAATAAGCTTTATAACTAAAAAAAAAATCATCAAAACTATCAATTATTTACTACTCAACTTGCTGCTATTTTCATATACAGGGTAACTGATTCATTTGAATACAATTAATTTAATTTATATATCTTTAATCGGATGCATAGTAAAATTTAATTTACAAAGGAAATAATTTAGGACACTAATTTATTAAGCATAGCAATTATGTGTATTCTTGGAAATCTTCGAGTGTAATTAGTATAGTATATTAATAGTAAATAGTAATTTATTAATTTGTAATAATTCAATTCAAAAGTCCGTACGAAAGCAGCCATATAATATGTATAGTAAATTTCTTAAAAATAATCAGATTCGAATTCGATGTTGAATTTAAAAATACGTGTACGTACAAGTTTGAAAAAAAATAATATTATGATTATCGCATACATTCTTGAGTCATTAAACTTGTTCGTGTCAACCGGACAGTGCATATGTTACTTAATAACTGAATAACAAAACAATGAATTAAGGAAGTTGTTATTAATTACAAACAATAACATGCACAAGATAGTGCCAAACATAATAGTCTAAACCTTCAATAATGAAGGTAGGAACCAATAAAATATTTGATATTACATAAAAATACAATATGTTTTCGAAATATCAGAGAGGATACTGAATTTTAATTCATTTATTTATATATGAATATATTTTCAGAATATTTTTTTTTCATATTGAAACAATAATTTTTACAATGGATTATTTTGATAAATGTGTTGTCTATATTTAAGACCGTTGTAGACCGTGCTGGTTATAGCGTGGAGCTGTGCTAGCTGGAGCTGTTAAACTATATAAGCAGAGCATGTTTTATCATTTTTATCCTGCATAAGCTAATTAATATATAATATTTTGATTATAAGTATGAAATTGTAAAAACTAAATATAATGGAAAAAATACATTGAATTGTCCAAATATGTATACGAAATTCAATTATTAACATTATAATATAATTTATAATTTATAATTTAGCATTAAAATATAATATATATGATAATAACAAATGTATTTGTTAATATTTAATTAATTAAAGTTTAAATATTATACTTATAGACAATTAGTAGGTAGGTACCTAGATACTAATATTAATAAATTAATGTAAGTTATATCTTAAGCTGGAGGCTGAATCAACCGTTCTTCTTAGCTCAATATCGTTTCTCAAAACCAATGGTACATTAATTTTAAATTTATGAGAGTAATTATTCACCTATATCAGTCACCCGTCCATGTATTATAAACCGTCCACCCTTCTGCTTTTTCCTTCTATGAACAGTCATTTGAAATAACTTGGAACAAGAATCGAACAGGTTTCACTAATGTCATCTAAATGTATGTGTTTCTCAAAAATCTATAATTTCTTGATTTAAAAGTATCGTTCAAATTGTTGTATCGATTTATAAATTTTATTTTGCAATAAGAAACACTACTGAGATCAAAAAAATATTTTTAACAATACTTCTTGTGTCCAATGACCAATCCAATACAAAAATTTTAAATATTTTCATTTCGAAGTAATTTTAACAATATAAAAATTATTATATTAACATTTTAAATCATATAATGTATTTATATTTAATACATTCTATTGCAAAGAAATGATTGCAAAAAGTTCTGAAATGTTTTTTTACATAATTAATAAAATATAATCTTACCGCGTGTTTCGGCGGCACACTCACAAAGCGCAGTTCACACGAGACGTTTAACCACTTAAAAAACGCGTAACCGAATACCATCGACTCCAAGTCATTGGGATGACACGACTGCTGTTCATGACGAATACTACAAAAAGTTACAGTGTGATGCCTGGTAAAGATTATGTAAACATAACACAACCGTCTTTTCGGCCATATTCGCTCGCAATTTTTCCATAACGTTTTATTGTTTAATAAACATTTTGTTGTTTTGCCAGTAAAAATGACCCTCCGCGCGTATTCGGACTAAGTGATACATTTATAACATATATAATATATAAAATGTGTACATTATTCATTGCGCATGTGTAATATTATTCGAAATCTCAGAACTCGCTCGTAAGACGTATTTGATAATGTTTGGGTTATTTTTTTTTTTTTAGTATGATTATATGCGGTCTACTTGGACTTTTCTTTAAGACCGTCGATTATTACTATTGTCTATTATTATCATAATGATATTACTATGAAAGCATTGTTAACATTTCTTGTCATCTCATTCAGGGGCGGACTGGGTGTCGAAGAGCCCGGGAGGTTAATCAGCAATTAGGGCCCGGGATTTAGCCAATACTTATATGGCTATATATATATTTACAATATATTATATATCTTATATTTTAGATGATTTTCGATGAAGTCGTCTGCACACACGACGATAAAATGACCAATATTATCGGTGACGGTTTCACTGATTATATTATTACTAGCTGACCCGACAGTCGTTGTCCTGTCTTAATTATGAATATTTAATTCGAATTGGTATAATTAATAAAAAAAAGTGTTTATTATTTTAATGCTTCATGATATACAACGTTCTTAGTTTTTTTTTTCTTGCGTGTATATAAATAGTTTTATTGGTATTCCGACACGGGAACAGGCGACATATAACTGGCCATGTGAAAAACATGGATTTTCAAGATTGATGCCACAAACACTTAGCGACTGCCCTTGTGATTTATTTATCAACATCTGCACTGGAAATTGCAACCGCTTAAAGTCGAATGTATATAAGAATATATATGTTTAGAAACATAGGATGATTTCACTTTGTAGAATTTAAGTAAACTTTCCCAAAATATTAGATTGTTTGCAACTGACCTCTGTGCAAAATACCAATTAATTTATTGCTGTTGTGGAAACGCAATATTTGTTTAATACTAATAAATAAATAAATAAATACAGTTATTATATAATACGCGGTGATTGCCCTTAAATTTTTGCCTTCTCCTTTGTTTTTTTCATCCGAGTTACCATGGTTACCCATAAGTATACCTGTGAAAGTTTGGAATTTCCCGTTCTAGTAGATTTTCAAACATGTTCTTTCATACTAACCTTCTCCCGATAGTGACAAACACAACGAAAAAATAATTAACGAAATCGGTCCAGCTGTTCACGCGCGATGCGATGACCAAGAGAAATATGGATTCATTTTTATGTATAAGATATTTATTTACCATTACTCAATTGTGAGATGGAAGAAAAGTTTTCTATAATTTTTCCATGATAATATGGTTATTGGTTATAGTTATAGTTATACATTATCGTTTTTGTATTAAGATATACGCCGAACCCGCTCTTAAAAAGTTTTTTAGACTTTTTCAAGCAATTTTTTAAATTTTTCTCTCCGTAGAACCATCATCGTACTTCAAGGAATACCTATTATAAAAAAAGAATTAGCGAAATCGGTTCAGCTGCTCTCGAGATTTGCGCTTAGCAACACATTTAGCGATTCATTTTTATATTATAGAAATGTTAAAATATTTTAGTTTTCATTATATTTTTCTATTTCGATTAGTGTTTATGTTGTCAAGTTAGCGTCAAAATGTAAAAATTAGAAACAATTTAAGGTTCAGAATTTGGAATTGTAGAAATGTTGAAAACAATTATCCATATCACTCGATGATCTTTAGACAATATATTATAGAATGTGATGGGCATAGGTAATCAAGTGTTTTCGAGAAGCCATTTAACATTTTCTGTCTCAGAAAAATCACTCGAAATAAAATTTTCAAAATCATTTATTTGATTGGTAAGAATAATCGACTATTTTTTACTGGTAAATATTTGAATGATAGATAAATATGATAGGTATAATAAATGAATGAATAAATATTTGAATGCATTTAATTGTTTTAATCATAGTTCATAATTATACCTAGTCATTAGAAGGTATTTAATAAAAAAAAGTATTATTTACTATTTCTTGTTTGTAATTTAATATTATTGATCTGAATCAGAATAAATTATAAAATTAAAACAGTTACCTGAAAAAAAAATACTTGGGTATTACAAATCGTAATAGTACCTAAATAGTTATATGTACCTACCAGCTATTTCAATTAGTACAAAAAAAATGTAGGTATTTACCATTATTGTACATTTGTACCTAATGCTATTACGATGATTCATAATTAGGGTTGCCACATTTGGCTAGGGTCTTGTCGGGACGTTGTAGAAATTTTAGGATAGAGCGTCTAAAAATACTCAATTTTGTAAGAAACATCAGAGTTCATTGTTTTAGAAAAAAATATTTGTATATTTATTAAGGTTACATTAAAATTTTTTTACTCTATCGCAGAAGTACTTGGATGGCCATACTTTTCAGAAGACTTTGGTTTTTTCAACAGATTTTTTCTAACATATTTGTAGAATATTATAATTATAATATTATAATTAACTTGACACTGTAAAATCGACTCCATAGTCTCTGGATGCCCGTGTCCTACGTAATTTGTAAATACCATGAATCCGATAATCGCTGTACGGGCCGACCGATACGATTCTGAGGACGAACGAGTGTCCGACGTAAACAAGCGATACCTAAATATAATAAATTATATTATCGATATGACCGTTTTAATTGGATTTTAATCGCATACGTTTGGTCGTACAAGAACATGTACAAGTTGAAAAACAACATTTTTTTGTTTTCGATCATGTCATGCATATTTGTATGCAATAAAGCGAAATTTACAATGCACAGTTTTAATCGGGACATTTTGGTCTTTTGTCGGGACAGAGAGCTCAATATCGGTGACAGTCCCGATATATCGGGACGGATGGCAACCCTATTCATAATACTACTTATACGTACAAGCCTTTGTCCCAGGTATAGTGGGGGTACCTAATTACTATAATAATTAATATAATAAAATAATAATTAATAATTTTGTCTTAAATTGTAGGTTGATATACCAAATTAAAATGGAATTAACAAACACAGACATGTAGGTACATGTAGGTACACAACATTTAATATTATATAGGTACGACTACTACGTAGGTAATTCCTAACCATTACATACTAATTAGTGCAATAATGCAGTTACCAAGTAGGTAACCCACCATTTAATAATTTGTAGGTAACGCACTAACGCAGTAGCTTATCCAGGAATTTTTTTTTGGGAGTGGCTGATTAGTTACACATCAGAATTATCATATTAAAAAAAACCCATGGTTAAATTTTTAATTGTTAAAATAACAATACGAAACTGGTTTTAAATATCTAAAGTATCTAATTCATATCATTCATCCGGTATGGTCTAGTGGCTAGGATACCTGGCTTTCACCCAGGAGGCTCGGGTTCGATTCCCGGTACCGGAATAAATTTTTGTGTCCTCACTCTGAAATGTAAAAAACATTTAACTTACCTTTAAACTTTTAAACTTACTTACTTGTTGTAATATTAGGTGATAATTTTTGTAGTATTTAATTTATCATTCTTATCGTTCCATCTCGGATACTTTATAATTTTTAGAATCTTTCATTTGAAAATGTACAAACTAATAATAATATTATTGTTGGCTATTAAACTGTTAAGGGATTCTAAGTAAGCAATTATTGCAATTGAAAATATCAAGATTTGATAACAACATAAATACTATAACAACGGTATAAGTTTAAAATCATTTTTACTATAATTGCTTACTTCTAGTGATCTCGGAATTTGCTCACTAACAATGGTCTTCATATTTTTATACTACAATATTATGTAGTATAATATAATATATTAGTAGGTAAACTTATTAGTTAAGCCTTACAACAATGAATAAAATCATCGGACTTGCCTAACAAAAAGCTAGAATTGCCACTTGAAAAAAGTCCTTCTAGTCCTTAAAATTAGTGTACGTGTACCTATTGTATAACGGTAAGAAACAGCAGTGTGCTAATACTAGCATTCAGCAAATTTTTCTATTGATAATCTTATTGACACAAGTCTGAACTTTTAATTTTTTATCTAATTGTAGAAAACTATTCTCAAATTTGATGATGCACTTACAACTTACAAAATATTGAACCATTTGAATTTTTAAACACAATTTTATTACTTTTACCATTGGTTATTGAATACATTTATTCTATAATCAATACTTATTAGGTACGTTAGTTAATTTAAATTTAATAAAACTGTTGTATTTCTTATTTATTCACAACGCACCATTATATATTTTACACTGCAATAATCTCTAAACATAACAACATGTGAAGTGTAACTTTTACACTTGTAATGAGTAATTGAGTTGTACTTTAACAAAACATATTAATATAAAGGACAATGAGTACTGGTGAAATGCTAGTGCTTATGTAATCTAATCGTATAATCGTATATATTTTCTAAATAATGACATAGTTAAATATTCAACTCGTAATTAAAAAAAAAAGCATATAGCCGTATAATTTGATAACGAATTGTTGTTTATACCTTAGGATACTAATTACAGTACAAGCTTTATAGTCAAAATCCAAAAGGATAAAAATAAATAATTTTTAAGATTTATTCTATTCTAACTGCAATTTAAAAACATAGATAACGTTTCTTTAATATAGATATAATTATGCATTTTAATAATATACAGCGGTGTCATTTTTAGTAAAATAAATTACAAATTTTGTGTTTCAAGTCTGTTAATTTTACAAAAATATAATACTTCTATATGACAAAAAACACATGCATTTTATTATTATTAAATTGAATATTTAATTTTAGTATTTTGCTGGCTAATAATAAAAAGGTATAACTCTAATAGTCATATGGGTATGATATCCTTCGTTCAAAATCATATATTACTAAAAATTGCTTTCAAATGTTTTAAAATATACGACTGTAAGACATAAGTATACAAACACAATATTCAAGTTATATTATATAAGAATTTCTTAAACCAAAAACCAGAATCGACGAAGAATAAGCACTCGATCTCAGTAACCCACACTTTTTTCATTTCATCAGATAGTTATTTTTGTTTTACTAAATAATATATTTTTAATTTTTCACTACAACTAATTTCCATAGATATTACATATATTTGGTTATATTTTTATATGATTAGAAAAATTAGAAAATGCACTACATTTTCAACCTCATCCATTTGTTTTAGCTGTTACAAATCCAATGTTAACGTATAATAAAATTAAAATAAATAAATAAACATTTAAATCGTGTATAAAAAAGTAAAAACTTAATTGGAACTATTAAATTATTTAAACACGTTCAATAAATTATAAAATATATTAAAATCTATATTTTTAAATTAGTAATCAAATAAATAACTTACGATCTACTTAAAAATTTACCGTACCTACACTTATGTTTTTATTATGACTTCAAAATTGGAATGTCTTTTTTATGTACTTCCAAAATGTTTGCATATGACTAAACAACTTTGTCATCATATTTTTGGTATTATTACTGTAATCTTCAACGTCTAATTCCTCAAAAATAGATTTACGTTTTGATTTAATAGTATTGAAGTTGTCGTATTCATTGTCCTCCGCTGATGGACGGATATCATTTGTTTTACTCCAGTCCTTAGAGATGTCAGTATCGTTATCTTCTATGATTCCATTGTTTTTTGAATGTTTAGCCTTTTTTTTTTTGTCTACATAAGTATTCACTTCGTTCAGTTTTACCGTAAAATCTGCCACTGCTCTCGGATATCTATGAATTTCACGTTTTATTACGGGCTCAAGTTCAACGTCAAGTTCATTAGATATTAATCGGTCGTAATTTAAAATATCATTTACATCCATTGTATCGTCATCGACTATGTCATTTAGCAGAGATCGTTTTTTGTGTTTGTGGATTTTCTCGTTCAATTTTCGTTCTATTTCAGAATGACGAATTTTCATTTTTTCTTCTAACGCTTTGATTTTTGCCGCGGTCGTTGAAATTGATTTGGTTTCCAGTTTAGTTCCTTCGTTATTATTTTTTATTGGGCTAACAATTGTATGTTCAGATTGTAATGTCTTGTGTCCATCCTTGAGGTTTTCTACTAGTCTTTCCGTGATTTTTTCATTAGTAACCATTTGACTGACATCAACATTGGATACAGTTCTTACTTTCCCCAAAGGATGTGAAACTGGTTTGAGTTTTAATTTTAGTCCTGGGTGTTGTGTAGTTTCGCGACTCTCTCTTACTAGCGATTTTCTACTTTTCAATTCGTCTTCATTGAAAATAATTTTATGTCTTGAAGGCTTTAATATTTTAGGTACATGTGTAAGAATCTTTACCTTGGTAGTATTTAGTGTAGGCATTTCTGTTGTACTACTAGGTTCAATATGAGTTGTTTCGATAACCGGAGTACTTGAAACTTTACCATTTTCTGCATCAACGTTTTTTAAAACTTTTCTCAATTTTATATTTATACGAGGTATTACTGTTTTAGGATTGGTATTTGCACCTGTATTATTTGTTTGACGATTATATCTTAACTTATCAGCTAAACTAATAATTTTTCCATTGTGTGTTGGTTCTTTTTGAGTGGTAATTTCTTCTATTTCTATCATTGTAATTGACTTTTCAGTTGTTGGTTCTTGTACTGATGGATTTATTATTTTTTCTAAAAATTTATCTTTCGATTTTCTTTCGTTCATTTTATGAGACGTTCTTCCATTTATTTTATGAGAATTGTTTATGAAAGATTGTTCTTTTCTGGTTTTAATTTTCTGAACATGGCTCTCAGTACTTGAATGTTGATTGACTACTGCAGTTGACGTTATAGGTGTTGATGTGATTATTGTTGGTTGTGTTGTATATGAAGTAACTTCTGGCTGTTGTAATTCAGGAACTCCCGAGTTAGTTTCTTTTTTAGAACGTTCAGAAACTTTGAAGTAATTTTCATTTGATGTTAAGTATATGCCAGAAGACAATTCATCATTTTTAGAAAAAGGATTTGAAAGTGGTTTTTCTTTTTTTGTAAATTCTTCTACGGGGGCTTGGACTTCTTTTGATCTTAAAGTACTACTTTCAACTGACCTTTTTACTAGTTTTGATTTTTGTAAAGGTCTGAAATTTGCTAAAGCAGAATCTAAGTTCGAGTATAAATCAGACCGAATATGTTTTTCTGCGTATCTTTTTCCAGAAACTGCTTGGGCGAGTGCGTGATACTTCTCTCTCCTACTTTGAGATGGTGTGAAACTTTTTTCTGTTTGCATTTCTACCGTAGTACTTTCAGCTGGAGAAATAGTTGACGGTTCCATAGAATATTCATGGTTGTTCAATGTTTTTGGAAATTTCGAGAGCCAATTATTATTAGAAAATGTAACATATTTTACAACAGGTTCCGATAGTTGCAAGTTTTCATTATAACGTAACTTCTCATTGTTTTGTTGAGTCATTTCGTTATTGTTTCTTTCTAGTCCTTGTCTCTCATTTGTTTGGGCTATAGAATCATAATTAGTTTTTATATATTTGGGGCGGAATGCTACATAAATGTTCTTTTCACTTGATGTCGGTTCATCTTCTTGATCTAATTCTGATGTATCATAATCTTGTTCAACAAACTCTTCTTGATCTACAGCAAATCTTCCGCCATTTTTATAAGAATCTTTGAATTCTTCAATCTGAATTGCCATGCAAGCTTTTGATTTACTCTCTGGCAATACCAAAAAGAATACGGATTGACTAGGAATGGTAATCAATTGATGAGAACTTCGTACTTTTGGTGATATGATTGGTAAATCACCATCGGGTGATAACATAAGTTTTTGTCCATTGAGCATAGTAGTTCTAGATTTAAAACACAAATATTAACACATATTGTTTTAAAATATACCAAAGTACTGCTTATTCAACTTACATAGGTTTTACTGATCTTTTTCTATGTTGTCTGTTATTGGCAGTCATCACGTACTGATGTAATGGTAGACTTTGCTTTTGACCCGTTTTTAATGATATTTTTACAGCTTCCGATCCCATATTAACACCAAAAACTGTAACTGATCCCCTATTATAGTGGTATTCAGGAGCTATAATTCCTTCGTTTGGATCGTACGGTGACATTTTTGTACAGTGAGCTATGGTTTCTAGGCGCGTTTTGTTTCCTGACGACATTTTTACGTCTAAAACTTCTGTTCCAACCAATGCTTTATGAAGCACTGATACCCAATAATCCTGAAAAATGTTGTATTATTTTAATTTTTCTGTTTGCATGTTATATTAAAATAATATTCTTTAAAAACAAAATTATTTTAAGCTAAAAGTTTAAAACTGAATTTTTGGGACAAATATTTTTCAGAATGTATTTGTATTACACAAAAAACAGTAAAATGTACTCAAAAATAAATTAGATTTATCATAAAACTACTATTCAATTTATTATAAATGTTGGTATTGTATCCATAAAATAAATACCTACAAAACTTAAACTTACTTTTTTTAATGAAGTACAAATTACTATAAGTATAAGATATCTTTATTAATATATGATCTATTATGTTCTAAAAGTAATTAAAATTTTAATATTTTTAATATAAAAATAATTCATCAATTTTATAGTCACCGGTGTAGGTTCAGTAAGAGATAAAACTGATGGTTTTCTCATAATGACATTTATTCCGACTCGAGCACCCGCACAAAGTCTCTGTGCCCAAATCAATCCAGCTGTGAAATCTCCCAGTCTTTCTGTATTTCCCGATTCTATGATCCATAATGGTTTTTTTACTGCTATTTTTCCTAGATATTTGTTTATCGAATCTTTTTGCCACACTCGAGATTCCAGTTGGTTTTGTACGTAATTGAATATTTCTGTTGGGTTCTCGTTTTTTTCGCTGGATAATGGTCTAAAACAATATTTAAAGTTATTTAGTTTCTAGATTTAACACACGAAATACAAATAAATTTAAAACAAACTTGAGTTATATTCCAATTGATGTCTAATTGTGATAATTAAGGAAACTAAAATACATTATATAACACTTGACATAACTATTTAGATTTGATTCGATTCTATTTTTTTTAAATAAATATAGTAATTTTTCTAATAACGATTAATACTACGATAAAATTACAAATTAAAAATATTATAACTTATTAAATGCATATTTTAAATTTTATAAAATAGTAAAAGATTTAGTTTACTATAACCTATTTGTATATACCTTTATAATATATTAAGTTTTTATATTCCTAAATTAATAAATAAAAAGTTGTTATCGCATAGCCTTGTGTAATCACAAAACATTTTAAAACTTAAAAGCTTATTACTTTAAAATGATGTGCATTTCATTCTTGTAAGTTATAATAATAATATTTTTTATAAATAAGACATTTTCTTGTAAACTAAAACCTGAATATGGAATTTTAATTATTCTAAATTATACTATGAATAAATTTAAAAATCTTTAATTACTTTATAAACAATTAAAATTGTAAAATCATAATATATAATAAGAATCATAAATAGTTATCATTTATAAATTAAAATTCAGTATATACCTTTAATTTTAGAAATAATAAGAGGTTAAATATTAATAGTTATATTAAACAAAATGTGTAAAACAACTTTGAATAAATAATAATTAATAATACAATATCGTAGGAAATTGTAATCAATATGTTAAACTATTTCGGAACAAAATGTTTTTTAAAGTTTTAAAATCATCCATTGGTTATTATAATATGGTATTCTAAATGTATATAACATTTTTAATACTTACACTTGATACGTTAATGCCGAAAGTGAAGAATCCGATTCTACGATAAAGTTCTTTAAATATTTAGCTTCTTCTTGTGTGTCGCATGATTTAATGTCAGGACTTATAATCTTTGAATTCATGTACCTGGGAAAGGCTTCGAGTACTTTGCGTAATCTTGTAACATCTTTACCAAGGGACAAACCATCAATACGCGATTCAATTGTTTGTAGATCTGAATAAGTAAATAATACACACTTAACTCAAATGTTTTCTTACAATTATCATACATAAATAGTATTCTTATCTACCATTTCCGATTTGGAATTCCATATTGTAACCATGTTTGTCTGAATATGATATAAGATCTACAGTATTGCTTAAATCCCAAGACCCATGTTGCCTGTTCATTACATTTAACCCAACAATCAAGTCTAATCCGGTTTTGGTTACAAATTCATTTAGCTGTGACCAATGCCAGCCAGTAATCGTAACATTATTTCTCCCTTGTTTTACTGGTTGGGTTGATGATGATTGCGAGGTGTCTTGCACACCTTGAAAACTGAAGTAATTGCATTCAGGACCAGATATTCTTACGTATGCAGGGTTTAAGCTTTTGGCCATATTAATGGCTGTCAATCTATGAAAGTTTCAACGTAAAAATACAGTTCAACTTATACTTTATATATCATAAATAATCAATGAATACATTACCCAAGATTATTTTGTAATGCCAAAAATATAGTAGATGGCTCGAGTGTAAAACTCAGGAAGTGATCGCTGACCGTGTGAATGCATTTTTTTGTGTTAATATTTAGCGACAAAACGTTTGACGGAGGACCTCCGGACTGTAATGATATGCTAGGATTTTGGGAATGTGCTATACGGGTACAAGACAAGAGCAAAGCTCCTAACCAGACAATGTTTATCATTGTGTACTGTAAAAAAATATAAATATACAATTACATCAGTAGTTTAATTATTATGAGTTTTATTATTCCTAAAAAAAAAGTTATAACTGCTGTTATTTAAATTAAATTATAATTTCATTATTTCAGTAAATAAAAACGAAGATAAAAAATCAATAATTAAGATTTGAGCATTTGATGTAACATGTTCTTGTATTAAAATACGTTTTTAATAGGATCGTAATTGTATTATGATTTGGAGTCTAAATCTTAAGACACTTGCGTTTAACCATTGCCGACTTAAGGAAACAAAAATGTATTTGTTTCAATGAAAAATTTGATTTTTGTCTAAATAATTATAAATATTTTGAAATTCCAATAAATCCTCAAAGTTGTTGGGAAAAAATGAAAATTATGTAAAAATAATATGCAAATGCAAGTCCCGAACCCTGGCAAATATAAATTATAATACGTACAAAATATATTTAGCATATACTGGAATTTAATATCTTCAATGGCTCCACATTATAACTTATTATAAATTTTGTTGCATCAGATAAAAAACGTGTAAAATATATTCGTTTTTTAGAAGATAATATTTAATATAATTTTGGATTAATGTGAATCACTTACCGAGAATGAAACAAAGATGTCTTGGTCAAATGCGTGTCGTTATTTATCTCGAATATGATTAATTACAAAAATATTAAACAAGCTACTATGCGGACGTCCACTTCATTTTTTGTAACGTTCTGTTCTGAAAACTTGACATGGTTTGCGAGGCGTACCGCAAGAGACTTGTATATATATTGATGTTATTTTTGTAATGAAAACATAAACAATTTAATTTGTTATTATTTTAAACAGAGTACATTCTCGTATTATCGTGATATTTTTTTAATAACAATAGTTGTGACGGAATCTCCACTGTGTCCCCCTTGTTCATTTGTTGGCTTCGAAAATATAAAACAATTTTTCAAGTTTTTCATATTATTTTTGTTATTACTCAGGTGCTGTTAACCCGTGAAGTAGATTCGCTTAAGAATGCGGAACAGAAATCTTCTTTTCATTTCAAAAGAACCTTGTACTTAAACCAAGCATCCTATTTTGAGCATTCCAATGCAAATCCAATGTAATTAGAAATATTTTCAAATTGATTTTATAATAATTATAAATTGGTATAGGTACATAAATTAGATAATAGATTTTAATTCAAAACAAATTTTTTTTTTAATTACTTAATAAAAATATCGAATAAATGTTAGTTGATACATAGAATTTATTTCAAAACTATTGTTAATTATTTTTTGGTTTCTCAGTTAAAAAATAATATTAAATAGGTAAAAGTGTATCCTTTATTCTATTTATTATTTTATCGATGTGATATTTTTTTTTTAAATGTCTAGAAATGTCTTTAATTATTAGATTGTTAGCAGAGGCAAGTGTGTGAATTAATGATTTTATTACTATGTAAATTTAGTCTATTATCATTATTAAATATTTAGATGACTCATAATAGTTATACTAAAAATAATACAATTCCTTTTTATATGAATAAGAATAACTAAATGCACATACCTACTTACCTTACAATTTATTAGTAAGTGATGATACTAACGATGTTTGGTACATTTTTTAAGTTATCACAATTACTTAATGAGTAATGAGTAATGACTCATAGCCATACACTTGTCTACTCATCATTTTTATAAAATAATTAAAAATAAAATATTCCATCATAAGTACAACACAAAAAAGTTTATTTTCTAACTAAAAAAATATATAAAAAACCATTTATTGATTTATTATTAAACAAATTAATTTGTATTGTTTTATAATTATTAATGGTCTTGAACTAGACTTCGATTCGTTCCATCATATTATACCTAATGGGTATTCCTTTATTTCCACTATAAAAATAGTCCAAATATTGTAAGCCAATTTTTTAAAAATCATTCTTAAACTTCAATCGGGTTGTTTAAATATATTTTCAAACATAAATTGAGGTCAAATGTTGACGAAAAAATTCCTCCACGTATTCGATATATAAAATCAAATAAGTAAATAATAAAAGAAATATGAGCCAACGTTTATTAAAGGCATTATGTCATTTAATGTTCACTTACATTTTATGTTTACTAAGCGGTCTACAAATATTAATATTTGTTACATGTTTTATATTGTTTCGGTGTATGTTTTTACCAGATAACCATAATAACATAAGTTCTAGAAAAAATGTGAAATGTAAACCTATAATATTGAAGCATGAATTGTTAATATAATGTATTTCATACAAATATAAAAATCTGTAGTTATAACTTATAAATTCGAATTTTTTATATTTAATATTTTTTAATCTCTAAACTATGGTAATTTTTAATATTAAAAGTACATACAATCTAAAAAATGTTTATAAATACATTATTTAATTTATCAAAAACATTTTTTCCGTCTTGTTAAACTATTTATATTTTTCTTAAACTTTTTAATTTTAGCAATCTGTTACAATTAAGAACAATAAGCTTAAATGATAAATAGAATAACTAATATAATGTATTAATATGTATTATATTACCTACACGTGGCTATACCATTATATCATTATACCATTGAATATTAAAATAAGATATGGTTATTGATTAGTGATAAAGACGATTACGTAGCTATACCTATCATAATAATTAATAAGTAATACCTAACTAAGAACACATCGAAAATTAATTCGACGCGTTTAACGTAAAACTATTGCGTTGTACATAAGTACATTTTATTAGTATTTTATTATTTTCTTAGTTTTTTATTAGTATTTCTAGGAATTTTACCATAATTAATTGTGTTAAATTCTAGTTTCTTCAATTAAATATTACTGCTGCACAAAGTATTGAAAAAGAAAACGATTTCCAGTCTTCTCATTTATATAAAATACCTACATCACTACAAATCACATTATAACTTTTAAGTATACTTCTTCCTAATCCCATTAATGGTCAAAAATCAAATAAAAATAAGCTTTGCCCTTGAACTTGATATTATTTTAAAATACATTGACTTTTAGTCGGTGTTTAAGAAGTTGCTTGTTTTTATATTTGGCCCCTGCACGAATCTGTTCAGTGGGGCCCATTATCTTTATGATGAAATAAATAAATTATAATAAAAATAATAGTATTAATAATATTGATGGGATGAAATTATTTACTTCACTGAAAAAAGTAAGAAAATTATTTTTTCATAACAAATGAGGATAAGAAATAGAAAATAAATCAATGTAGTCAACTACATCGTGTTAATTTTGCATATTTGTTGGTATAAAATATTAAATTTAATAACATGTAATTACTCATAAATTTACTATTGTTTGATTTCGAACCATTACTATGAACGTTCAACAGTAGGTATTAACTGACCCTCATCAATCTAATTACTTTTAACGATATTAACTGCACACAATTGGACAATTGATCACTAATACCACTCATCCGAAATCATTTTGATTTTTATATTATACTTAATTACTCTGCTGCATAGGGTTGATACTAATTTTCATTTTTTTCTATTATAACAGTACCTACGTCATCGTTTGAATAACGAAAATAAAAAAAATACAAGTATAAAATGATGAAATATCATGTGTTTTCAATTCGTTACACTGCGCTTATGCCAGTCAACGTATCATTCCTTCGCACGGTTATTGTGGACCGTGCCTGTAAAAATTAATTTATAATTAGCAAAGCGAGATTGTTTACCAGTCCGTGGTAGGTGTACGGGGCTTAGACGACGTTTGAACACATCGCGTTCGGCGCGCGCCGATGCATCGTAGTCAGCTGCAGTTTGGCCAATCGGTTCTGGCGGCCGTCCGGTTACCGTCGTGCCGGTCACACTGCGCGCGATAATCAACGAGGAGCGATGGCAAACGCGACCGCGTCCGCGAACAACGTCGTCGTTTGTTTTGTTTGGGGTTGTGTTTGTGAAAATCATTGATTGCCGCTTTACAAAATTAATCTTTTAGTACGAAGTTTTGTTGGTACTTTATAACTTGTTTCCCGGTAAATTTATAAATTTCAATTTGCGGCCCCGCTGTCCGGGACTTCGGAACGTCTCCAAGTTTCGGGTGCTGTCTTATGAACTTCGGGTTGGACACACAAAACGTAAGTGCGTCTCGTTTGATATGACTTATATGCGACTCTACTCCGGCGTTACGCGTACCCGCCGAGCCGCGCAACGGTGCGACCATAACCCCGTACTTGCCGCCACCGCAGCTGCTGTTACGGGTTTTGCGCTGCACGTACGTCGGTGCGGCTCGTGCCCCCGCCGATTTGATAATATTGCTAATGTGGTTTTGCTTGATGTGTGTGTGTGTCTAACAGGACTACGATGGGCGATTACATACACTCGAACATAGCTCAGGACAATGTCGCGATGGTGCGCCTCGAGCTGGCGCAGAACGAACAGATACCGCTCCGGCGACCGTTCGACCCGCTGATCCACGACCTGGACCCGCATTTCAAGCTCACCCGGTTCGCCGACCTCAAAGGACGAGGCTGTAAAGTACCGCAAGACGTGCTCAACAGGCTACTTGAGGGTTTCCAGCAGGACGAAAACGGCCATGGCGAACAGTCCCATTTCATGCACATGTCGATGACCAAAATAGGAATTGGAATGGACGCTGCTGTTGTGCCCCTAAGGCACGGTGGTCTGTCCCTGGTCCAGACAACTGATTATTTCTATCCGCTTGTTGACGATCCCTTTGTTATGGGCAAAATTGCTTGTTCGAACGTTCTGAGCGATTTGTACGCCATGGGCGTGACCGAATGTGACAACATGTTGATGCTACTATCTGTATCGACCAAAATGACTGAGAAAGAACGAGATGTTGTGATACCACTAATAATGAAAGGTTTTAAAGAAACTGCCTTTGAAGCAGGTACTACAGTTACCGGTGGACAGACTGTTGTAAATCCATGGTGTACCATTGGAGGTGTTGCTACTACAGTATGTCAACCTAATGAATTCATTATACCAGACAACGCTGTGGTAGGTGATGTTCTTGTGTTGACCAAACCTCTTGGAACTCAAGTAGCTGTAAATTCTCATCAATGGGTTGACCAACCAGATAAATGGAACCGAATAAAACTAATTGTATCTGAAGAAGATGTAAGAAAAGCATATCAGCGATCTATGGATTCAATGGCTCGCCTAAATAAAACGGCTGCCAAATTGATGCATAAATATAATGCTCATGGAGCAACTGATGTAACTGGCTTCGGACTATTAGGTCATGCCCAGACATTAGCGAAACATCAAAAGAATGAAGTGTCTTTTGTTATTCATAATCTTCCTGTAATCGCTAAAATGGCATCAGTAGCTAAGGCATGTGGCAATATGTTCCAATTGTTACAAGGTAATTCAGCTGAGACATCTGGTGGGCTTTTAATCTGTTTACCTAGAGAACAAGCTGCAGCGTATTGCAAAGATATTGAGAAAGTAGAAGGATATCAAGCATGGATTATAGGTATTGTTGAAAAAGGTACTCGTACTGCTCGAATAATTGATAAACCCAGAGTAATAGAAGTTCCAGCTAAAGAAAAAGAAGGAGAACTATGGTAGGACTGTAATTAATTTAGTGCCATTAACTGGGAAAATGTAAGGATTATGGATTTTTTTTTTTTTTTATTTAGTATCTAGCTTTCAATTGTTCAATAACTATTATTAAAGCCATTTTTATTTATTTTGTATAGTTTTTATACAATTTTATCATCACTCTACTTCTATGAAAACTAGAAAATGTAAATTAAACCTTTACTAAGTCACTGAAATCTACAATTTATTAAAGGCTATATTTTGATTTATGTAATATAAAAAATAATGTTTACACAACAATTTAACATAAAATGGGACTGTTTGCATATAGTGGTTTATAGTTTATACATAGTAAGTGGAAAAATTTTATTAAACATAATTTGAAGATTATGTATTTGAATTTGTACATGTTGGCGTTTAGTTTTTAATTTAACATAAATTAAATTGTAATAATACTTATCCAATCAAACATATTATTCTATTACCAGCATAGTATATTTTACTATAATATAATATCTTCCGATGTAAAATTAATTCTTCACGGCTAACTTTATTATTATTTGAAAAATAAGAGCGATATTAAAATTAAATACCATATTAATTGTATCATGTAAATATACATATATGTATAATATAGTATTTAAACAATTTTAAAAACATTTATTCTTATTTTATTTTGTACACTAAATAATATTGCGTGCACAAAATATATGGGCATTGTTTCTATTTTAATAATTTTTTAAAATAAAGTATAATTTATTGCTTTGGGTTTAACTTATTTAAATTACAGAAATTTGTATGTATTTGAAGCTTATAAATATTTGAAAACTGTAACTATAACATAAAAATTTAGAATTTAAAATACTTAAGTAAAGAATTGTATCATCTATAAAACTTAAATCATAGATTAAATATAATTATATTTATTTATTTCATTAAATGGACGACCCTTGATAAATATACATGCAATACTATTAAAAGATATAAGATTTGGTGAGAATAACTGACCCAAGGTTAACAAATTATGTAAACATAATAAAAGTTCTAGAATAAAATATATACTATAAAAGGTATTATAAAGCACTATTTTACAGCATTATTTTCTTTAAGCCTTAAGTAACCTAATAAGGAGCCTGGCGCCAACATCACATCTTCGTTAATCTAAAGAGGATAGATTAAGCAGAGTAGCGATGAGATGACCCATGAGTTTCACTTAGAATATTGAGGTGATGACTAACAAACCTTTAAAATTTATTTTGAACCACCTTGAGTTGTCAGCCATCTGCCATGAGAGGATCCCAGATGGCTGCACCATATTCCAGAAAGTCCAGCAAGTCTAATGATATAACCTAGAGTTATAAAAGCTTCACAACAATACAGCAAGAATAGTCAATGTGAAGATTAGGATCAAGGGTTATATGTCAATTCACTATATTAAATTGAAACTATGATAAAACTATAAAGACTGAATGAATCCGTACTCAGTATGGTGTTCAGTACTTAATTAAAATAATATTTACAGTTGGCTTTCATATCAAACTGATATGATAATTGTTTTCTATTTATAACAAATATATTACTAATAATAATTTAAAATATTAATGATTCATTCACTAATATGATTATTATAAATTTTTGTTAATTGCATTTGACTAAATTTTAATATATTTGATATAAAAGGTTTATTTAACATTTAAAACTATTAATTCTTACTGACAATTTTTTTTGACCTTAATACTTATGAATTATTCTTTAACTTTTTAGTTTCAAATTATGTATGTTATACTGTATCTTTCACCAAATGGTCTATATTTTAATTTACTAGAAGTTTTACATTGTCTTTAGGTTCGAAAAAAAGTTTAGTTAATTAGCTGAACATATTTGAATTCATACCTAACTGACCAAGAAAGCAATTTGTCAGTTGTTGAAGTTGAAAAATGTTGCCCTTCAGGATTACATATATTAAGAATTCAATAACCTTAAACATTACATGATTTTAAGTAGTTTTTCCTATGCTTTATAAGCAGAATTAGATCTAGTGACTGCTAAAATATTCCATCACAGGAATGGTAAATCCGTAGCACACAAAAACTTCAGCTATTTAATTTTCATTTGTTTATTGAATAAATGCATTTAAATTATTATATTTTTTCTCATTTATAGTATAATATATATATTTTTTATAATTAAATAGTACATGAAAAAATACATTTTGGCACTTAGCATAAGAAAAATGTACCACTCCTGCTTTATAGCCTAAAAGGCCACATCTTAAAATAAAGTTATTTTATTATTCATTTCATTTGTTTTCTGCATATTGTATTGTTTCATTTTTCTTGTAAAACTAAATCTTAATAGAACTTTTCAATTGAGTGTATTATAAAAAAAAATGTTCTTCCTTGAAGATGAAGTACAATATTTGGATATATACTATATACTTTACATAGAAAGAATATATTAGTTAGTTTTAAAATAATAATTAATTATTAAAACATGTATAGAATTGATGCATTTGGAATCCCCATTGGCCCCCCTGGATTTCTCAATTCACCCTTGAAAATGAATGTTATGTATTTATACATATTTTCCAAATACTTAATCCAAATAAATACAGCCTTAAACTAATTTAATTAATTGTCGTGATTATCCAGTGCTGCTAAATAATTCAACCAAGTAATGATGGGAATACCAAGTTTAAACAAAAAACGTATATCATGAAAAAAAAACACAAAACATCTTTTTATAAGACTAAATTATATTGATGATTCTAACATTAATGATTAAACTAAAAACTTATCCAGTTCTTAACATTTTAGCTTCTTTCATTTCTTGGAACTCTCGTTTTCGTTCTTCCAGCACAATCTTTCTATCTTCTAAGAACTGTTGGTATTCCTCTGGGTTTAAATCCTTGACCACTTTAATACCCAGTGACCGGGCCGTCATGATTAACATTTGACATATTTCCTGCAGACTTCTGAACTCGAGATTTTCATCAGACTGTTTTATTACTGCTATTTCATACACATGCTTCAATGTAACATAGCCTGCTATCTCCAGTTTCTGGTTCATGGCTCCTTTATGTATGCCTGCGGCTTGTTTGAGGTAATACATGGATGGCGGTTTTGTTATTGTTATCTGATAACTTCGGTCAGGATTGACGAACACTCTGGTCGGTAAAGGTATGCCATCTTTGATGTCTTTAGTCTTCTCATTGAAGTCTTTGCAGAACGCTGTGATGTTGATGCCTCTGCACCCCAACATAGGTCCGAGCGGAGGGCCTGGTGTAGCCATGCCAGCCGGTATATTGGTTCTCAACTTACCGTGTTGTATTTTCTCTACGCCCTGTTTCATCTGCCGTAACTTGCTGGTGTTATATTTGGACATTGTGTAGGATTACTGATAAGTCTCCACGGATAATATTGTAAATCACGGTTATTTGTATATCAACTTCACGGAATTTTATACAAGCACTCGTCCAAGCATGATCCACAAAACTAGTCCACCATCCGATAGTGAGAAATTAATTATTTATTGTAAAATTTTAAGCAAATCACTTAATTCAAAACGAAATTGGATGTTTCGCCGTTTCGGTACGCTATCAAACGTGATTTATTATCAAGTTATGAGTTATCAAACCACCGAACATGTGTTTGGCAAAACCTACGTTCAGACTATGGTGTAATTTTATCTATACATCGTGATCTAAGCCATGGTTCTGACGATTTTTGCGGCAAATTTAAACAATTTACCAATTTCATTACATAGTAATTTAAACATTTACTTTATGCATGAAAACAATGTTACAACATACGTTTTATTATAGCAGTACATTAAGTACCAAGTTATAATACAAGTTTAACGTTAAATACCTGAATAGGAAGTTAAAAAATACAAAAGGACTATTAATAATAATGCAGTCAATTAGTAAAGTACCTACGCTGTAATGAGGAAATTAGGAAATAACTTGGTTCATAAATCGTTCTATAGAATAATAATATACAACCTAACTAATAGTAACGATATCATATTATTATTGGGTACATTTTCGAGTAAGTGATCAAATATTAAAAGTAAGTCTCAAATATTATTTACTTACATATCATTATTATATTATATGCAATTTGCATATGCCTACCGGGTGTGGGTGTCCCACGAAAATAAATTCCTGACACATGTGTTACTAAAAATAATCAAATTAGGTTTTTTCTTCATCTAATAACTCCAACGGTTGTAGATAACATTTATTAATTTTATTAAAAAAACATAAATGTTTAGTAAGAAATTAAAAAAAATTAGTACTCCATTTATTTTCTTATTTTTGTATAACTTGAATATATTATGTTCTGTAAGGTTATATTTTCAAAAATATTGACGGTTAAATGTTTAACTTTCATTTGGAGTTTGTACTATTTTTCTGCATTTGATTACCTTCGTTAACACAGCGATCAGCGAGGCATCACTATCAATAATTTCTCGTGGTTATGTGGACGTAGTTGCAGAGACGCAGAGGAATTGGCGTACCGATTATTATTGTTGAGGATTAAATCGCGGGAATGAAGTACTCACATTTAAGTTCAACACGTGAAGGCTTTGAACTTTCAACCAATAATACGCGGGCAGTTGGTGATATGGGGAAGATTCACAGACGTAAATTGCCAAAGCTAATCTAATCCCTTATTTATACGAATATCATGTTTTATATTTAACGATCTCCACATACCTAAACAGTATGTCTTTCGAGTTCCATAGATAATTAGACAACTAGTTTATCATATTGTATACATTTATATATTCGTAGGTATTGAGTCTAGACATGATTAAAATTGTAGACCAACCGATTATACCGAAGTTCATAATATTTGTATCTTGGTTATTTAAAACTACACTCCATAAGAGAATTATGTAATAGCGCGTATGGTGTATCGTGTATATTACCTATTTAGTATTTCTAGATATTCAAATTTGTTTGCATTCAGTGTCTTAAAAAATTCAATAGTCTCCTGGCAACTCAAAAGTTTTGGAACCCAAGAGGAAAAACAGTAATTAGTTGTTTATTATCTGTTGTAGCAAAAAAAAAAAATTATTATTATTGGTATGAAAATTATATCTATCCCGTATCCGTAGAATAAGATATACAAATTTATCAGATAATTGATTTCCGTTGAATTCATTAACTCTCCGCGTGGTCTGTGGACCGTATATACCTAGTATAATATATACTGTATAGAGTATTATATATGTTCACTTGTACATAATAAGCTGTAGAATAATATACAAGTATATCAGTGGCAACATTGAGGAAAAAAATTACATATTTTTTATGCTCAACCAACATTACAGCTAGATAATGAGATGTTATAGATAAGCGTATTCTACCATTTATATTCTTTTTTTAATTTACTAATAAAAAAAATAATCAAATAAATTTAAAATCAATTATATGCTTCGTTAATTTTTTTCTATAAAGGTTTGGCTATCATAGCCGTTAAAATATCACTTATAAACTATCATACCTAATAGTATGTACCTACATAGTTTTTAAAAATACTGAATATTATTCTATAGTTATATTTATATTTTTTGCATGTCTTTAATATATTTCTTACTGCTTAAAAATGTCTATGAAAACTCCCCAAAAATATAACAAAGGATCAGGTCCCATCCTGCGTTATTCTTGTCCCTACACTATTTCACTATAATCACACCACTATGTGGTGTGACGTGTAGTGTTGACAACATTGTTGAGCTCCATTCGTTATCCTATACTGGCTATACTATAACCAGGAAAACAGCTTGTAATATATTATAACTTAGAAGTAATAACACTTATAACTAATGTTTTCAGCCTTATATGTATCGACGTATCGTGTATAATAATTAATAAGTCGTAGCCACTGCCCACTAGCTATTAAATAATATGCATTGAAATATCAACAATACGTCAACGTCATATTCGGAGAATTATTTTTAACTTTTGAAATAATTTTATGTGATCAAAATTATAATGTTTAAACCCATATTTATAAATTCATATTACAAGCAGGTATTGGTTCTAGTAGTGCTACCAAACATACATTAGGAATTTAAAACTAGTGAATTCAGAGACATTCTTGTAGAGCTGATTTGCGCTTATGCGTTTCTGCATCTCGATTCTCGACTTCTGAGAAATGTCTTTAAAACCTTTATCAAACACTTTATTCAAACATGTATAATTTCGCATTGCTGTAAATTGTTTGTTAAGATGTCTTACAAAAAAATACTAACATAAGTTATCGGTGATAACAATAATTTAATAAACTATACGTGGAACTTTATAGATTATAAGTCACGTGTTCATTTTTTTTGCTCTCTTTACTATAACATACAAGCTACGACGCATTACATAATTGGAAATTGGAAATTGTATCCATTTACTCCGTTTATACATATATATCAATAATCAATATAACCCGGTCTCAAATATTATTAACCTATTAATTATTAAATAGGTTTTGTATATATACAGGCTACAAAAAAACATTCTACTCGCGTTCACAGAAAATGAAAATCAGTGACATATTTAAGGGCGAGAGGATAAAAAACCCATTTCGTATTATTATTACCATTGATTATATTTATTTTAAAGTGGCTAAATTACGTGGTTTTATGGAAACTAGTAGTTAGTCTCGTAGTTTTTCATTTAATTAAGTTAACCTCCCCTCCCGAAAATTGACCTGTCCTTAATAACTTCTGGGTCCAATTTTCTATCTAAAAGGCAAGCAGCATGAAACTTAAATTGCAGATTTACTGGGTATAGGGTATAGCTTTTTTTTTAATGTTTGATTTTACAAAAGTAAGAGGAAGTTGTAAAGCCAACACGTGCCTCTCGCATAGTTCAAAATTTAGTTTTCCTTTAAACTGTATTATAATACAATACACACAACACAAAATTGGAGTGCTGATTTTTGAAGGAACTTATTTGGTTATCTGTACAGTTAAAGCGTACATATTCATCTGCCTTGGGTTGACACTAGAAAAAATATTTTATAAATGTGTGGTTACTCTTCCCAATACAATAATTATGTTGGAAACGTTACTGGCCGTGCCAAAGAAATAAAACTCTAATAAATAACAATTTATTTTTCGAAAAAAAAAACCATTTGTGAACATAGATAAATACGTATGATTATATGAATTACACTACAATTATATTCATATTTTTCATTATACATAAAAAAAAAAAAACACTTGATTCAATACAGTTATGGCTGAAAATGTTTTACTATACGTCTATACTTAGTATTCACGTTGATAATAACATAGTACACATATGTTCCGAAAAACATCATGCAGTCGTCAATAAAATAATTACCTATACTTAGTTGACATTTGAACCCGTCAATAATATGTCATTACTCGTTAGTATCGTTAACTGTATTTTTATCATGAAGTGATATTATACGAGTATACGAACCGTGTGAGCATTTCGCCTACTTAAGTACGAATACAAATAAAAATTTACGTCTTATATAGTCACTATAGTTCTCTAATAAGAAAATGATTCTAATAAAAATATTTTTTTACTGGTGTGTTGTTCGTGTTATTGTGATCACGTTGACTGTCATATGTGCCGTTTTGATTTGCTAGCGAATAAGTATTATAGCGTTTTTAGGTACCCACCATTTAAAATATTTTTCTGTGAGCATTGTTCGTACATTTCTAAATACAATTGGTTATATTATGACGATGAATTCAATGGCAATAAAAGAAGTTTGGTCCTAGGACAAAAAAATGATCGATTGAACTAATCACCTTAAATTATATCGATTAAAGTAAATAAATTATAACTTGTTTTTTTCCATCCATTCAAGTATTCAATAATTAAGCTATAAGTACCTATACCTACATTAAAGGGAATTAATGTAGTAATGATTACACCTATATAAAATAAATATAAGCCAATAATTACGTTTACTTATAAATTATAACAGGTACATAAGAACGGAACAAAATTAATATTCCTAATTATTACATTTAAACAAATAAAATATTCATCATTATATCGTTATAGTGTATGAGTGCATTTTATTTAAAGACTCGTTTTATGTTGGTGTATAACAAAGGCGTACAATCAACCATTATTTTATACAGAACATAATATTCGAATATATTTTGTACCTGGTGAACAAAAAGTAAGTACCCATTATAATTAGCTCATAAACAAAACAATTACCTTAAAACGTTTTGAACAATTTTAATTGGATTGCGAAGGGCAGTAGTCTGCAAAAGAATAAGACAGAATCTCGTATTTATTATTAACTATTATTTTTAATTAATTAGATAATACCTATATACGATATATATACTATATACATATTATATATATTATATATTATACATTATGTATAAGTGTAACAACTGACAAATAATGGGTAACTGCCATCAGGTATGTGATATATTTTTTGTTTTATATAATATTTATGTGAGTATAACTGAATTAAAAAAATACTCTAGTATTACCTATATCGGCTGATACTTTTACTTTTTTCGGACCACCATCCCGCAAGTAGTAAAGAACCTTTATACAAAAAAATAAATCCTATAAATTTATTAAACTTAGACTGCAGTTACTATAATATTACATAATAATGTTATATCGATAATATTATTAAATCGTATTTACCTCGGTTTACGTATGCTTGTAAGCACACTGAACACTGCAGCACACTGCTACACCGCTACACAGCTATACACGGCTATTTTAAAAATCAATGATGCATTCAGATATGTATTCATGGTAAATCTTGGTTACTATATAAGGTAGGTATAAAATATGTATAGTAGCATGTCAATGTATGATCTACCTATACAAGCGGTAACGGTGATTACTGATTATTGAACCCGTGTTATTACTTATTTACACTAAATTAAATAAGATCTAAGAAGTAGTCAGGACTAAAGTCCTGAAGCATTGAAGCATTAAAATTTAAGGTACCCACGCCTATGTTATCTTGAAACTGTATAATGTATCATATAGACACATTTACAAAATAAAATGCTTGGTGTGCTAGATAAAATAAACAATGTAAAACCACTATAACCTATGTCCTATACTATCCTATTGCCTACTTGTACTTTAATATTGCACAAATATATTATATATATATTATAGTTTGATTATTTTATTAAAACAATTATAACTTAAATTATGACTTAAACTATTTCTTGGTAAAATATTTTATTAATTTATTATTCTATTCAAATAGTTATATAATTTAATATCATAACAATGTCATAGCTGTACTGGAAATAAAAACTGAAGTACATGTATTGCATATCTTTAAAATTTATTTTGTCGTTCTATGTCGTTGTATGTTCCGTACCAAATTATATCTTATCTTAATGTTATAAATTATAATATAAATTCGTTTAAATCGTATTGGCGCACACAAACATATATAAAGGTCGTGCAATATTATTTACCTATAGTATAATACTAAATCATTTTTCGACGATTGTGATAAACAAGTTAAGTACCTATTCTTTAGGCACACTAAAAAATATTGAAACCGAACACTTCAATTTATCGACATATTTTCCTAATATATTGTTTATTTATAAATTATAATGAGTTATGAATAGGGTACCTATTGGCTATTCTGTATTCACCGAAAAAAATTTGATTGATTTTGACGACAAACAAACAATAAATCATTGAATATAGGTAACTTACTGTGTTGTAGAGTATTATATTTATATATACATAAACATAGGTATATCGCAAATAAGTGTATATTTTAGTAACTAATTTATGGTACACACAACACGTACATTGCCGGTAAAGAAACGAATTAATTTAAGATATACTGTAAATCATTCCAACATTAGGTTGTTATCAACTAATTATTGTTTTTAAGATCTTTTCTCTCTAGTTTTATAATAAATAGACGAATATTGATGGTAAATATTTCGACTATATTAAGTTTGCTATTGCCTATTTGTGTATATACCAATTAGACGATTTAATATATGTAATATTATCTTTTTAATCGAAAGATAAATAATATCATGTATGATGCCATATTTTTATTCATAAATAACTTTGAAACATATTCACGGTATTAACCTCTTATTCTTGTGCTTTTTTGTCCTACGTTTTTTTTACTCTTACAAATTTCGTAGCGTTTTCCCCTGAAATCGTATTTTATTTTTTGTCATACACTTATAGAAAATTACATATTGTAAAACTTGATATAGCATACATGATAGCAAAATACAATTATGAAAATGAAAAATAATGTTTCTATGTTATTTAAACCTAGTAAAAAAAGATATTATTGGATACTATGAGAATTTTATATGAATTTATAAACACCTTTATAATTCTAATTACGATTAAATAATAAAACAATGTATAAGTTTACGTACACGCAGTATAAATAATATTTATTTGTATTTGTATAGTATACTACACTATATGGTACGATTAGTACATATATTTTAAAATAAAAAATATGTATGTCATCGTCTTACATAATAATAGCTTGATGACATAGTTCTTTCGCTGGCTACTGCAGGTGATCCATTATTATTGAAATATTGTGTAAACAAGTATGAAAAATTAAAAAATTACTGAAGATTTATTATCAATACAAAGTAAATTTTTTTTAATGTATTTAATAAATGTAAATCGTTTTAAAAAATAAGCAAAAAAATGTATAACTGTATCGTTCGAAGAGTTTGCTGTCGTTGAGCAGAATAATATAAAGTATATTATTATAGTAATGTAGTATAGTATACCGTTTATATTATACACAAAAAACATTAGCCGAAAGCTCTGACACTAAAATTTACATTTGTTACACCCTGTGGCCTGTATACAATGTATTATGTGTTATGTGTACATATACTGTACATAATATATACATAAATTACATATAATTTTACACTATCACTCGATTTCTTTACTACTAAACAAGTATGGCACATTATATAAATATATAATTTCATGGGGTTTATGTATAAGAAATAAAAGCGAATAATAAACATTTCAGTACTTTGACAAAAACAATTTTGTTGCGAATTATAATTTTAACTAAGAACGCGTGTCGTCCCAATTGCGATTGTAACAAAACTTAATAGGCATTATATATAGGTACCACATGTCAACGAGACATATGACGTACTTAAATATATAATAAACATACATTTATACATTAAGTATTTCATTGTGTACAAGAGCTGGAGGTTATTATACGGCCGTTCCGGGCCAATGCGGCGAGACAGTGGTGGTGACCTTTCGTTATTATTATTTCGTACCTACGTTTAAAAATGAACGTAACATAATATATAATAATATTTATTTACGATATATAATATATAGTTATATATTATTGTATGTAATGCCACCGAATATACCGCCGCGCGAGTTTTTGTCATTTGTGTAGACGCACCACTCAAAATCATACGTATTGTGGTGTAGGTATGGCATACATTGCTATTATTGTCATTTTTAAAACGAAATTTTTTTGTTAGAATTTGTAAGATTAGAAAAAAAAATGCACAGTGAATCAACGAACACAATGATATATTTTATTTAGATTTATTACTATTAATACTATATGTCTACATGTATGTTCATTACTCGCAGACGGTCGCTATTGCCGCATAGTGTGACGCGATGTACGATATTTTAGAGAGTTTTTTTGCGCGACTGCTTTAAAAAAAAACCACCAAGGCGACTCGGTCAACTCGTGACGACCCTCACCATCAAGACACCAGCACTAACTCGGGGTCTTTCAAAGTGCATGGCCACATGGGCGACGTATTATGATTTCTTTCTAAAATATATTACACTAAATAAAAAAATTAATCAGTCCACGTGTAAAAATTTTAAAGTTCGGTGAGCCATAAGATTTTATTTTGATACTAGTGGGGGGGGGTCGGGGGTGGAGTCCAAACCCTAGAAGAACTCTCCTTTTCCCGTAAATACATCACTTATTAGTTTTCTCTAATCTCTTCCCCTATGAATAGTAAATGATCATTTCACATACTTGAAATCTGTGATTATACTACGTTTAGTCTGTACTCTGTACTCTGTAAGTCTATACATAACTATACCACCTACAGGTAGATACTTGAATACTTTCATTAATGTTTATATACGAGCACGTATACCTACAATTCAGCAACACACATGACACATTATAAATGGGACTGTGGGTGTTATTTTGAATTGATAAAAAATATAAGACATAAGCTATACTGTTATTAGTCATTTTACATATTAGTACATATATATGTATATTACACATAGATTTAGTTTTTAAAATATGAATGTCGGTGCACTATGTACATGAGTATCGGCTACCGCGGGACCAGATTGATATCGGACTATCGGGTTGTCCTTTGTGTGCAGTTAGACTTATTTTAAGTAGAAAAAAAATTGCAGAAAAACCGTTGGAACCATGAGTACTACGAAATGTGCTCCGTTCCACGATATTTCGTCCAGTTCAAACTATACGTACGTAGTCATACGCGTACCACATGCGGCGCGATATTAATTTATTGCACTGTTACACTAGACGCTACATCCGCCGACAACGTAATAAAAATATGTTATAATACCTATATATTACTCGCGTGAAAGTCGTCTGGCCCGATACACCTCCCCTCCCCCCACGGCTCACCACAATCAGTTTCCTACCGGTCGCGCACAATAGGCCTTGCGGGCTGTGCATTATGTCCAATACGCCTTGGACTATTGTAGATTAGCCGTCCGCCGAGGATAATAATATAGGTCCATGAAAGTTGTCCCTCCAGATGGGGATTAAAATTCGGTTTACGGACAATAAGCCGTAACGAATTAGGTATTTTTGTAATAATTCGATCAATTGTGAAAACCGTTACATTACAGGAGTATAGATTTTTTATGTTTTGACGTACGTTCAGTATCGACCTCCAAACTGGAATATTATTCGATTTTATTTTATACGTGAGCTCAACGTATAGGTACAACGCGTAAAAATCCCGGAGCGCATGACGACGACGTTCAACAAGTTACGCGGGCCGGACGGGCCCAACCCGCTCAACACGACGGTTGAACACGTTATAATCTTTTCCGTGGTTGAACCGCCGGCACCCTTAACGGCAGGGTACCGTAACCGGTCCGAAGTAAAACGGATTCGGCGTTTGTCTGACGCGCGTCGAAGCGTACCTGTGATAATACTACGGTAACGTGCGATTTGGATTCGCGACACGTCACGTCTCGGCGCCGTTCGCGGAATTCTTAATTGTTATCGTTTTTCGTTTTTTATTTTTTTTCTCCATTACGTATTGAAAAAAAAATAAGTAAATAGTGCGTCGACAACCGTTTTCGGGACCGCGTTCGGAAATCGCGGCCGGGAAGCGGCGAGAGGGGGGCGGGTACTACGGTGGCGCGATCGAGCGGCGGCGGCGGCGACGTCACGCGCTACGACAACACAACACGGCGCACGCACGCGCACACTCGCAACAACACGGGCCGCAACGTTACGTGTGTACAATAACATTTGCGCGTGTGTGTGCGTAGGTGAGTACGACGAGGTGGCGAACGCTATAGAGATAACCGCGCGATAACGTTTACGGCGACCGAACGGCATTGTTGTAACCGCGTCCGACCGTCTCGCTGCCCGTCCCGCTCCGTAGCCGTCTACGCGCGCGACCGTACCAACTCCGCCGTCCGGCGATCGCCCGTCGCTTCCCTTTGTGGCCTTTGCGCGCCCCGACGTTTCATGGCTCCGGCCCGTTGACTTCAGTCCGTCACCAGTAGGTACTCGCGATTCCCCGCCGTCGCAACACCTTCGCGTCCAACGTTTCGCCGCGCTCCCCTTCCCCTCTCCTACCGCGTACGCCGTCCGTGCGGTGATGTGTTGATCGGCGACGGGTTTTCGCGTTTCTCGTGTTCGCACGTCCGCGCCTTCTTCTCCGTTCTCGCCACCAGCGAACGAGCGCGCGCGCGCCGAAAAGGCGGTGGCCGTCTGCAATCCTCCGGAAACGTCAAACGTCAAACGTCACCGGCAAAAATATGTGGAAAGTACGTGAGCTGGCCGACAAAGTGTAAGTGGTATCCCGCTGGCCGTGCTGGTCATCGGCCGGAGCTTTACATTTGTTGTTTTTTTAACCGATTGTCCGTGTTTCGTGTTCACCAGGACCAATGTGGTGCTCAATTACACGGAGATCGAGGCCAAAGTCAGAGAAGCGACCAACGATGAAGCTTGGGGACCCACAGGTAATGTGCATAACTTCTGTTCCGACGGACGACGGTGGTACAGCTTCTTTCCGCTTCGGTCGTTTCACCCACTGTATTCATTCTCATTTGTCTCCTCAATTTATTTTATCAACAACCTTATTGTTATTTACCACCTTTCACTTGATAACAACTTGTTATGTTGTTTCGTTGTATTTGTCAATTAAACAAAGGTATAAATAAATATGTTCTTGGTGCTAAAAGGTCAACAATTATTGCTATTAAGCATTTGAACATTTGAAACTGACTTAATATCAATTTTTTTTACAAAAATTTAAAAGCGTTTATAAAAAAAACGCAATGTTTTGTTGATGTTCAACAAACTATAGTGTATATTTATACTTTCATACAACAAGTAGCTGTAGTAACAAGTAGCAGGTACTATTGTGTTCGGAAAATATTTTTAATTTTAACATGACTTTATGCTGGGTTTCACTTTATAGTTATTTAACTGACCCTTATACATTAATTCATTGCTACAACTAAATGAACTATTACACTTTTCTATTTGTTTTATAATTTTCAAAAAGTATTACCTGAAATGAACATCCAGTATTCTATAAAATATTAATGGCATATTACCCAGTCTTATTTTTCATTGTATTTGTTTTATACATACTTATATATATATATATATATATTTGTATTTAACCTGTTTATGTTTTTACAGGTAATTTGATGCAAGAAGTAGCCCAAGCAACATTTATGTTCGAACACTTCCCTGAAGTTATGGGAATGTTGTGGAAGCGAATGTTACATGAGAACAAAAAAAACTGGCGAAGGACTTATAAAGTTAGTGTTCAACTATGTACATATAATAAATAATGTATATGAATATAATCAAATTCTATGTGTTAAAATGTTATAATTTTTTAAAGTTGTTAGTATTGGATATACAGTAGAACTTACTTATGACGCTTTCCAAGGGACCCTCTTTCTAGAGCGTCTTATGCAAGAATTTAAAAAAAACAATTCATTATTATTAATAAAATCATTGATTATAGAATGAATATATTCTATAATCAATGATAAAAGTATCTATTTTTGTTTTCTTGAGATTCTGAGCATGTGTGTCAACAAAACCATTCATTTGAAACATTTTCTAACTCTTCAAACTTCCTGTATTTCACTTTTTGTCGTTTGCTCCTACCTACCAAACCAATTTGTTCTAAGTAAATGCCTATTTTTCAGTGGACGAAAGAATCTCTTAAGTTCATTAGCTATATCACATTTCAATGAACTGCATTATACTAAACCTCATAATATGATATGAAATATGAAATCTCGATAAAATAAGTTGTGCTATAAATTAAAACGATAAATATGATAAATATACCTAAACGAGTTTTATTTTTATTATTTCACGTTTAAATACAAGAGGATCTTATCCGATTAGATAGAGAAAAACCAAGCGTCGTAATAGGTGGTTTTTACATAGACTAGTATAAGAAATGTCTAGGGACAGACAATCTTATGTGGGAAATCATCTTAAGCAAGTTTTACTGTAATAGCATTCCGCAGTCATTTTATTGATCATATTTTTAATAAATTAATCATAAATAACTAAGAATTTATATGGCAATTTGATAAATTTGAAGTAGGATACTGATATTTTACATGTACAATGTACCTACTTAATTATCTATAATAAACATTTGCACATACCTTATACAATACTTATTATATTAATTAAATTTATGATTATTGACCACTAAATGTAATTAATATCTGCATAAAAATATAAGTTAAATCCTCTAAATATGTCTTCAAAAAACAATTTATCATTTATGCTTGTAAGTAGTTAAACTTAATTATTGTATAGATTGTGTAAGAAAACAAACAAATACTAACAAAAAATAAAATTAAAAATTATCTAAGGTTATATTTTTATATTAATTTTTTAATATATTACTTTAATAATAATAGTTATTTTTTCTAGATATTCACTTCTTTTATTTATGTAGTATAATAAATATTAAAAACTTAAATTTTAAATTAATTTTTGTTGATGTGTTTTATTAAATACTTAAACATTTTACAATATATTTATTTTTCAGAGTTTATTATTATTAAACTATTTGGTGAAAAATGGATCTGAAAGAGTTGTTACATCTGCACGGGAACATATTTATGATTTAAGAGGATTAGAAAATTATTCATTTGTTGATGAATTTGGTAAAGATCAAGGAATCAACATAAGGTATTGTTTTCACATGATGTCATCTCAGCAATGTTTAAAACTAATTCAACATTTTTTATAGACATAAAGTTAGAGAGCTTATTGATTTTGTACAAGATGATGATAAGTTGCGAGAAGAAAGAAAAAAAGCTAAAAAAAACAAAGATAAATATATTGGATTGTCCAGTGAAGCAATGGGTTACAAAGGATCAGGTAATGTATAATGTGCTTTAGCTTGTTATTAATTATAACTGTGGTGGTTTTTTGTTGTTATTAGGAACTGAAAAATGGGATGAAGTACCAAGATGGAAAAAAGACGGTAACAATGAATTTAGTGACAAAAAATGTAGTAGCACTCTAGGTTTTGAAGAATCGCCGAATAACAGGTATAAATTATGGTTAATTAAAAAATGAAAATATCTGTTTTCTTTTTTTATATAAATGTTTCATTCATGCTTGTTTGTTTCTAATTTGTATAAACAAATAAACATATTTATGCATATTAGTTTTAAATTATTGAAAGTTACTTAAAAGTTGAATATATTCATATTAAAGCCTAATATGTTAAAAAACAAGATTTATACAATATACATGTGATTTTTATTTAAACATGTTTTTACTTTTTCTTTACACGAGACCCAAAAAAATATTTGTGTGATTATTTTTTATTAATTCATTTTCTATTGCATTTATAGTGATGAAAATGATATAGTGGATTCTGAACCAGAACTTGATTTACCACATAAACCTTCTGCAGAAGCATATAAAGATCGTAGTATGTCACCTACTAAAATTCAAAGCCCATCAAAACATAGAACACCTATAAAACGCATTGATTTGGGGGCAGCAGCACATTATGGCAAATCACAAACTGTGATCAACTCTCCAGTAGCTACCACTAACCCAATAGAAACCGAGCCGAGCTCTGTAGATTTGTTAAATATAGTAGATAACAGCAATAAGCAATCAAATGATTTTGGAGATTTTAATGCAGCATTCAGTACTGCTCCTAGTATTAGTACTGTATTAGAAAACAAAAGGTAATTTGATATTGGTTTTTAGTAGTGAAATTTTACAGTATTATGTATTCTATTCTTCTAAAATTTATCACAAATTTATCGTGTTTTTCAGTACTGTCAATGATGAATTTGCTGATTTTAGTTCAGCATTTACTCGGTCTATAACTTCAAACAGCAATGCAGCAAATTTATGTGGGTTTGGCTTATTCAAAAAATTATTCTTTAAGTTTTATTGTTTAGTTATCAATTAATACAATTTAATATGTTATACAGCTAACCAAACATTAATTTCAAACACTGATCTCCTAACGTCGTTACCACAATCATCTACAAATGGAACAAGCCGTAATTTGTTAGATTTCAATTTTGACGCTTTAGATAATACAGGTAATATTACATATAATATATTTATATATCGATAAATAGTATGATTAGTTCTAGATAATTTGATTAGATACTATTTATCAAAACAGTGTACCTGCATTTATTTAAATTTTAGTAGAAATTGGTTTCTCATATAAATTATACAGTTAAGGTTAGAAAACGAATTTTTTTATTATAACTTTTCAGTAACTGGAACAATGTTGAAGAAACTTCTAGAATCTATTCACCAACACTCAGATTCAAATATAAAAAAAGTTTTAGAAGAATTTATTGAATACTTACCAGGCCCAATGACTCCTCAAAAATTTACAGAACTTGATCGTTATCCAAATTATTCTCAAGTTATCAAAATATACAGCCAAGTACTAGAAAGTATTTTAGAACATACAAATTTCATCAATTATATTGATTTAATTTCGCCAATATTTGCCCCTGATGGTGGTACCTTAGAAATGCTTGACATATCACTACATATTTTATGGAATTATGTTTCATTAAATTCATTATCCCATAAAACTGATTGTGCTATTGAATTAATCAGCATGATTTTAACAAGTGATTTAATAAAATCCTGTATAATTACTGAAACTTTAAATTCTAATCACAACCGTTTTACGATTGTCATTGAATTTTTATTATCATTACCAAATAGATTGGCTAACAAAGTTGGAAAAAATTTACCTAAATTATTTATTCCTGTAGAGTTTTCGAATAGAATAATGAATCATATATTATTCGTCATTGACCAATTGAGCCAATTTTATGCTTTGGAAAAGAAGAAACCTAATACAAAGCCAATTTCAATAATACTTGGAAAAACAATTGCTTCTTTTCTTCAAAATGACTTTCATACTACTTGGTACATTTTAGAATGCTGGTGCTTAAATGATAATTATGCTGTAGTCATTAGAAGTATTCTCTCAGAAGTTGATAGAAGAGCAATTGATAGACTTGGTTATTTGTTTTGTCGTAAATTATCAACAACTGTTTCAATTCATAATCTCATTGCAAATGCAGTTATTGATATGCCAAACTGGAATTATACTCTATGCAAAAAAATGATATTTCTCTTTTATCACGAAGATGATAATATAGTGGTAAATCTAATGAATTACTTGTACTTAGTTCAACAAGAGTCTAATACAAATATATTGAATACCATAATCTTAGAACTTGTTCAAATTTGGGGTGATAAAAGTGCATTGATACATACACCTTTTGAACAACATTATTACTTATCTAAACTTATTGTCATCGGTACAGTGTGTTTATCAAATATTACCTTGGATGACGACTTTAAAAAAAGTATCCAAATTAAACTCTTTGAAGGTGTTCCTGTTCATCTTGAAAGTTCAGAAGAAAAAGTACGCACTATAGGAATGGTGATAGCAGAAATTGTTATTAATTGTATCAAAATCAATGAAAAACATACTTCTAGTTTAAAGTTTGAGTATGATGGATTACAAGAAGAATCAAAATTGATACTAAAAACCTTAAATGAATTAAAAAATGTTAAAAGTACTAATGATTTAATGTTTGATAATGCTTTTAAAATGTTAAATAATTTTTTCGAAGATTCAAACATCAAAAAAACAGAATATTCTAATGTCATTAGTACATTCCATAGTGTAAAAGTAAATAACATAAACAATTCAATTGAAAATAGTCTAGATAGTGACGATGATGAATTTGAGCCTTATGATCTATCAAATGATGTTAGTATGGATTTAAAAATTAGACCTAATTACATACGTGATCTTATTGATGGTTTCAACGAGCAAAAAGATTTTAAGGTATGGCGTGGTAGTTTAGAAGTGTCTGAAAGTCTTATTAAATCACAGTTATCCAAAGATGATGTTTCTTTTGCTATTGAGTTATTAACGTTATTAATCAGCATGGAAGAACGGTTTTATTTAGAAAATTTTGAAATTCTAAGATGTCAATCTGCTGTTGCTGTTGTAACTGTTTATCCATATGATTGTTCAAAACATCTTTGTAATCTTTTTTATGAATCTATTGGCAGATATTCTGTTTCCCATCGTATATTAATATTACAAGTTTTAACTATCTCAGCTAAAGAGTTATCAGGCTTTCAAAAAAATGAAGAAAAACAAAAAGAACAAACTGCAGAAATAAATAATACAAAATACTGGGAGGATATTATCAAAAAAAGAGTCCAGCAAAAGACAAGAATCATTTCAAATCCCAGAACACCTATTAAATGTCAAAGTAATAGATTTGCATCAGTAGCTGATGCATTTTTCTTCCCTCTTATTCGTGGAAATTTAATAAATCCAATTGTCTCCCTAAAAATGGACAATAGCCTACAGTTGGATATTCTTGGTGTGCATTTATTGAATTCTTTATCAGTGATATTATGTTGTGCTGTTAATTCTATGCATGCAACCCGTATGGCTGTAGAGCTTTTAGAATGGACCTGGTCTTTAAGATTTCATCACGATGTTAAAATAAGAATTGCTGTTATGGGCTGTGTTGCTGCTGTTTTGTTGTCTGTACCAAAATCAAGAATATTTGACCTGGGAAGCTCATTGGTAGAGTTTATTATGTGGTTAGAAAATGTTGTTACGTCTGAAGGAGTAATGAATAAAGTCGATAACGAAGTAAATCAGGAAGCAAGAAAATTCGCCATGCAAGTTCTTTTTCTTTATAAAAATATTGTTGGTGATAAAATTTTGTTCTAATAATAATATTTCAATTTCTTACAAATTGTTTGTATTTTTCCTAAAGTATAAAATGTACTGTTGTTTGTCGATAATTAAAAATCATAATATTTTTTGCACTTTATTTTGCATTATTTATTGAGTTTTAGTCCTTTGTACAATTATTGTTTTTACGTATAAACAAGCCTTTACAATTTACAGGGTCTTCCTTGCCATTGAATCAATTGATTCAACCGGTATCATTTGCTCAGAATAATAGTACAGACAACAAATCACCTGGAAACTTAAATAAAATACAGGTAAATTTAGTTCAATATTATATTTATCATGAATCATTTTAAGTTTCTTGAGTTAACATTTGTGAAAATAGTCACTCAATTGTTTGTAGTGTTTCTTTTATAGATTATTGGTAAATGTGATACTGGTATATAAATGTAAATTTGAGCTACCAAAATGACCCTATGATATTATTTATGTAGCATAATATTTGTTTTGTAGTTGGGCAGTACATGGAGTGGAGTGAAGGACCTAAATATAGACTTGGATAATCTGTTGTCACCTGGTGGTAAATCACCAAATTCTATTTCAATACCTATGAACCAAATGGCTAATAACAACAATAGTCTTGGTAAATAAAATTAACTAGTTTTTTATAACATTTGGTACCTAGAATATTTTTAGGTATTAATTAATAATTCTGTTGAAATGATCGTATTTATTACTATAAATCAATTATATACTTCATATAATTATTATTTATTATATATTATAACTTATAATAATTATAAGTTCATAAATAATTATATCGTTATTATAGTGTGTTATTTATTTTTTAATATTAATTTTAGGTGGAAAACAGAATGCTTTTTTTGACTCCAACGATGTACTAATGCCTACCCAACAAGCATTTTCGGCTAGCTTCAAGTGATATTTCAATTATTGTTATGAAAACATTTAAATTTAGGATATTAATAATTATTGTGCAAGAAATTATTTTAAAACTTGAGGGAAGATGTTTCCTATATATATATTATTTTTATTTAATGGTTGTGGGACTCTTATTAATTGAACTATGATCATAATAAGATGATTTACTTATATCGCCAAACAAATAATATTCAAATTGATAAAAATGATCTATATTTACTAAACTATCAATGTGGTGCATTCTTAGAAATCCTTGAAAGTGTGTTACTTATTGTTTAAAATCATTCATTAACAATATGCATGTAATAAGAATATATTTCAATAAGCTCATTAATGAATTAATACATTCATTTACGAGACCGAATTTATATTACTAAGAACGTTAATATATTTTGTTTTTATATTCTTAATTATATGTAATTACAGATAGTTAGTCGATTCAAAAATACTTGGTGATTTTACTTAGCGCTTATATTTCTTATTTTCTATAAAACATTCAGTTTTTTAATTTATTGCACACGAATGATTGTTTAAAAACTGAAAACCACATGATAACTTAGTAACACCAGATTATTTAACAACATATCACATTAACATTATTTGTGAAATGCGTCAATAGTCATATCAGTTGTTTTTGTTATTTCCTTCTGAGCCAAATTTGTACCTGATTGATGGACATTTTTAATTTGATTTTGGTGCTTATATTTTATGGACAAGTCAACTTTATGAATGTTTCTTGCATGGCTCAATGAACCATATCCAACAGTATTTATATTTCTAACCACAATATTATTTGTTGCAATTTGTTAATTTTTGGATTATTTGAATACAATTATTTTTAAATACCTATTATTATTTTACAATTTTATTAAGTTTATGTACCTACACTAGGATGTTTTATTATATTTGTTAATTTTAAAGTCAGTCTTTTTAATTTAATTAATTCCAATATTATTTCCTTTCAAATTTTAATTAGAAAATTAATATTTACCTATTGTTTTATTAATAAAGCTATTTTGTTGATTATGTTGTTGTCTTAATTCTTCATGATTTAATTTGATTCTATATAGTTATATTGCCAATTTATAGTTGAAATATTTTAATTTAATGTTTCATCTGTGTTAACTATAAAACCCCATTTATTATAAAATATAAATTGGGTTATTATTTTGATTTAGGCTGATTGTCTAAACTAGTAAATATAAATTAATAAATGTATGTAATTGTAAAGAAAATATTTATATTTGGTTATCAGTAGTATGTTAAACAGGAGATTCCTGTATCAAGGGAAACAAAATAGTTTGATGAAGTTTGATGAAAAATTTGAGATACCAAGAATCTTCTATAGTCTTGCGGCATTTGACTTAATATAAATAATAAAATAACTATCCAATCGGTTTTAATTTTATCGACTAATATTTAAAACTAATTTTAAACTTCAGGGAATAAATTGTAAATTTGTAATTTGAAAGTAGTGAAAGTACACAATTTTGAATTTTTTTAATTTATTTTTTTGTACTGCCAAAATTACTATACCAATCCATTTGAAATGTTGATAAAACGTGTAAAAAAAAAAAAAATTGAAACAAACATAAAAATAATTCACTGACCTAAACACTCTGAAAACTTAATAAATTATAAAACTGTAAAACGTATGTACTGGAAAAAGTGAGGTTATAAACTAATTTCGGTTTGTTAATTTATTTAATACCTATACAACAAATAGTTTGATTTTAGGAATTGGTCATCATAATTTTTACAATTTACTATTATATTTAGTAGTCAATAATATCTGTTGTATAGCAAACATCGACACTTGTCGTAATTTTCTGTGAATTTTTCCACCTATTGAAGACATGTGACATGTGTGTAGGACGCATGTACTTAAAAAAATTCCAATTTTCTCGAAAAAAACGCACTAAAAATGGAAGGAAACAATATATTTTAGTCAGCTTCAATATATGTGTGTTCCATAAATGATGATGCCATAGCGAAGTCAGCAGTACAATAAAATGCACTTAGAGAAATTACAATTTTCTTGGAAAATGCATGAATTACAGACTATAATATAGACTAGTGTAGTTGAAGTGAATACCTATGAAACATAGTAAATTATTTCAATTACTTTTTGATTACAAAGTATGTAACTGTCTGCCATTATACTTTTAAAAATACAACTTATTTTTCGACTTCTTACCTATAATATTTATGTAATTATATGATTACTCATATAACTCATTTGTAGTAAACAATTTAAATGTTAGTATATTATTTTCCAAAATCTTATGCATATAATATTTCTATTATACTGTAATTACAGTTTTGATTCATCACTGCAACAAACAAGAATAATCCGTTCAATAATGGTTTTAGACAATTTTGAAAAATTGAATGTCTAAATCACTAAAAAAAGTATTTAGATTTGTTTTTCAATGTTGATAGACTAATCAACTATTACATATAATATTTATTCAATAAAAAGACTCTTTGAAAACACATTATTATTTATTACATAATAATTTAGCAATTGATTAAAATCGTTTACAAGCTATTTTACCAAGCCTTATTATTTTAATATAATATTCATATTATACTTGTAAATATGAAAAATGATTGTAAGTATAATATTTATGTTTATTAATAATATAATATATATTAGATAAGTGTCAGACCATAATTATATAATTTAATGAGTATCAATTGGTAAAATTGTTTAACTATACTAAATTTAAATATAATATAATGTATAATAAATTAGTAAATACATTTATAAACGTATAATTATACGAAAGTTTAAATGTAATAACATAAATAGTAGTTATAAAACCTTACATAAATAATTAATAATGAATACAACATTTTGAATAATCTTAATGTATACGGAGTATAATTTTTAGACTTAAAATAAAACTTATACATTTTGTGCTTGATGTTGAAGAAAACATCATTGGACTATATTTGGGTTTCGCGACGAAAATTCTTAAATTTACATGTGTGACAATCTTCTTTTAACTTAATGATTTGAACAGACCTGATGCGCTTGTAATTTGTTTTGATTGTAAATTATATGATAGCTATGATGTGTAAGCGCATATTATTTTTTATTTAAATTAATTATTGATAACTTGTAACACTCGAAGTAAGATATAGCATTACTTTAATTAGGTACCTACTACCTATTGTTCGAGTGGTACCTATTTGATTTTAATATTCGTCCGAGTCAGAATATGATTGAATATCGTAACAATTAAGTTAATGGTAACTATTACATCAATGATTATAAAAGTAACTTATTAATATAGTGCTAACCAAGGTAATAATAATAATGATACTATTATTATTGTATTTTTAAAAGGAATGTATGGACGTCAAGAACGTGTGTCGTATTATCACAACACGGTGTCCGAATTTGTGTAATTCAAATAACGCGTATAGGTACGAACAAAATTCGAAAAAAAAAATCCAGTTTAGCACACGACTGAAAGCTCCGACTACACGGTAACGCATTGCACTAGAGCACTAGACGAACTAAGACTGCAAAAAACGATTATTATATAAAAAGATAAAAACCAACGTTTATAGTCCAAACGCATCAGTGTTATTAACGTAGGTGCTTACACAATAAACACACACACAGGCGTACGCCGCGGCGACGTAGGACTTAAGACTAGAAAGACTATTCAATGATTCGCCAACGCAAAAGTACACTTACTCGAATGGCGGTAAAAAAATGTCATTCAAATACGACGAGTACGCTTGTTATTATAATATCGTATCAATATCATGCTATTACGGTATTGATAGGCCTACAGGTGTTGCAAACCTGGACTAAACGACTACGAGTTAGATAAACTACGATAAACCTCTGGCGGGTATTCGTCATTGACTATGCCTGGTTACGACTTAAAACTTATAACGCTTGATAAATTACGTACAAAATTATACATCGCAATACCGAAAATTAAAAAAAACAATGTACACATTATTGTTAATGTATATGTATAAATAATATACTATTATTAGTTTGTTTGTACAGCACATCAGATGGTAATGCAATATAAATCGTTACAACATATTATATCGATCAGAACATTTTGTTTCATAAGACAATATTATTAAAATTACTATAAACCTATTGCTACGTATAATATTATATTCTACGTGTACCAATAAGGACACTCAAAAAGGACTATACCTACGTTACGACGAAATCATTCGGTAATATCTACTGTACATTGTAAATATTGTTTATGCTAATATGCTATATTATTAGTTATTACGTAACATTATGAATTATGTATATATAAGTGATAGACAGGATACGTCGAGTCTGTGTTGGATTGCATCCGTTTTCGGCAATCACTAAGTATGTTATGGCGTACGTGTTACTAGAGTACGCTCGTTAATATTGTTAACCTATAATGTGCTACGCTATATGAGATCGCGACTATTCGAAATATGACGCGTCGTGCACGGGCTTGTGCCTATATTAAAAATCGAGACGCGCAGTTGTATATTATTACCTAGTGTTATAATAAGGAGAATAAATGTTGGTCGCGATGCCTTCTGCCGATGGGTAACGATGTAACAACACAACGGCTGGTACAGGAAGCAGGCGTCGGACAGGTCGGAGGTTATAGGCTATAGGGAGGGGCTGTTGCACGGGTCGAGCCCGCGGGACTCGGATCAGGGTCGGTGGGAATGAGGGTGGCGAAAAGTTAAGAAAAAAATAAGAAGTTTACGCGGTCGTCCTGCGAATACGAGCGGGCGACGCTACGAGTCGGGTCGAAGCAGGTGCTATAATAATAACGTGCCTTCAGCAGTGCGCCCGTTGCGGGTGGGTCAAGTCTTATGCAGCTGGAGGGAGTTCGCGCTGCCGGAGACTTGGCGGTATAACATGCAGCAGCGGCGCCCACGTATAGGTGTCATCGAGAATAGTGCAATTGCAACGGGAGTCTAAGGGCTGGTGCCAGTCATGGGTAGGCGATGACGATTCGTGGTCTATCAAGTGAAATGCAATTTAAGCCAAAATACAAGGCGATGCGGGGGTAGGGGGTAAACATAATAGCTGTGTACCGGCTCGTGGAATACCTGTTGGCGCCACTGCAGGATGCGCGTGCGAATAAGTACATATAATATAGCGTTTAGCCACAGCGGGGGCAGTGCGTTGTACACTTGCACCTATTACTAATACTACATACTAGCAGGTAATAGGGGTGTGCTGTACACGGGGGTGGGCGCGGGGACGGGCCAGGTTACCCGTTGCGGTGTAGCGTCTACAACGGTTTCGGTAAACGTGTGGGCACGTACTACTATTATTATTATTATTGTGTGCGCGGTAGGGTAAGTTCGACGACGTTTGTTCGGGTTTCGCGCGCGCGCGCCGGGCCGCAGACGAGCCGCGGTCTCGCGTTTATCGGTATTATGTTTCTGTTGATATTTTTTTTTATTTTTTTTTTGTTCCGGTGTTACGTCAGACGAGCCATTCGAGTCAGACGTGCGTGCCGTCGCCTCCGCCGATACCGTGCACGGCGGCCGCCACGATGCTCCGGTCGTCCGGTTCTGGGTCCTCTGGTTTCATGGCCAATCTCATTCGCTGCGCAAGACCAAACACAAGTGTTAAAAATCACAACACAATATATACTATACATATGGTACGCATTACAGCCAAGTCGAGCTTAGATTCCGAGCGGAACGAGTCTTATTGGTCTTAAAGTCTACGAACACGGTGTATACATTTCCGATTGGACATTTCGCCAAGTCGGTACTTTGAGCGGGCAACTTCCCGATTTTCTCAACAGTTATCCGAGCAAATTGAGAAAAACAGATAGAAAATTGCACAAAAAACTTCAATCGAGATCGAGAATTATTGAACCATACACCGTCCACTTCGTCACTTGTGCATACTATACACGGATACAATACATTTTTCATGAGATTTTCTTTATTTAGTTGTTATTCTACGAATATGAATCGTAGCGGCTAGAAACATACTTATACTGTCGATATTATATCGAGGAATTTAAAAGAAGTTTCAGTATTTTCGAAACATTTTTTTAAATTTTTTTTGCAAAGGTTACAACATTAAAAGTTCAACCTACTGTATTAAGAAATGTTTAGTTCTTCTACTGTAGCGACCATCCTAAGAAATGTAAACGGTTCCATCGGCTCACTTTCATTATTTTTTCGATGTTACACTGGTTTCAAGTTTAAAAGACTCATCCCTATATCTCAGCCGACCTTGGAGTTTCATCCGTTTTGATTATTATTATTTATAATGATATAACACAATCACCGGTTCGTATTCTATTTTCAATAAATAAGGAGCAGAAAACTTTTTTATTGAGAGGAATAATAATTTCAAAAATTTCAACGGGCGTAACTTTAATATATATATATATATGGTTTTTTAGATAAAAAGTTTTTAAAAAATTTCAGTGAAGGGGTAATGGATGAGATTAAATCATGTAATAAATACCAAGTTAGGCAACAGCCATCGACCACCAATACGTGATCCGCAGATGATATGATTAGCGAATTGTTTTTCATTTTTACCCAATTGTTATTATACTGATATTATATTACAGAACCGTATAGGTAAAATTCAAATTCTCAAACCAACCTGCATAAACGGTCCGGGTGTCTTGCACACTTTGTATATGAAGTACGCTGGTATGCACATGATCGAAGACGCAGTCATCAACCAGCCCATGTTTATGCTCCAATCCGGATAAACATAGGTTCCACCTGCCATCATATCTTTATATCCCAGTATTGAGAATACAAAAATCAACTGAAAGGCGTACACTATTCTTTAAATGTTTACAATATTTTTATCGCAGTATTGTAATTTATGTTTATTTCATTTTGAATAACAATAATAAATAGGAAAAACTATCATTGAATTAAAAATTGGTCACTAGAAAGCATAAGTTGAAATTTCTTTAAAATGACATACTGTTTCTAGGAAAACCATCTGAAAGAATAAATAGTAATTTAATAGTTATAATGTTGAATAGAAATTACAAATTACTGTTCTGAAACATATTTATAGTATAATATACATCCCGGCCAGATTTGTTTTAAAAGAAAACATATTTTATTATGATACATAATCCTTTGGGCCCTTACTTCTAAACAGAACACAGAAGAAAAATTATACTTCAAATCAGTAATTCGATTTATTTTGTTCGTGAATATAACACGAAACCTAATCTAAGTTTACCTAATAAGAACCTTACAAGTTTTCCTAGAGTCGTACAATAAGTCAATGAGTTGTAAAGTTAACGAATTACCGTAAATATAATTGTTTATCAAGCTTACCAATAAAAACGCCGGGCTAATGTAACACCAACACAATCTCCAAAATAAACCAGGTCTATGTCCTATCATCATTTCAATATCATTTGCAAATCGGTCCACACCGTACACCCAACAAACCGCTGCCGCCTCGACAAACACCACAAACAATATGGCGATTCCTGGTCCAAATACGTTCAGTAATGTAATTAAGTAAACGCCACCCTAAAAACAAATTAAATATTATTTCATTTTATGCGATAAAATAATATTTACGTAACAAGTCCAAAACGTGTTTTATGCGATTCAGTGTCAACGCGCTAATTATAAACGTACTTAAGAAAATACCAGTCGCTTATGTTTTAAATTTAATTCCTTCCTAAGTTTGAACTTAAAAACAATTTCAAGTGCTTTAGGCCGACATCGAAAATTAAATTCAAACACAGTTTTTATACGTGGTACAACAGTATTGTGATATTTTTAACCATCTAATTAATTATTAAACTAAACAATGAATAAACTCTCCATTGTGGATTTTATGTAAAAAATATCGTTTTTTTTATCAAAATTAAAAAATAAAAGTAAAATAAAACTGTTTAAATATCGGAAAACATTATCGATTCCTTGCAATTTTGTTGTACGCAGTTCTTTTTTATTTCGGTATCATAATTTTCACATATTTTTATATGTTTTATAAAATGATTTGTTTACAACTTAAACAATTTACTCTACAAATAAAACTTAAAATATTCATATTGAATGCTCTAATCGTAACAAATTATTTTCGCTGATATTAGTATCGATTTAAAAAAAATTTAATTTTATAAAAGTTAAGAAAAACATAACAAGTTTTTAAATTGGAAATAATTCTAGATTTAGACAGTGTATAATTGATAACTTTCTAAATTCTAATGTGTTGTTAAAAATGTTCCGAATAATAGTATAAAATATAGTACGAAAAATGTAGCGAAAACAAAATCGTAGCAATCAATAGATACTACACAGAATTGTTTGACACTTTTAATAATAGGTACTGTTAAGTAGGTTAAGCTTATGAAACGAACGAGCTTATAGCGAACAAAATATTGTGAATGAGATACAATGAAATAGCCTCATTGCAAGACGGAATCATATGGGCTCAAGAAATATATACCGTTCAAGAATAATTTCTTTCGGCTCATCCAAGTACAAGTATAATATTTTCACTACAGTTTATGATAGGACCAAGTAAAATATCTAAGCTTACTATACATTTTTTCCCAGGGTCCGCATGGTACACGATTTTTTCTTCTATAAGGTAAAAACTGTTTTAGAAGAAAACCCCGGGTCCATTTGCGCTACTCGTTCCATACGAAAACTCGTGGTGTTTCGTATGATGTTTTGTTCAAGTATTGAACATTAAATAAAGGTGTGCCTATTTGTGACGGTACAATCGTACATTATTATTGATCTAAATGTTTATGTGTGTAGTCCAATATACCTATTACATATTTGTCGTCGAAATCGTCTATAAATTCACAGTAAAGGTTTGCGTACTTTCAAAACTTCAAACATTTCAATTTGAGCTTTCCTCATAGTTTATTTTAGTCACCAACGTCATTCAGTAGCACAATCCTGCAGTTTAAGCTTACACTGAAGCTATAAAAGTCACTATTAGGTACCTTATTATCAAAACAATAAGCATCTGCGGTAGGCATACCTGTACTTATTCTATATTCCGGCAGATTTTCCCTGTCGCTATAATATATTGCGCATTTCTATCGGTACCGTAGTAAAACAGTGCCTCACACGGATAGTGCAAAACGCAGGCCTGACATGAAGAATGGCGGGGGCGGGGGTTATTCTTCTAGGTCAGTGAATTTTCAAGAGATCCCAACGATTTGTGATTGCTCAACCGATATAGTTTAATGTAGGCAGTACAAATTTGTGATGCCACCTAGGTACTGCTCCCTTACCAGGATTTCCGTTTTCACCGGTAAGACGAACGTACGTGCGAAAATACGCGCGTACAAATATAGGTACAAGTACAATACGCGGCGGATAACGTTTTAGAAACTGCCGTGTCATAATATAGAGTAAGGCGTTTTTTTCCGTTGTCTCGGCTATAGTTCGTAGAACTTTCGGAAAAAAATAATAAATATGGAACTATAAATTAAAAACGCGTTTAAAGAACGAGCAGAAAAACGTGTACCACCGTCGTCGTAGTCCGTCGTGCGTGCACTCTACGTTATAGTTTATATTGTATAGGGGAAATCGCTTAGGAAATTTTTCCGTCATCATTTATTGTTATTGTGTTTCCTTCGACGAAATACATTCGAACTGCACTTTATATTAAATATAATACCTAATCCATACTTATATATAATATGTACATAGTTTATTAGCAAATGTTACCAAATTTCAACCTACGGCAACTTACGGGAAACGTGCGATGGCATTGCACCCTCCCTCGCGTATGGCTATTACGGTGCGCAACACCGTATATTAAGCATTCAGTTGAAGTATCTAATGCTGGCCATTAGCGGATCGGTTGAGTACACATTCGGCGAAAATTAATGACCAACCACCACTAACTTTTGACCTATCAAATTGGATTCAACAAGCCCGATCTTTGGGCCGGCACCCACGGTACACGACATTCGTTTTATTGCTCTCTCACCACTTGCCCGCGGGCCCGTCGCGGAAACGTTAAAAGCATTCCAGTTTTCCGAAAGTCCGATATAGCCGCCGCCCGATGGACGTGCTGTTGATAAAATAAACGGACGATTAGTGGGTATAACTGCTGCTCTCGGACGGGATCCGATCGGAGCAGTCTGCAGGAGGCAAATCGGTATAAATGAATATATATATATATATATATATATATACGGTCTGAATATCCTGTGCACATATCTAATGATAATTGACGACTAGTTTTCCCTGGGCCCGTGGTAGTGATAAAAGTAAACACTACATCAAAAGCCGAAGCTGCAGGAGTTCGACTGGTGGGCGCTGTATAAGATAATCCTTGAAATTGTTACTCTTTAAAGGTAAACAGGAAAACGAATAATCTATACGGCTATTGAGAAAAACCCATAGGTACATTTTCAATGGAAAACCTTGATGTTGTTATACTCTTGCATTCGAATTCGGTTTGTCGGCTGAAACCTTTTTACTAAAGTCCCATTCAAAACAGATTTTCTTTAAGTGATTTAAATTTAAACTTGACTTAAAAACATAAGACAACGGTAACGTTTTAATAGATTGAATAAAAAATCACATTTAAACTTTTTTTTTTATATAGCGTTTTGAAATCCAATTCTATAATAAATTATATCACTGCAAAAACATTATTATTATTATATTTACAGTTTTATTGTAATAAAATAAAATTTTTTTGCTACTGTACCTACTATAAATGCATTTATTTTACGTCATCCGCAGTGAACGTGTTAAATTATAATAAATTCTAGATTTGGATATAATTTATATTTAATCAAATTATAAAATTTACATTGTACATTACATCATTTGTTTAATAAATAATATATACCTACGTATACAGAAACTGTATCTGTAATAAAATTTATTCTTTTAATTCTTACTTAAATTTATACAATTATAGCTAGGACTTAGGTAGTGATTTTAGATGTTTCTTACTTTATTGTTCGTCATGCGTTTTATTAAAAATTTGATGGAAATTTACCAACAATAAAAACATAATACACGTTGCTTGTTTGTCTTAAAATATTTTTAATGAAATCATATAACCAAAATATTTTGATGATGCTAATTACTATTAAGTAGAAAATCAAGTATTGTGTAGGCTGTTACGGTTTTAAATACACTTATTTTTTAGAAATAACGCGTATAAATGGTCATGAAAATAATTTTACAAATTCAAAAATGTTTATTTTTTATTTCAAGGATAAAAGTACCTATAATATGAGAATATGATAATACTCTTCCAGATTAGCTGATATTTAATTAAGATCATGTTTCTTTTAAATACTGAACATTTTTCACGGACATCAAAAACAGCACAGATAATGTTTTTTTTGGTAGAAAAACCGTACTGATAACATCAAACAAACCATTTATTTTAAATAAGATGTTTTAAATAAATTAGCGTTTTTCAAATATTTTATGTTAATCACATGATGAATAACATTATAATATATATAATTAAACGTAAATCAGCCATCACTTTTAATGACAATATTTTTAAAACTGATTAAGCTTAAAAATGTTTTAATTCTACAATATATAATTCAACAACCATTTAAATGAAATATATAAACATAGAAAAAGGCTAATGCTGATATTAAGTTAGAATTATGATTTGGTATGAAAGGTTATAAGTTGAATAAAAATAAAATAAAGTTAAAAGCAGTTTCATAGTAGTAAAATAATAATTAAAATAATTACATTTCAATAATATTGAAAATTAGTATGTTATACATTATTGTATTGATCACTTTAAGTTCTATGCAAGACGTAGAAACAAAATTAATAATTTATTAGCTTACTAAAATAAAAAAACTATAACAAAATAAAGTTATTTTTATTATTTTTACTATTGTTAATATAATATGATATTATATTATCTTTTGTTTAAATTAGTTTTAGGCGATTTATTACAGAATAACGTATTGCACTACGAAATAGTATTATATGGTGTTTACTATGTTGGTATGAGTATCGTTACATTGTTGGAGTTAAAATTCTATGTCAATAAGTAATATATTTGTTATGATTTGTACACATTATTTATTAATATTTTTCTAATGTATGATTTATTATACTTTAATTTCTGTAGATATCAAAAATATTAAATCATTGAGATGATATTATTATTTTTTAAAGACATATAATAAGTCAATGAGCCAGTTTCACGTTCAGAGCTATGGCGGTTTACTGAGAATACAAAGAAGACAGGTATTTATAGAAATACTGATTATTTTAGTTTGTTTATGTAAATATATGTATGGTACTGTCATTTTTAGTATGGTTTTAATACAATTTAAATGAGAAATACTACTTAAAAGAAGTATGGACCCACCCTTGTACACATTTATCATTTTAAAACCTACATCTTTTGGCATAGTAACTTCGTAGGACTTACGAGTAATTTAACTGTGCTTCAAAATATTTATGTATTATCTTTATATAGGTTGATTATATAACCAACTTAAATAATCGATCATCACGTTTCTTTTAGTAATAATAAATGAAAAATAATAAGATGAAAATGTTGTATCTTACGTAAGTAGTAGTCGGCAATGAAAGTATATAAATTACTGCTACTAAGCCAGCAACAAACAGTTCTCGATGTCTTTTCAGTACATTTGGATATTCATCACAAAGACCAGTTATGATCGCCTCCAAACCACCAAACGTACTGTCCAAACCTATTACAAAATAAAAAAACTTTTCAGTGAGAAACAAATCATTTTAATTTTAACGTTATCAAATATATGTACTTAAATTAATCTGTGTCCGTATTATACAGTAAAAAATGTTATTGTATAGAAAAATAAAAACAAAAATCACTCATTGTTCATCCGTTATAGATAGGACATAGGCGAGTAAAGCATTTTGTAAAAGCTTACTAAGACCACAGATAAAAAATAATAAACAATATGTATATAAGTATGGTATATATTATGTACCAAACCTCAAAAAATGGGTAAATCATGATTCTCCAATGAGTCAGCAGTTAAGCAATTACTAATAGTTATAATTATAATTAAATAATTGAATACATTTTTAATATTGTTTGAGTTATGGTAGGAATATTTGGAAAATTTGATCAATACATAGTGGTGAAGTTTTAAGTTTTATCAAATATATTATAGCCGTTAGGGGGTGGTAAATTATTGCTCACCTAATTGTACCGCAGAATATTTTTAATTATTTATTTAAAGATGGGTGCTGATATGAAAAATTGAAATTTTTGAAGTAAGAGCTCAGTAAGTTGTAAAAAAATATAAATGTAAGAAGAACTGTCCTTATAGAAAGGCATACCTGAAGTGGCTAAAACATAATGTCAGTATGAACGAAGTGTGTTAAATTAAGTTTATAGGTTGAAGGACAGAGATTTGAATTTTTAAATTACAATCCAAATGTGTAGTAGTTTGTTTAAAAAACTCAGTAAATGTCAATATTTATCAAGAATTTGCCCAAATAGTGTTTAGTGAAAATGATTTGTTCGGTCATTGAAAATAATCCATAGGAATAATGGGTGTTGTATTCTACAGAGATGAATAAGCATTTATAACAGACAATAATAATACATACTTGAAATACATTTGTACCGTTAAGTGAAATTAAATAATTAAATTATATATTTTTCATAAATATATTTTTATTCGAAAGTAATTTAAATAGTATTAGGTATACACTAAAAATCAATTGATCCGTGATGATTATCAAATAATAAAAATGTGTAATCCAATGTTGTTTTTTTTATTTATTTACACGTAATTGATAGTTAATACATACATAGAAGGCTAAGTTGTGATTTTTTCCCGAAATATTCTTAAATACTATTCAGCTTATAGACAATCGTGAGTAAAATGTGCAATTCCATACGGACGAATTGCGGATATTTATCAAATACACCGATCATACTGTAATGGTTGATACTCAATAAAATACTATACCTAGTGTGATAAGTAGCAAGAAAAATATGATGGCCCACATAACCGAGCCGGTCATCATGGCGATTGCTTCTGGGTATACGATGAACACCAGACCCGGGCCTGTAAGTCAAAAGAAATTAAGTGAACAATGCAGACCTAATACCTTGAGGCTTACCTTCGGTGCCCACTTCGGATATACTTTTGTTTTGGACGTGCGCCATGTAACCGAGCATGGTAAATATGACGAAACCGGCGAGGAAACTGGTCAGAAAGTTTATCGAACTGGTAAGGATGGCGTCCCAGTAACAGTTATTGTTGAACTTGTTGTAGCTCGACAGGGCCAGAAGAGTGCCGAACCCTGGGCCCAGGGAGAAGAATACTTGAGACGCCGCGTCTATCCAAACCTAAACAAACGCGCGCAACAATAAGACACTGATAACGAGATGGTTAATTAAATCGGGCTCGACGTGTACGGAGCCGAAAGCCGCACCTTGGTGTTGACCAGCTTATGCCACTGCGGCGTTAGATAATATCGTATGCCCTCGCCGGCGCCCGGTAACGAGATACCTTGAAAGAGTAACATGAACAATACAACGTACGGAGCTAGGGACGTGACCCAAACGGCCTGAAAAGCAAAAAGCAAAAAAAAAAACAACAAATAAATAGTTATCTATTAAATAAATGTATTTATATTAAGGTGTGGATGAATATATAGTTCGTGCTCGGCTGATTCGTTAGTCAGCTGCATTTATATTGGGTGCGCGCACAAATTCCGGGCAGCAACATTTAATCAAAAGTCTCGGAGACGATCGGGTTTCGGGGAAGAGGGATGGAAAAAATCGCACCGCACCGACGGTTCAATCTATAATTCATTAGACGTCAAAGAGATAAAAACACAAGTAATAAAGGGTAGATGGGAAATGGCGTTCAATCACACGCGCGCACACATACGAACACGCACGCATACACATATTGGTCAGCGGAGGAATATATATATATATAGGTAGGTAGGTAGGTGAGGGGGTAGATGATTTTAAAAACAGTGAGTATACGATAACAGATTCTTTGTCGGTCCTGCAACCACACCGCGGTATATACCCACCACTACACTTACCGGTAATGAGGTGAGCTCACTGCATAATAATACAAGTCCACCGACTACTTAGACTGATTGACTGCACACACACTCACTCGCACACACCCTACGTTCGCAAACATATTATTATACTTAGTCGTATTTCTCTTCTCTCTTTCTCTTATTTATTTATTTATTTTATTTTTTATTAACACCAATCCCGTCGAATAAACCACGCGTGAGAGACCGAAAATCATGTCGGCAATAGCCAGGGGTGAAAAAAGATGTGTACTCGCACCCGGGTGTCCCGAATGAAAAAAATTGTAACGACAACTTACCATGCCCGTGCTCCTCACGCCCTTCCATAACGAAAAATACACCAACAAGAAAACGGCCAACAAACACAACGCCAATGACCACTTAATCGATCCAATGTCGTCCATTCCGTTGGCCCTGTGTTGTTCCAAAACGCTCCTCCTGCAAATGATTTATACCGCATTTTAGTCGACGAAAACACACACACACACACACACGCATAATATTGAATGATTTTCAATACAAACGGGGTAGGCGCACTTAATAAGTTGTGGCACGTGTTGGCGTACGTCATATTTTTCTAACGATTATGAATCGTGATGAAACGGAAACCGCGTGATCGTTTATTTTTTTATGTTACTTAAAAGCATTCGTTCTAACGACGCTTTTGTTCGTGAAAAATAATGAATGTAAATCTACGGTTCGACTGTCAATTATTAGCTTAGAATATTATACATTTGAACATAATATTCTTCTATATATCATGGTTTACATTTGACAAATGTACTTCCGCGAGTAACGGGTTTCTACTCGTTTGAAATGTACATAGAAAGTTGGTCGTAGAAATGTAATTTTTTTGTTTTTCGTTTTATCGAGATTTACATCTGAAACATTTACAGCGTTTCGCAGACAAATACGTAATGCAGATACTTACGTCTCGCGCACACGAGTGGAGTAAAGAATTATTTTTAATATCGTTAGGTATAGACGTATAGTAATGATTGTATTTTATAAAATTATTTTACTCGAAAAACTCTTTTGCCGGGCTCGTCGACATGTTGGCTAATCCGGTCAAGTTAGTAACGGGATTGCAAGTCAACGTGTTCCATGGATTGTCGCAGCTGGTCCACGGTAATTCGGATCTCATTGATGAAAACAGATAATACACTGCCCAGCTGATTACAGTATTATAATACATACCCATGTACATATCAATCAAGCATATTGCGTATCCAACACCTGCGAAATATTAAATTGAAAAAACAGTACAAACAATTGCAATAAAAATGCGGTATTTTTGATAATTCAAGTAAAATAATAAAAATAAAAAAAATAAAACTATACAAATGTAGCCATAGTGCCATACTTATAGTATAATAAAGAGGCACCATTATATAGAAGACTATACTCTATAGTTATTCTACCCAACAATGTGCCATGTGCCACTAGAAATATTTCCGAAATATTCCCCTTTCTCTCGGAAAATTTCCTTAGAAAAAAAATTAGCTTAGTGTCTTTATTTTACTTTAATTATGTTTATATTATTTATGTCGTGTACCTATAAGTAAAAAGTTATTTAATATGTTATTATTGTTGTTATTATTATCTTTTTCTTTATCATAATCTTGCTTCTTCTTCGTCATGTTCCTCTTATATCAAATGTTGGAAATTATCTTGGCTATATGGTATTCGTTTTTAGAAGTGTTGAATTGTTCCTTGATGTGTTATTAGAACTACTTTCTTAGATTTTGCAGCCAGATAGCTCTAGGTTTTCCTAGTCTCCTTTTCCAGAAAATCTTTCCTTGCATTAATATGGTTTAAGAGCTGATGTTTCTCACCCCTCAGCTACGCCCAAAAAAGTGAAGCTTCCTGGATTTTGTATTATTCATAATTTTTACAGTTATTAAAGTATTAACTATGAATTTACGAACCTAAGAGTTAGTCCTACCTATTCTCCTATAATATTTTAAGATATGCAATATTTGTTACTAGGATCATTTACAACTCCATAAGTAGGTACTATATAAGTTTAATCAAACATTAAAACAAATGAACAATGTTAAAAAGAAATCATGATATTCCCGAGAAATGTCTGGTATTAGGAATAATTACCACGGGGAATCTGTACACCACTACATCTAGTATTCACCCATACTTCTTACATTTCAAAAAGCGTAGTCGTCATTATTTAGTATCGTATAATGAAATACCAAAATATGACATCGATTTGATAAGCAACGAGGTTCTATTTTAAAATATTAGCTACCAAAATACTTTATACCTTACGAATAATATTGATTGAGTAAATCAAATTTGTTATAATACAAAATACAGTTTTGTAATTGAAAGTATATACATGTACTTCTAAATAATGTCGTACATTTTATATTTTTTCTATAATTTTCCCTTTTATTTTTCGGTAGACATGAAAAAAGTGATACCAATATAAATAAATAACGATTTTAAAATAAATAACTTAAAAAGCCGCAAAACACGTTCGAATGTAACGTAGATTAAAATCGATTGCATAACACAATATTAGTCATACTATGTAATGATTACAATTTATAATATTTCATGATATAAAAATTACTTATACCTAGAATAGAGTATAGAAAACTTTATAAAATTCTTAGAAACCTATCAAATAAAATTGTTTATTTTTTTATAGACCATTAACAATTGGCTAATTTAAAATAACAGTATTTAAAATCATTTTTTTTGTCATGGATATATCTTATAGCTTCAATAAATAAATAAATAACTAAATAAATAAATGTTGTTCGAAACGTCATCAACCAAATCGTTGTTAGGGGAACGGTTAATTTTACTCGTTTATGTTGTTTGTAAGACACATAGCCATGTGCCAATGTATCCGTTTGACCGTGTATGCTACACATAGCATGGATACTCTTGCATATACTTTTTTTTTAAATTAATCTAGGTAAAGAAATGAAATCACGAACACAAACGAGTAAGGATTTCTGTAATTCTGTGTACGTGGAAAAAGAACCGAGAGTAAAAAATTTCAGCTAGACATGCTAGAATAACATGTTGACTTAAATCATAAAATATTTACTATACTGAATCAATGAAACAATGATCATTATAACTTATAGATGGTTCGTACACGAGAGATTAAATAAAATCTTTTCGCAGTCCAGGCGCCAAGCGATACGTAACGTCAACGTGTAAAATATAAAACGTGCAACATATAACGTTATATGTTATAAATTTACTGTCTACAGGTACTTAATTGTAAACTTATGAGTTATAACATCGAAAAAACTATTTACTTTTATTGCTGACATTTTCGGATAATTCGCCAATTAGTTGTACCGTATACTATGGGAAAATATATTTCAATTTGTGTTTTCAATGTCGTCACATGAAACATTTAGTTCTCGTTTGAAATGCAATGCTGAAAACAAGATCTACACTAATTCATATGCGAGATGGTGACGTTCAGTAGCTAAATTCAATTTCGATCGGTTTTTCGAACAATGTTTCAAATTGACATCTCCGAACAGCTGATAGCTGTCTCGGTGTATTCGTTATAAGGGCCTTGTTTGTGAATAGAATCATTAATTGCAAACACTTATTAGGTAAACATTGAAGATATAATACAGCTTGTATTATATTCGCTAGTAGCAAATGTATGGCGATGAAAATACACAGCGCATTCGAAAATATGACTTAATGATTGAATTACGCATAAAACGATACTGCCAATTTAATTTCACAACTCTTATTCAATTTAAGATCTTAACCAAGATGCCACTACCAAGAACACGGTTTATGTTTATGTGTATTCAAGTATTTAAAAACGCGCCGTCTAAATTAAATGCATTACGAATAAAAATAAACTGGAACATAAATAGAACATTTTTATTTTCAAACAACACTAACTTAGTTAAAAAATGTTATGGGATTAAAATGTTGTTGACACGGCTAACATTTTTTGAAACAATTTCAACATTTCTCATTTTTTAGATTATACATAGGCAATGATTCATTCATAACGCCTATTCTATTTTCTATCATGAATTTTTAAATCATCCACAATAATTATTGTTTTCTGGTGTATTTTTAAGGTTAAAAAATATTTAGTTAAATCAATGATGTATATTTTTATTAGAAAATAACATAAAAACCAAACCTTTTCAGTATTTTTTAAATATTTTGATGAAGATTTTTATTGTATTTTTGCATTAGTTGTGTCCGAAATCTGTACACCATTTATTGTTCATTGAAATATTATAGCTCCTCAATAACTAATATACAAAAGTTCAAAGATTTTTCCAATGCTTATTATTTCTAATTCTCTAATTAGATTAAAGTTGAAAAAAATACCATTTTGATTGCAATTTACTCCTCAAAATATGTAAAAATACTTATACTCGTAGAATTCTAAGAGTTATCTAATGTTGCGGTTTGGTTGATCTAATAATAATATATGTATTCAAAAACATATTTCAGCCATAAATAAAATATTGTTTTTTTGAAATGTATGAGATATTTTAGACGTAATACGTTAAAAAATATTCAATAAAATAATACAATTCAAAATTACCAATATTTTAAGAAAATAAATAAATATCTTATGTAAAAAACAATAAACGCAATATTAGTATTATCAAATGAATCAATTTCAACATGATTTAAACATTAAATGCAATTTAAAAAAATTTCGAGCTAATATTTCTAATTTTTAATTTTTAGTTTAGAGAAAAAAATTAATTAAATTTAGTCAACATTGTCAAATTATCATTAAACTACATGAACAAAACCCATTTCTAATCGAGAAGAAATATTTTAACCTTTATTACTACACTTCGTCGAAAAAAGTTTGATAAATTGAAGTAGAAAATTGACTTTATAATCAAATTTGTAAATTTCTCATTTCAGTCAAAATCTAAAACCCGGTCCTATTTAAATAACGAAATCAATTAAAAATAATACTTATACTTAAAAAAAAAACTGTAGCGATATTCAACATTGAACAGTGTGCACGACATTTTGTTCATTTATGGACATATACTGGACACGTATTGAGCACTTAATTAAAATTATTTAATACATTATACAAGCGAACACATTTTAGTGGCATACCAAACAACTAGAATATTTGTTCAATTGGGTAGTAAATTGTTTATTCTCGGTGTAAATACCTTACTGCAATACTGCCGTACGCTTTACTCATGCACAAAAATGCATACGTATAATAGTTGTTGCAATGGTGCGATATAAATGTATAAATATTACAATTTAAAATATACTGAAAATCGAACACCAAGGGTTTTTTATTGAGAAACTCCAAAATCCAAACAATTATTAAATTGGTTAATAAAATTGTATAATATAACTTTAATAATTATAATATTCAAGAGGTATCAAATATATATGAAATATTATTGGTCTTCAATGTATTCTATTACGTACAGCTATATTGAATTCGTCCGAATTCGCCATATGTTTGTGTTTGTTAATAGTTAAAATTTAAAACACTTTACGTTATCATTATTTGAGCATGCGGTTCTAATTTTTAATACCAACAAACGAGCACCTCAAAACGCCATGTTATTATTATGGATAATGCGTAGTCCGTAAAGTGATTTTATTGAGTCATTATGAAGGGTCTAGAAGGGTATAAAACGAACACCTGCTGAATGGGTAGAAAACGTAAAACAGCAGATGCAGTGAGACTAAATAAATGACCCGAAAATATATTATAAAATGGAACCCCGTTTGGAATTAAATCACTATAAGAACGAGACCAATCGACTCGATATTATTGCGTATCTGCTGAATATCATAATGATGTTACAACCGACTAAAAAAATGAAATATTCAACCGGAATAAAAGTCAAACCTATTAATATAATACTTGTATATTTTTATTTTATTAAATCGTATCGTTAAAAAAAAAAAAACTGGTCTTTATTTGTGATATTATAATATCCATAATATAAGTGTACATTTCCAATTGGAAAATACGATTCCAAAGAGTTGTCTCCTGCTTATATGTATGAAATATTATTACATTTTTATTTGTTGCCTGTAATATCTTTCTTCTTATAGACAAGACAATCTTTTTAAAATCTTAGTTCAATTTAAAACTGTACACATTAAATAATTAACATATTATTATACTAGCTTTGTAAGCGATATCTATCATATTGGATTCCGTTATACTTCATGAATGATATTTTTACAAGACCACTCTAATCACCTTGGTAACCACAATTTTTAATCGAATTTAAACAGTTCTACATTTTTCTTTAAGCTCGTTTGACGTATACATTTTTATTATATATGACACGTGCATTTTCATTACCAATATACCTAACTATAATTGTTGCAATTAACGAAACACCGCAGTCTCCGTCCAATGTGCACATACGTTAAATAGTTTTGACATAAAAATGTGTCTAAAAAACAACGCATGGAATTACATAAATTATGAACTTTTGATGTGCCATTGTGTACCTAATATTTTACTACTGTTAGTTTAAGTATTTCATATGGGGATATGATGTTAGGTGTATTCAAAAAAGTTCTTAGCTCTTTTCAAACACGTTACACGTAGGTATTACCTGTATGATGTCGAATCGCCCCGGCGTGAACAACGTGGTCGGTATATATGCGTATTATAGAACAACAACAACTACAAAAAGAGAAGTTGATAAGATAACACGATAAGTGTAAAACGAATTTTAAAATTGTTTCCTTGTTCGTTTTAACTATTACACTGCTAATGACGTTATTTGTTATGGTCACGTTAAAGCAGAGTAGGTACATGGTGACTGTATTTTTTGTGAGTAGGTAATACCGGGTTTTCTTAACGTTGTTTTAAATTTTGATTTTTACAAACAAAACAATATAAATGTGTACAAATAGTATTGTTCGTATTTTTGAAAATCTGAATGCTGTCAAAAGGACCGAGGAGCGACGAACAGACGACTGTACTACAGCTAGTCTATACGGTGTAACATATAAGCCAACTCAAATGGCGATACGAATGCCGATTCAGAAAAAAACTCTAGCAATATTGTTTTTGCGATACTGTGGTTTCTGTTAAACAAATTAATTTATATGTATATTTTCACAAATACACGATTTTTTTACAAGAAATATCTGTACATTGACAATACCGAGCCCGAGCGTATGCTTTTTTTCATTTAACATTGCTTTTCCTAATCACCACTAGAAAAGTGATCAAAACACTTACTTTTAATATCAACCCATTGTAGCTTCCCGAATTTTCCTTTTGAAAGTAATTATGTTAATTTAGAATTTAAATTAATATTTTAGATTTTGGTACCTACTCTACGTATTAGATGCAAATTGCAAATTGTACCAATAAGACTTAAACGTAAATATTATAGAATAATAAAAGTAAATTGCGTGACGTAAGCTATAAATATTTATCCATGGATACTCCTGCAGTCCTGCAGTTGGTTACTCCATTCTATACACATACGCATGTGCGCGCATAAAAGAGTCTTAGAAAAATTAATCAAAGCGTGTATAAACCTAGTTCACATCGGCTTTTGTTCTATCAAATCGAAAAATCGAGCAAACACGGCAGAAAAGTGTTTTAAATCTGACTGTTACATGACTAAGCACGTTTATTGTTCTTGGGCGGAGTCTGTATATTATATATTTGACACGGTTCCGAAAATATCAAATCATTCGACACGGAAACGGCGAAAAAAACAAAAATTGATGATACAAATAATCGGCAAAACTTGTACACTACCTACTATTCCTACCATTTTTTTCCCCCGACCTTTCATTATTGCCCAAATCATTATTTTGTCTCGTGCTACCGACAACGCACGTTTGCGCCATTGCCATTGATACGGCAAAAATCACGTACGGACAGACGAGCATTATATATAATGACGTACGGCGGTAGGGTGGAAATCCGAAAGACTTGGAAAAAAATAAAACAAACTACATTCCCTTTTTAGGAAAAAAAAAAGAAAAAAAAGCTGATAGAAATCGACAACGGTTCACAAGTAGGGTGTTAACTACGTTTTGCAAAAATTGTTTGCCCTCGTTTAATTATATATTTTATGTTTTTTTTTTTTTTATTATACATATATACTTAATACGCATATACATTTTTCTACACGAATCGTTTTGACTAACGTTACACTACCGCGGCTTAGGTGATACCGCGTAAATATTTGTCCACGTAACAATAGTCGATCGAGCATGGTGGCGGCGCGGCGGCGTAGCGGACACCCAAAACGGTTATAGAGGGAACGTCAATATTGACAATGGTAAATTGCTTAAGGTCAGGCCGCGTTCCCGAATCACGGTTCGATTTATTTTTTTAAGATATTTCAAAACATATCGACTTTTTATCCGCACGCAACACAATAAACTACCCGCGTTGGATCGTGGCGTTAATTTTAGCTCTACATTTAGCTCTATTACAATCTACAATACTTCACTCGTTTAAAACATTTTCCTTATATTTTATATTTGCTCGTGGATAGTTCTAAATTCATACAATACGATTTTTGATAAACGCATCAGGATATAGTGTGTTCGGTGAAGATGTGAAATTACACGTACATTCTTATTGATGTAAAATTGATTATTAATTGATCACAATCTATAAATAAATAAATCATAGGTATAGTAGCTATAATAGCTCATTAATTGGTTAACTAGTTCAATTTTGTTGATAAAGTAATCTTAAAAAAAATATGGCCTGTAAACTTATAATAATGTAGATGAAGCTCTTTGAAAATGATTAAACGTATTAGCAAGACAACAATATAGAAATTAATCAAAATATGTAGTTATTTTGCTATATTTTATTGTTTTTTATTTATATTCATGAGATCATTGCATAGTAGGTACTTATATGTACTATATAATGGACGCAATAACACATTATACTTATTATTTAATTGTTCATTTTATAATAGTATGATGGATCAAAATATAGACTTTAAATCAAACAATGAACAATACTTAAGTATTTGAAGACATAATAAACCTAAAATAAATAAAATACATTATACTAGACTAAATATTTTAATCACACAATAATCCATAATTTCATTGTACTCGTATGCAAACTATAGACTAAGTATACTATCGTATAGTATCAATGTTGCGGCTTATTTTTTTAGCTTAGTTTCGCTATTAGGTAGGTTCATCATTTATACAAGTTTATATTATTAAATGTCTTGGGAAGAGGATATTTTTTTTCTTTTATGTTTTTCCGAACAATGGCTATCGAAAAAAAACTTGCTCGCGGAATATTGCAGAAATGAACGAAACGAATACAAACAATAGTAAAGTAACCAAATATTTGAAGCAACCATATAATATTTCCCTATCGGCCAATGATTTATTACTCGCCGCCGCATCGTTTTAAATAAGCTCTATCGTTTTATTTGTTTATTTGTTCCCAGTTTTTGCATTTAATGTTTAATTCAAAGGCTCGATGTTTGTCGTGCACTTGAAAACGCTCTCAGGAATCAATTGTTTTTTGCATCCTCTCTTAACGCCCATTTTTTTTCTCCCAATCCGCCTTTATATTTTAATTTCCTAGTCGCTCTTTTGTACAGTTACTGTTAATGCAGTGGAAAACAAGAGAATAAAAAAAAGTATCGGCCAATACAGCAGATCGTCTACCAATTATCATAAAAGACCGGATATTCGTTCAAAGTATTTTCGATTCTTGAAACCTTTTTATTTTTTTCCCTTTCTTCAATTTCAGACGTACAGTGTTCCCCTGTTACGAAATTGATAGTTCCTCAAGTAAATTGTTTCGTTGTAGAACATTCCTTTACGGTTCGCTCACAAAGCATTCCCCGAGTTGTTTTTGATAAGGGATGAGAGGATTTAAATACCCTACCTTTAAGAGCCGGGCAAATTTTCTTCCACACTGTGAGACATCCACATCGATGAAACTGTCCCAGTGCCAATTCCATGTAAAACAAAGGCAATCCACCGAATACCAACATCACCACATATGGTATAAGAAACGCACCTAAAACAATGTAAAACAATACTTTAAATTAAAACAATTTTTAGTTTTGTAATTTCAACAATAGCATTATAATATTGCATCAGCCAAATGAAACAATCTCATTATTATAGTTATGTTACGATCATTATCTTTTGTCTTTATAAGTGTAAATATGTATTATTTCAAGTAATATTCAAACACTTAATTATCTATACATAATTATAGTTACGAAAATGATAAACTTATACATCATATTTTTGTTTTTTTTTTCAAATATACCTATAAAATACGATTTTCAAACAAAACAGTAATTAATTGTTAATAATTTATTATCAATACGTACAATGGGTTTTTAATAAAAACTTTCATTACAACTCTTTAAAGCATTATTATCTGATAATAATTAAATTTTAGTTAGTCACTCAAGTTACAGTTATGGAGACGAGAATGACATAATCTTACTAGATTCATTAATTTTATTATAAAACATTAACGCGTCGGTCATTTTGATTTTTTAAAGTATCTACTAGTTTTTCAAGCGTCGGGAAAAAATAATTAAAACAAACATAAAAACAATAAAACCTACGAATATGATAAAATATAATATATAAATAATGTTTTCAACTTAAAAACGTAACTACTTGTCAGCTTGAAAACTTTAAAAATATAGTTAAGTTTTCGATTAAAATTATTATACGAGTATATAATATAATGGAGGTATATAAAAATTCCATTGATAATATTTTGGTTTTGTTTAGAAAATATTTATTTACATCGGGCAATCAGTAGTTTTTCTTAAACGCAGTAGGATTACCAAATATACACAATCACGATATTCTGCAATACATTTTTTCTCTCTCTACGGTATACGATTTCAACGTTCCGCATTTTAAACAATATATAGTACAAAGTCACCGACTAAAACCGATTGTGAAACACATTTTTAACGTGTAAATTACACTGTGAAAGTGCATTTGATCTTTTGAACTCTGAGCAATGTGTATCTCAAATACATACAAACACATTTTCGTCACAATGGAAACAGCAGCAGCAGCAGCAGGAATACTATTATTTCCTTTTAAACGTGATGGGGTTGGGTGAACGTATGCGGTTTACCACGTCGGAAAACACAGGGTAAATTGATTTCACGACCATACCACTTCGGCACTTCGGTTCGTGTTCGTTCTAAGATTTATCATCAAATATAGTTTTAAACACTCGTCTACGTATTGGCTTATTGTCTAGAAATAGTTTTGTTCGAGCATACATTAAAATAACATCAATATATTATAATAATATAACTTATCATTCGGTTAATGTTGGTGACGGCCTGTCTATTCAACAGAGATTTCCTTTTGTGACGCCAAACATCAATCAATATGTTTACATTATGAAAATTTTTACTTTTCGAGTGAAATTATCCGAGTTTCGGGTGCATTGACTTGATTTGACACAGACTTTAGACACGTTCACGGTCGAAGCTTTTGGAACAGATCGACATCGCATTATACTTATATACTTATATGCTTATACTTATATTATGCACCAACCATGGCTGGTATGAAAAATGTAAATAAAGTATGTGATTCTAGTAGGTATCACATATGATATTTTTAACGAAACTTCTAGCGTATTTCAAAAATAAAAAAATATTAAAATTATAAAATTAAATAAGACGAACAAAATAGAAAAACGACCCCTCTAAACTACGTTCACGATCCAATTCCTGAATTTTGATTGAAGAAAATAACAAGTATTGGATAAGAAATATATAATTAATGTGGTTCATAACATATTTCTTTTACGTCTTAAAGTTGATCCTAAATATTTTATAACAGTTGAAGTATTCAAAAACATACGAAACCATCCACACATATGTTATTTCAACTATTTAATTCAAGGTTTTTTTAAGAAATAAAAATTTATAATTATCTATTTGCTTGTATCATTATCATCACAAAATAAATCATGTATTTTATGAAATCAATAAACAAGTAATTATTGAATTAAAATTGAATAGAACATTATAACATCAGTTAAAAATGAATCACACTTTATTTTAAACAAATTCTTTAACAAAATATCAGCTGTTAGTTAATTTTATTAATTGAAAAAATAAATTAAAATGTTCTATAAATTTGATCTACTATATTTTCACTTATTTTAATCGTTCGTTTAATTTCGCCGGTAATATTATTTTTAATAATCCAGTTTAATAATTTTTTTTATTTTTGATCAAACCAACTTAATGATTTTAATTGGTTCAATTTCAAACTTTTAAAAACTATAGGTCAATCAAATCTCCAAATGAACACAAATATAGTTGAGATATTGTATATCATTATTTTTTTAAATAATTTATTGTATCTGTCAAAGTATTCATATCTTTTTTCTGACTTTATGACCTACTTTACGTTTTGTAACGAGTCAAGTGATATTTGTCGTCTTACAGGGTTGTAATGTCAAGCACCGTTACCGATTACAAAAAGCAAATATTAAATATTGCACATTTGTGATTTAGTTTTAAAACTTTTGAAAACCTAAATTCTAAATTTACCGCAAAATTCAGAGTAACAAGCAGGAAAAAATATCTATTGACCATCACTATAGTAGTATTGTATATGTAATTATTGAATTTAACTTAATAATACTAAATTAATCTACTTAGTATACATTTTACATTTAATAGTAAATAATTATTGTTTGAATATAATTAAGCATTTTTTAGTTAATTTGTATAATGAAACCGTGTACTGTCTGTAATTATTCCTTCACAGACAAATTGATTAAGCTATACTGGATAATTTTTTCTCTCCTGAATATAATGGCTTATGTTTACACTAACAACTTACATTCAAGTATAATAATTGAATATATTTCTAATTTTATACTATAATATAATATACTATTATCTAATTATAAATATATAACTGGAAATGTAATAAAAAGAAAAATATTTTTAATTTTACAAAAGTGATGACAAAACAACTATTCAACACATAGGAATGAACAAAAACAATTTCTGGTATCTGACGCTTATTAGTTTATACGTCTGTTACACGAATTAAATCGTAATACTCTAGGTGAGATGGAGAGATATATAACTAAAAAATATATATTTAATTGGGGTAGATAGTTACAGTATTATTTCGTGACTAGAAGGATTTTAAGTTTAACTGGCATACATTAAGGATCTAGCTTAATCTGAAAGATATATAATTCATTCAAAGTGTACAATGGTGATAACAACAAACTGTTTTCGAGAGCTTATATACTAACTTTTGACTAATAATAGATATACCCGTTGTACTTCATTGATTGTTATAAGCTTAGAAACTATTGTGCAATTAAGAAAATGTATATCTTAAACTTATTTTTTCACACTATTTGTTTTATCGAACTATTGTTATTTTGTTGTTAAAATTGCATACCATTGAATTAATAACATAATTGTGAGCTAAACTTGAGGCAAATATCAATTATTTATAAGAAAAATGTTTTAATTTTAATAATTAATTACCTATATAAAGAAATTTAGAGTAAATATTTTGTATATTAATTTAATATAGTCGAAAATAACATATGAAACAACGTTATGTCAAAAGGTAAGGTCCATAGGATACTATTATTATTATTATTACACTACAAAGTCTGTTCAAATTACTTTCTATAATATTAAGCAATTCATTATTAGTCTTTTTTATAATAAGACTGGAACAATAATTTAAGTTTAGACAAATTTAGACGTTAAGTTATTATAAAATAAAAGTACGTGTTAAACAGGTTGATATTAGAGTACCGAAATAACTTCAATAGTATTTTAAAAGGGTCAATCATCTCATATCTCTTATGAAAAAGTTTTCTTAAAAGCTTTGTACCACGAAGGTACGAGCATATGCCATATTTAGAACTATTGTTTTGGAAATTTCACAGTCACCATAACTTTTTATTACTTACAAGTTACTATAGAACATCAAAAGCTTTAAACCATTATTTGAAAATCATACGTTTAATTTAAGAAATACACTGAAAAGCTGATTATAATGACAAACTGAGTCAGTCTTAATAATGATTCAGTTACATTGAATATTTAAAAAAATATGAATATAAAACCTTGTTGTTTAAAATGTTTTAAATTAATTTTAAACAAAATTTACAAAAACGTACACAAGTATTTATTTTAGGAGTCTTGACAATAATTTGTTTTTAAATTATTTATGCCATAACACTGTATAGTGTATACTAACTATATACATACGAGTATGCATCTACGAGTTAGGATTTGAACTATCCAAAACGGTTCAAATATTTTTTAGCTCTTCGTCGGTGAAAATACTAGCAACTATTTATAAATAACTATAAAAATATGAAAATGATTAAACAACAATTATTACCTCCGCCATTTTGATAACAGATGTACGGGAATCTCCAAACATTGCCCAGATCGACGGCAAATCCCACTACCGCCAACAGGAATTCGATTTTCTTCTTCCATGTCTCTCGGGGTGGCAGAGGTCTTCTGATTTTCTTGCACTTACTAGATCCGCAAAATGTTGTCGGTGGGCCCATCATGGCCGCTACCTCTTCGTCGCCGTCTTCAACACACTCATCATTCCCACCTCCGCCTTCCATGTCTCCCTCACCCTCACCCATCACCATGTCACTGAAACCAACATAAAATATACACCATAAGTATATTTCTATATACGTACACGCCAAATTAAAAAGTGCATTAGTTCAAGTGTACTGAATGTCGCGCAAGAAAAAAAAAATAAAACTCTCTATCGTTATGTTATATAATGTATAATGCCGTATAATATATAAAATATAATATACAAATATGCACTAGAACTAACAAAATGACCGAAATATGTGTGTTCATATGCTCTAAAATAGAAAAAAATATCGAAAAATGCAAAAAACGATGTTCATCTTTGAAATATCCGTTACATGAAATGAATTATGTACTTGGAAAGCGTATTGTCTAAGATCACCGAAAACAAAGATGAACTATGCATCGAAATCCGGTCCCAAAAAACAATAGCAACACCAACAGCCACAGTTAAAATAGTTTTTTACGTACCCGCAACCGTGAAGGAAATATTTACAAAAAAGTTACTTGATTCGGAAGAATAAAATATAAACGTATATTTATTTATTTCTTATAATATTTATTAATCTTGTGTTGCATAGACTTGCGAACCTAATGTTGCGCAGTATTATATACGACGAGCTATTGAAAACACTGTTTGTGTTATAAACTCGAAAATCGGATTTATCGTGAAGAGAGAGAAAAACGAAATCATCTATCATTCAAATTATAATCATTAAAGGTTTTACGTACGGCCCCAGACAAAATACGAAAAGTAATATGTATAATAATATAACGTGTAGAAGTTATCGTTCGCTCGTAAACGGCCGCGAATGATTGATTTTTTCACGTCATTCCGGGGCTCGTTCGCCGACAAGCCGGTCTCGTGCCGCAGTCCGCCGGGGAGAGATCCCCCAAAACGTTTGCCGCCGAACCATCTAAAGATCGCATTTGCGTGCGATGAAAGATCGTCGGACATTATTTTGCACGTAAAACGTGCATTTATAATAATGCGAAATGACCAACCGGGATCCGGGCAAACGGGGTTGGGGCGAACGTAATCCTTTACAAGTCGTAAACCCCGTGCGGGCAAGGGCGGACGTGAGTCGTTTGTCACTCACAGGTCTCCCATAGCAGTAAGTTGCTGCTGCTCTTGACTGGCGTGCGCCACCGCCGCCACCGAGACGACGGTGACCTCTCATCCGACCCGAGTAGTCGGCACCCAGCGTCGGTATTAATCAAAATCGACGATGAATCTCTGTTATCAGTCGTGAGTCGTGACGTCTTAAAAGGTTAACATAATTGGCGTATTGTAGACGAGTGTAGATTCGCCCCGAGCTAGCGCGCGCGAGTATTACATATTATACGAGTACACATACACGCCAACACCGAAACGACTGTACGGTATTATACCGGGAATATTTCTCGGCTGAAACTTTGAACCTGGCTGATCTTCGAAATAGTTCTCATTAGTATAGGTTGTCTGGGTAATATATAATTATAATATTGAGGGAATTGGATTTCTCATCTACATCCTCAGTATTACACTGTGTACGTATTAGCTGATCGTCTTGTGAAGAAAAAAAAATACGTTTTTACACCGTGGGGTATACGTATAACAAGCATAAAAATACTATTTAATGAGATTTTATTTTGACGACGAGAAACATAAAACATTATGCTTGTTGAAAAATGCCTATGTGTCGTTTTTCTAAATTTCTTATTTTGTGCAACAAACGTAAATAATATAAATATATTCAAATAGTGCTAATAACGTAATGCTGTATATATTAATCATAAATTATAATACTTATCAACAGTTATAAGTATGTAATTACTAAAAATATTTTGATGAGCAAATGGATTATTTACTTAAAATTGCATTAGTACTATTTTATTGGTTTTGTAATCATTTCAATTGTCCCATAACTTTACACGCTCCTAAACACGGCTCTGCCCTATACGCACTATTATATTATGTTGACTATTGTACACACTATAAACTCTATATTATAATTTCAAGCCATTCTCGTCATGTCAATATGATTTATTTTCTTTCGTAAACCATTTCTTTGATAATGAGCTCAACCATTATACCTATATTACGAGGAAATAAATATTCGTCAATGGTTTTCGAATTTTATGTATTCACAAACTTTACTTTTCTTAAAATCTATAAAGAAAACATTTTCATTAAGTAATAAAAACATGTACCTATGCGCCATGATCAGCAATGTACCTAGTGCTTTTAACTTAAAAGTACTTTATTATAATCAATCACAACGACAACAAAACTAATCCCGTTTTGCAATAATTGTTTTAATTGTTTACTATAATTTAACGAATTGAAATAATATCAAGTTGTTGTAATTTTCATTTAAAAGTTTGTCAATTAATTTATAGGCTTTTCAAATCGCAAATAAATTTAAAACACGCACACGCACGCACACACAGACACACTGCACACTATTTCGTGAAATTTTTATTTAACTAAGGACTATTTATTATTTAATATGTATAATGCGATGTACTACTGTAAAATATATTAATGTTGATTAACTACAATTATCATCTTATTTATTTTGGCTAAAAATTACAAGTATCTTACTAACATTATTAGCTGGATAATAATGTGTTGTAGATGATGGATACCCCTACTCATAATTTAATGGTCATTGGGGAGTGGGAACCTTTTGAAGTGATAATTCGTTAACTTTGCTTTATTAATAATTATGTGACTTTTTGTAAACTGATTAATAATTTATAATCCAATTTAAATAATATAAAATTTAATAATATTAATGAAAATGTTATTTTTTTTAAATACAATTTAAATAATTGTAATACCGGTATGTATGGTAGAAAATTTTAAGCCATTATTCTTAAGAACTAGCTAAAAAATTAAGTACCAATTAATCAACAGGCTAAGAAAATCTCATCAAGCTAAATTATACTGTCATTTAGTTAATGCCTATTATAACTATTAATTAAGTACTATAGCGGGTTACGTCTCATAAAGCTTCATCGGTCAGTACTCTTGAAAGTTATTATTTTTGTATGTACATTTTTATACTTATTGCATAGTTAATACTATATTTGTGATATTATGGTTACTTAAATTATTCATAAAACAATAACTGTCTGAGCATGACAATAATTCTTATTTTATACTATGTATTTATGAGTTTTATTTTCTTCACTAACTAGGTTAAACGAAAATAAGTTAATGTTTTTGTTTAATTAAACTAACTTATTTGACAGAATAAACGAAATTATAAGTTTGTCAATGATTCGTTTGTGCTGGATAAAAAGTACAAAAGTTTAACTATAATCCCATTACACTGAACAAAATGCAAAATATGTATATGACTTTTATACCATTTTCGCTTTTAAATGATCGAATCAATTTCCGAGTCGTTTAAAATATGAAAAATCATAATTTTTTTTTATGTTTCTAGGGATAGGTACATTTTAAAGTTATTTCATTGGATTCATTCTTGTAATATAATAAATATACAACATGGTCATCACAACAACTTCAATATGCTTTGTTATCGATAACATCCAAAATATTTCCCGCACATATATATATATATATATATATACATATATATATTGCAGTATTCTACTGAGTTACTTCACTGAATATATAGATTACTTAATTTCAAGGATATTTGCACAAATAGAAAACTTCAGAGTACGATCGTTTAACGACCTAGAAATTAGTTGTCAGATAGAACAGTTGCTTAACTACTATCGTGTATAAAGATGGGTTATTTTGCTGACAGTTTATACTGAGAACTTTGAACCCGAAAGGGTATCAGTATGTTTATGTTTTAAATCTTTTGAGTTAAGAAGAAAATACCCTTTACTTTATTTTATCTTTTTTTTACTTCTTTTACAAAAACACTGACATTTTCGTTTGTGTAGTAGAACAATTATAAAGTATCTACTTAGGAACTTAGCAAATTTTCTTAATAAGATTGTATGAATAACTTTCTATAAATATTTTTTACCTTATTAAAGTTTTTATGTGGTTAGGTTTTATTTTAGTTATTAAATAAATATATGCCATTGTTGTATTTTTCATGTTACTTACCTTAAATGTATATGATTTGTGAATAAAAACCACTGGGTAATTCATAAAGAAGTGTATAAGATAAATAGGTAAATTTGTTCCATACTATAGAGATTGGAGGGACAAAATAACATTGGTCCTAAACTCCTAAACGAAACGGCAAGCTGGAAAAACATTTGTTGCACGCAATAGTCTTAACCTAAAAAAATAATAATATTATAATTAGCATACGAAAGAGAATGAAAACTCAAGTTTTATTGAAAGTTTGTACTTCTAGTTACTAGAAACTAAAAAAAGCAAAATATATTTGTTTGAAAATTAATTTACCAAATGGTATTTCTTTATACGCAGGACACATAATATCAAATAAAAATAATTTTTATCTATTAAGTTCTATTATCCATAAACGAAAATGAATGTAGGCGAGTTTAGAAAATATCAGCTTGAAATCATAACAAAAAGATTTATGCGATCCATCAACCAAAATATGATGCTATCTTCATACCACGTTGCATATACTCGTTTTTGGTATATACGCGTCGAAAGAATTAAGGTATACAATGATTATAATTTAAAATACTTTTCTAGGTTGCAATTTAAATGCAACCACTTTGCAAAGACTTCAGAAATAAATAAATTCATGAGCTTGATAAAGCCGAGCAACAATTCCCATACATTTACTTCAACAAGACTAAAGAAAATACCACTTTGTTTCTGACTATTTAAATTATCTGTTTCATTAAACAATCCATTAATAATAACAGTAACAATATATATAGAAATAGGATAAAAAAAAAATGCGTAAACCCACATTCTAATCGATATTTTCTAATTCAATTCTTGATTTGTCCCCTTGTTATATGAAGCCCGTTACCACTGTCGTCAAGGTCGAGACAGCACATATGTAACTTACCTTTTCATAAGAATAGAAATTGTTATTACTAGTCATACATTTTTCTGTGAAAATTCGCAACAATGTTTTTTTCTATTTCGATTTAATACAGGATCCATAGTTACATATTAGTTAAATTGATTTTTTTCCATCGCTGTCTCTTTAGATATTTGTGATAGTATTTAGATCACATAATAAAATTCATAAATTGGGGGCATATCCATTAAGTGTATATTTATATTACAAAATAATAGTAATAACTAAAAATAGGATTCTCAGAGAAATTGAAATTTAGTAAACGGAAACATATAATAGGTTATTTACGTACATGTTCTGTTTAAATATTTTCCTTTACTCTTTACATTCAAATAATAAACTAAAATTTGTAGTGTGTTTTTAAGTAAAATTTAATTAAAACCTAACCTAAATTAAGTACCCTTGTTAAAATCCCAAAACTAATAAATGATACATGAAAATCGGTAAAATAAGGGAACAATGTATACATTTGTAAGTTTAAATCAAAAACAACCAAATACGCAAACATAAATAGCTTAGACATTTTACATAATTATGGCAATATTTCTTATTTTAGAAATTAATTATATAAAATTCTTTAAACTTCAGTTACAAATAGTTACCTATCAATCTAGTATAATACTACTTTGTGACGTTTAAAATATTAAGTTTTTATTATTTTTAATAACTTACCGATGATTACATTTCAAACCACTACATGCGCTAGTGAGTAATTTTATATAAATAACTATAGTATCATATAAAATAATAATGAATATACAATTTACATAAAATGTTCATAAACATTTCATATTTTTATTCATCCTTAATTTGTTGTAAAATAATTATTTTGTTATTTTAAAAAATTGACTCAATTTTTATTAACCCTTAACCATCGATATAACTGTCCAGCATTCTATAGTTACGAAAATTTTAAAGAAGAAATTCTAATTGTCTTCGAAAACGATATAAAATAATTATATTTTAAACAAAGTCGATTAACTGTAATTTATTTTTCGAATTTATAATTATTTTAATGCTTTAGAAAATTCATAATTCTATTAAAGTTTTTAATACTTGTATTCAATTATAGTATTACAAATATTTTTAAAATAATTTTAATAGATAAAAAAATGTAATAGTTTATAACCATCATCAGTAAACATTAATAACTCAAGGTTAAAAAATAGTTTATAATTTAAAAGCTTCATTCAAACAATATGAATAAAAATATAATTTTTTTTTACCATCTGAAACTTAACATACTTCTTTCTACGACAGTTCGAAAAATCCGAAAGAAATTATTCTTTACACGCCGCGCCCAAGTTCATTTTTTTTTTAAAGCTTAGAAAATTAAATAATTACATTGGTCTTTTCGTCGTTTATAGTTTCAAAAATCAAAAAAAACAATCCGACGGTGAGTGTATTGTTTTACGAAAGACGTTACGAAAAACGGACAAATGAACGAAAACATCCGATGATAATATGATAAATTGCGAACTTTTTGTCGTACGAAAAGTGGAAAAAAAAAAAAAAAAAACTAAAAACTACAACGATTACGAAGACCCGCGGTCAATCCGTGCGCTCGAAACGAACCGGTATCGTTTAACCTTAACGAAATACGGAAAAGCAAAAAAATAAATAAATCGCGGTACGAAAAAAAACATTACCTGTTGGCGGTCGAGTTTGCGAGAAGTGACGACCAAGGAGTGCATGGCGCGTGCCGCCGGTGCAGTAGTGTAGCTGTTACCGGCGCGCTAAATACACTGCGACCAAACTCAAATCACCCGAAAACCGTTAAAGCCCTTCCGGACAATATCGTTCCCTCTGTACAGTGGCCCGGTGTGTCCCGCGCGCGTGTCTGTGTGTGTGTGTGTGTCTGTGTGCATCTGTGTGTGTGTGTGTGTGTGTGTGTGTACTTATATTTATATATATGTATTAAGTGGCACGAATCCGGAACAAGGGGGTGGTGGTCATTTACGTTGAAAACGGCATGCGCACAAGGCACAACCAGATATCCATCCACATTTTCGTCGTTTCAAAGTTACGTCGTGCACGCGTAGCGGAAAAGCATAGATATTGTACGGGCGCAGCGGAAACTTCATCAATCAAGATGTTTATTGTTTACGACGAAAAAAGGAAAAAAAAAAAAACAGAGAAAAATGAAAAAATAAAGTACTCGCATGGTACAATGTTTTGTCACGCACATAATACGTCCCTAGCGATATTCATCAAAATACTGTGTACAATATCTAATAAATTGACTTTATTGTTATTTAAGCAACGATTCCGTCCGTTGACCAACAGTCGGCAAATGCCTACATCTCTTTATCAACTTGTAAATAATGATTATCGATCAAATCGGAAAGTAACCCGTTACGAACGAATACAACGGCCGACTATATTATTCGGGACCAATTAAACGCACTCGGAGTACCGGAATATTTTTCTCGTAATCGTTTACGTTCAACAAGAACATCTTGGCCGTCCCGTTAAATTATTGATACGTAAAAATAATAATTTATAATTAAAATCATTTCATTATTAGTTTGTTGTTTTACATCTTTAAAATCAAGCTATTTATTATGTTAAGCTGTTCGGTAAATTTCATGGTTGAGTGATTTTTTTTCGAAGAACGTGTAATTGCTATGACGTAAGGTAATTTTAATTTTGATATTTCAAATGATAAAAGGAGCAAAACTTTTAATTTTTTATTCTACTTACATTCAAAACATGTAGAAACATTACAGCGTTTATAATCATTAAATAATCGATTAAAAGATTTTTGAAATTTTAAGTTATAATTTATAAATAAACGTAACCGTAAATTAACTATAACATTGTATCGAGTAAAACAATATATTTAACTTCAAATATACAATAATTACAATAGCAGTTTTTTATTGAAATATGCCTGATTAGTATTAAGTACATGGATTGATAGCTTAAATCTTGAATTAGTGTGAAGAACACTTCTATGGATAGTTACCTATAATTATATATTATATGTTTATAGAAGCTTGTAATTGGTCCGGTTGGTTTATTGAAATGGAAATGTTTTTATTCTTAGTTCATTTTCGTAAAAATTAAAATCAGCCACGAGTATACAGAATTATTCATATTCGAGAAGAATAAAATAAACGGAAATAAATAATGATGTCGAATAAATATCAAAAATTAAATTTATATTATATACCTACAATATTTAAATTAATTATATGAATTCAGCTTTCGAGTAGGTATAAAAAGATACAAATAACTTACTGTGTATACCGACGTACTATTTCTGCTGAAAGATTGGAAATAAAAATTTGTAATCATATTACAATAAGAATAAAAACTCTACATAATATGAGAACGTCGAACACATCTGGCACACGCATTGTCATGACATTTAATTTTCTCAAAATAAAAACCATTTTTATGAAAATCTACTTCAAAGAATATTTTTACTTTTTAAAGGAATTATTAAAAAACTAAATGAAAAATTAATATTAAAGAAAAAAACAATTATGAAAACACAGCATATTGACAATGAGCTTAATTGAATGATAACAACTGTATATACATAATAGAATATAGGCAAAGTTGTATGGCTAAAAGTGATAAAACTAATAAAAATTGAATGCAATATAATATACTTGGAATAATTAGTTTACTCGTGTTCTCAGCTATTTATTGCCTATTGAAATGGAACTTCTTCACCAGATAAACAGCTGTTGTGAAATAGTGCAATATATTTATTTTATTTGTCTTTAAATATACACAAAGCACGAATTGCTTTTATTTTTTTTTTTTTTTGCAAAAAGAGAGAGAATAAATGAACCGTAAGATTCAGATTTTAATTATTATTCGATGCGATTTGCATTTTTAAACTATAGAGTGCAGTCAGTGTAGACACCTAAGTATTATAAATTATTTATAATATTAGAATTCATTTAACTGTAAATCATATTGTATTATTGAAAAATAGTAAATAAGTTCATTTATTTATTTTAAGCAATACGCCAATATAATATTCCGTTGAAATGAATATTTAACGATATGGTTTTAAAAGGTTTATAATAAGCATACAATAATTTTAATTTATAAACATAATATAATAACAATTAATGGTTTGAATATTAATTAATTTTATCAAAGGACATCTATTCACCTGTTATCGATATCATAAGAAAAATTGTTCTTTTCTTATGCCTATACATTTTAATTTAAATATTAATTTTATAATATAAATGAATTCTTTAATATATAGAAAAAATTAAGAAATATTTCAATAAATTTGTTTTTCAAAGGTAATTTACTTACTCATGAAACTTTTTCAAAAAAAAATAGTAATAGTTACGTTTCTTTATAATTAAAGATCAAATTTTGAATGATCTTTAATGTATGTTTATTTGATAAAATATAACCATGTACCATATTATATTATATACCTAGATATTAACGTATGTCTTCTTTTAAGTGCTTTTATAACTTTGAGTAGGTATAATCTATATGACATATGAGTATATATTACCTGACTTTGTTGTTATTCCTATAACTCCGCTGAAAATCTTTGAGTGAGTTAGAAATGTGCGTTACATATGAAAATTTGAAAGTGGTGAATCATCATATTTTAAAAAGCAGTCGGGTCAGCGATTCCACTATATTCCTCGTATTCATCTCTCTTCGCTCACGAATTATTATTTTACAATTTAACACGAATATCTATCTCGTACAATAAACTAATTTGAAACCAAGAGGATTTTTGTGTTTGCACAAAAACCATCAAGATTACTAGGTACATTAAAAAGGGATGCAAACCATGTATTTACATCTTATAACTTATTTCCTGTTTTCTGCGAATATTTAGCTCTCCGGTACAAATTACAATCCCTAAAGGAGTTTGATATGAGCAATGCATTTAAAATATAGTATTACGTTGAATAAATTAAATTATTATAGATTCATTCCAATATTGATTACGTATACTATACAGTAGGTTCACGACAAAAGATAACGTTAAATAATAATTAATATATAACCCACATTGTCAATACGTGCATTAATCACATATGCAATATAACTAATATTTTTTTTAAAGGCTACGCTTCTCCTTTAGCTACGACATGGCATTATGGCAATCCCTTTTGAGTTGCTTACTATAGAGTTCTATCTTAAACCGAACTATTTATTAGGAAATTAATATCAATACAAACTTATAGCTAAATTATAATAGCGTCTATCATAATTCAATTATACGTTGATAAACAAACTTACTTGCAATAAATGTTTAAAGCCATGTAAATAATTTACCAATAGTGCCTGTATTAATAAAGTAACCGTTATCCGAAGTAATACATTTATAAGCAAACTTAACACTAAATAAAACATGATTGACGAGTTTTTAACTGTTATTTGCTAATCAAGGAAAGTACCTGTACCCTTACGAGGGAATCAAAAAAAAAAAAAACCCATTCGTATTATTTATTTATATATAGTTATGTGTCATGTTTAATATGTAAAATCACACAATAAATATCAACATTAAATGGTAGGTACTATTTTTACTCAAATTTCAATACTTGGACATTGAAAAAACTTATCAAAATAAAAATTATACACAATTATGGGATCGACAAGTTTAAGGTTATTTCCAAATTTTTTTTCAAATTTCCCTATAAATTTTTGAAAAATACTTACTTTATCTGTAGACTAAATTACTTAATTACAGTTCAAAAGTCTGATCATAAGAACACATATTAAAAGTATGAAACTAACAAAAAAAGATAAAAAAATCTTATAAATCCATTTCTGTAATACTCAAAAAATGTCCTCTAGTATAGCTGAGCGCTATTGAAACTTTAATTAGATAACTTAGTCTAACTATTTTGATACAAGCATAAGAGTATCTCACCTTAAAGCCAAAGAAAAACAGTTAAATCCAGGATCATCTTCTTGGTCTATGGAATGTTAGTTTCTTCGCTCCAAACTATCTAGCCATAACAAAGATTTACCAAGCCATTATCAGCCCGGAATGTAGGGTATTATACTATTATGTCATTAAAATTTGGAGTAAGGCCGTGAGGGTACACTAACAAATAGACAGGAAATCTAGGCCTTTTAGACAATCTATACCTTCATCAAAAGGTTTCTGTTACTTTGTTTAATGCGTTAAAAACAACCTTAGAACTTTGTTATAAATTACTAACCATACCAAAACATTTGAATCAAATCCAAAAATCCACCAAGAAAGCGCAAATGCTTCCTTCATTATCCACGAAAACCCCACTAGAAAGTTTATAGAATGATTGAATGAAGAAATTTCTGACGACGAGATGCCTAAATTATTAACTGTCAGATGGAACTACGAGTGCTTTCCTAATTCTGTCATTCACGTGTAGTTATTCGTTCAGTGTTATCCTAATTGCTCATTGTACTAAAATGAAAGTTCACTCGCTATAGGTACTGTATTATTTAGATTGTAAATGTATAGGTAATAGGTGTAATTATGTTGTTTTTATAATAAAAAATAAGATAAAAAGTCGTGGATAGGCAAAATATTATTTTTTTTACAAAATAAATTCAATTTTCAGTCTAGTAAGAGCTAGAAATAAAAATTATTGATAGTAACTTTTTAATATAGAATGAATTATGCATCGAGACTAGAGACACGATATTGTACAATCTCATAGATCATAATATACACTCTTATCATGCATAATTATTATAAAATCTGTTAATAGTATATAAATGATTTATAATAAATAATCTTAATATTAGTAATAATATAACTCTTACAGCTCAAAACTGAGAAAATGAATTATCGATTTTAAAATTGTGACTAATACTTAGGCTCCTCGTATTCATTTGCACTTTTATAAAATAATTTTGTGTCATATTGTTGTATATTTTCGTTACTTGACAGTTACACACTTATACGTATTTTTAGTGATTGCAAGAGTTTCGATGACAATGTATTTAGTTTGATAGCATTTCATTAATTTAAATTTTACAAATTTTACATCAATATCAAAGTAATAGATTAGAATACTATACGAGTACATACATCTCAAATCTTACACTAATAACATATTGTTTTTTTTTTTTAATCGTGTCAGGCGCGTGGTATAATAGTAATAATAATAATGGTATAATTGTATGGTATAAAATAAAACAAATAAATAAAATAAAAAAAAATAAAAAAAATAAATAAAACTTTAAAATAAAATAAACATTACATAATATTAATAAATAAGGTTATTGGTGGATTTATATTATTTCTGCCCAGATACGGGCTACGTTAATTCCTTGGCTTGTGCCTTTGTGAACAACAAAGGGGGGACAAGGAAGAAACCTCTACGCGGTGTCCCCTAGTAACGGTGTTCTCCAAACACCGGCTAATTCTTCCAAACCCAGGCGCAACCTATCTCTCAGTATAACATATTGTACCAACATATTTGTAGACAAGTGTGCGCCAAACTTTAAAAAAAAGAACCATTATCAAATATATTTTACAGAAGGTACCACCCACCAAAAATATTCTAACTCGAAAAATTCACGTACTAATGAATTTTAATAACACTGATTTGGGTTCAAAAACGTAAAAGCAAAGCATTATAATATGAGTAGGTTAATGCTTATATGTTTATGGGTTATCATAGGTGGATCTATGGGGTGTGCTGTGTGTGCCTTGGCACACCCTAATGTAACCAAAAAAATGTAATTAAAAACAATTAATTTTGTTTTTATTGTTGTGTGTTTTATTTAAACGATCCAGTCACAAATAGTCATATAGATTTTGCTTTTATTAAAAAGGGATTTAAAAATTGGCATAGAGCAAATTAATGTTTCCGTAACCATGAAAAATCTAAAGGCTATCAACTTAGTTGTCTAGCGTTTCTTCTTGAAATAGTTTACAAAAGTCAAGTCGGTATTGATATTTTGTTAGATGAGCAAACGGAAGTTTTTATTTCAAAACTAAATCAATTTAAAATATCGTCAAATAATGGAAAGGTTAATTGATAATGTTATTTGTCTAGCAAAAGGAGGTAGACCATTTAGAAGGCATGACGAGAGTAAAATCAGCATTGCACGAGGACAGTTTTTAGATTTAGTAGATTTATTGACGACATTGACATATGACCCTATTTCAAAAGATCACCTAACAAATGGACCCCAAAATGCTTTATACACTGGTGGTAAAATCCAAAACGACATTATTATGAGTATAAGTAACAACATTTTACGAAAAATATCACATTCCATTTCTGAATAAACTTGTTTCCATAATAGCTGACGAAATAAGTGATTGTGGACACCACGAATTGTTTTAACATTTTTTGATGATAAGCTTAGTTCTCCGGCTGAACATTTAGTTACTATTTGCAGACTTACGTTTGTAGTCGCCCAATCTATTTTTAATAAGTTAAAAGTTGTATATATTATATTTATTATATTATATTTATTATAATTAACGCCAGACGGCTTTTACAAAATAACAATAAGAAGTACAATTGATAACAGTTAAATAAAAAAAAAAAAAACATATACAATATATTTAAGACGCGTAACTTATCAACTTAATGTTAGAGAGAGGAAAAAGAATTAGTAGGTAAATAATACAAAAAAAACAACGTGCTGTAAGTTATGCGAAGAAAAAAAAAAAAAAAAATGTGAGCCTTCGTACTACTTATGGCTTAATAGTCTGTATGATTATTTACATTATGCATCATCCTTATAAGTGGGGCATTCCTAGAGAAGTTTGATTTATTGATGGGTAAATAAAAATATATTGAAAGCAGATTGGAAGAACGTGTTAACAGTTTACTTTGATGGGGTGGCAGTCATGTCAGGGAGTGTATCAGGAGTTTCAGATAAGGTGTAAAGAATTAAACAGCAATATTGTATACAATATGTGCACTATTACGCGCATTATTTAAACCTAGTATAAGTCGATGCTTGTACACTTGACAAAAGAAATAGATTAATTTTCGACTTTTTTGGGATTGTACTTAATTACACATTTATTGAAGATAGTTGTTCACGACACGCTACTTTTGAAAAAATACCTAAAGAGATCAGTTCAACATTGAGAATTAAAGTCTCTTGTCGCGTGGTAGCTGTTGCCGTGATAAAAGTTAATTATTCAGTCATCCTTATAGCCCTAACTGAAATTATTGAAATAACTAAGCAAAGTGATGTTAAAGTTAAAGGAATTGGTTTATTACACCAAATAAAATCTTTTAATTTTATATTTGGGTTAACAATGATGCACCCAATACTTCAATCAATAGTTAAAGTAAGTAAATTGCTGCTAAATCCCGATATTGATCTCACTCATGCTATGGCCAGTATAAAGTCTCTTCGAGCAGCTTATATAAATTTAAGAATTGTGACAGATTTTCAAAACATTTTTAATGAAATAAAAGATTTGTGCGAAAAACAAGAAATATACATTCCATTAGTTAAAAAACTGAAGGTATCAAGTCGCCTCGATGAATCTACCAAGACAATAACATTATTATGAAACTAAGAAAGAAAAATTACGAAGTTTGTGTTTTTAACAAACGTTAGATAATATGGCATCGTCATTAGATTTAAGATTTCAGCAGGAAACAATCAAAATTATAAGTGCTATGGGAAGTCTCTTAAATCTAAAATTAATTAAATAAGACGCAGCTATTTTAGAAAAAAATTCAAAATTTCTCAATATGAATTAATGACAGAAATAAGATTGCTAAAAGCAGATCAGACTGTAATAACTGGATATCTAGCAACGACATTAAGTGGATTTACTGGACGGATCCAGTAGGTGCAAGAAAATGAAAAGTACAAAATGTATACAGCTTTTAATGTAGCGATTCGAACCTTTTCTGTCATCCCCGTGACAAGTTGCTCTTGCGAAAGAGCGTTTTCTAAATTGACTCCCGTGAAAACGAAGTTAAGGTCAGCTACGAAACAAGATCGATTGGAATCACTCATGTTATTATAAGTCGAAGAGGAATTTACGGTCAATATTGAAGCTTCTGAAGTTATAGAAGAATTTAAATGGATCGTATACCATTTCAAAGGCGATTGTTATTATAAGTTAATACAATAAAATATTATGATTAATAAATTATACTAGTCTTGTTACTTTTATTTATTAATAAATATATTATAAAATTAAACAATAAATTGTTATTATAACTAATATATATACATATATAATAGACATTTGCCCGTAAAGGTAAATATTATACAATATATTATAGTTTTGGTTAGTAAACAAGTGTTGGATATTCTGCAATCGTTTGTATTATTACTTTTGATTAATTGAATAATTTTGTATTTTAAGACCTATTACATTTAATTAATACGTAGTGCTTTTTTTCAAAAAGATTGCTAACTCTATGATTGATCGGTGCTTCAAACTTAAAGAAATAATATACGACGGACACAACAAAAGACTATCCCTAACGCACAACGGATGCATAGTAGAACCAGCTCAAAAACTCGGTTTTATACTTTTATACTCTTATGGAATTAAATCTTTTGAGCATAACGTTGAGACTGCTCCAAAAATGTTCACCCAATAGTTATTCACTAACAAACTAAACTTAAGTGAGACTTGATCTACAAAATGAATCAAAGTCATCAGAAAAATAAGCGCTATCACATACCAGTATAAGAAGATAACTTTAGAAAAGTTCAAATATATTGGGTTATTCCGTTTTGTCGGGATACCATTTTATCGTTCCGTGAAAAAAACTAGAGACAATGGCCAAGATATCAACTGAACTGTTGCTAATGAAAAAAAATGATTTTTAATTAATTGAATAATCCCATTAACTCATTCTTGAAGTAGTGTCACTGGAGAACTTGACACTCTATTCTATCACGTTATACATTCTTGTACATAAATATCAGCTTTTTTTCTTCATTGTACATTATAATACAGATTAAAGAAATATTTCTTGATGAATAAAAAAAATAATTACATGTAATTATTAAGAAATACTCAGGTCCAACGCTGTGTCAAAGTAGGCAGCCGCCTATAGGGAGACAATAGTTTTTTTTTATAGATACGCCACATTTCGAATGAGCCAAATTGATTAAATACAATAAATAGCTCGCAACATACATTTTATTTGATTTATCGTGAGTGCTGTGGTTGTGTTTTTCCTATGCAAAATACTGAAATGTATTTTACTTTTTATTATTTCATATAATTTTTTTAATGTTCACCTTCTAGCGCATAGCGGTATATATGTATATTATTTATATTAGTAAAGTCGGTTATAAAATGTTTTTCTTGTATTTTTTCCATAACATATACTATACATAATATTTATTTGCCTATACCCTGAATACACTCTGTATATTTTCATGAATAAATCTCTTAAAACAGGTACCTACTATAAGGCATCGAAAAACAATACATCATTATATTACCGATGATTAATAAGTTATTGACAATAACCCTTTTTTTTTGAGGTTTAAGAAAATATTTTGGCGTTTTTGAATCGTCTACCCCCCCTAAACCTAGGTTTTCGGTTGATAACTTATTATATAACACTGAAACGACGAAACCCCGTATGTATTATTGTTCATGCTTGACGTACCACGTACCCACGACAACAGCGAAATTCAAAGAAAACGAAACGGTCAGCAGTGGCCACGCAATCAGGAGTCAGGACGCAACAACCCTTCCGCGAGATCGCCGCCGAGTAAAATCACATTAGAAACGGACGACTGTTGATTATTATACTATAAACATATATACAATATAATGATATATAACCGATTGTATTACACGATACCGCGCGTAACGATTAGATATACTGCGCTGTATGATATTTTAAGAAAAGGCACTCGCGGTTGACGAGCGCAGATTAGGGTTTATGTACTCGCATCGTGCAGGGGTGCGCGAGGGGGATGAGATAGGTCGAACTATTATAGTATTATAATACGGCGAAACGCTAATACATCGCCGCCACCAGGAGATTACGTCGAAATATGTTTTATTCAAAGACACAGAACATAATACTGAACACACTTGCGCGAGAGGGCGACGAGGTCGGAGGAAGGGAGCGAATTCACTGTCCGAGAGATAATGTCAAGTTTTGCTTTCCAGAGAGCTCACCACCGGACGGTTAAAATTATCGGCCCGCGGTTGGCATGAGATCGTAAACTCAGATACGAGTCTATATTATAACGATCCGAATAGCAATAATATCATATTATTATACACCGCCAGGTCATCGTTACAGCGCACACAACTCATCACGATGGCAGGTTTTTCTCGTATCTTAGATGGGTACTTGAGTACTTCAATTGTATACCATAAGGCTTTTTTAAACGTCCGAATAGTATACCAAAATAATAGGTAGCATATTAATATTTTATATACATTTTTGGCAACTAAAATGGTAAATTATAATAAAAAAAATACCACATTTAGTTTTATTCAACATGTTCACATTAAATTTACTAAGGCTGCAGTACATCTTTGATGTAGCACTCAAGCGCCGATGCATAGGCGCAAATATGGGAGGGGGGGGAGTTAGAAGCTAAGGCCTCCCGAACATTTCAAGAGCCCTACAAAATGCAAAAATGATAGCCAATTAATTTGCCTTTAGTGAAAACTGAAAATGTGGAATGAATGTCACGAAAAACACGTTAAAAAAGTCAAGCAAGAACATTCAGATATAAAGCAGAATTTCCTAATTTATTTAAAATTATGCAAGTGGCAATCATATTACCTGTGAGCTTGGCCACGTGCGAAAGGTCCTTCTCATAGATGATAGGATTAACACATATTAGGTCCGAGGTCCGATCTAACATGACTCAAGACCACTTTAATAAATGTATTTAGTAATATAAAACACCGAAAAAGATATTGCAGTACATAGACAATGAAATAATTCTAGACACATTTACTAAAACTAAATAAGATTTGTTTTGTATTTATATTATTCTGTTACTTTTTGTTCTAATGTCCAACATATTAATAATACCTGTATGTTATGTGGTATACATAATGTATAGGTACTAAGTTTTATAAATATAATGTTGAAATTTCTCTTAAAAGTGGATGAAATAGAATAGTATATAAGAAAAAATGTGTAGTAACTTTTATAGTAATTAGGTACACCGTATACATAAGTGTTCAGTGGAAACCGAGCGCATCGATGACAATTTTTTAAGTGTGGTTATTATTTTCACAATTTCTTTATTGAGTAGCTAGGACTTCAATCTCCCACCAAATCTCAAACCCTATTTGTGCTTATGACTGTATGACATGTACATTGTACACTTATTCAACGGGATCTAATATTTAATAAACATTTTACAAATAGTAAAATAATTTTAGAGCTTTTTATTGGAAAAATGTTTGTTTAAAGTTTTATTCATTTTGCAGGGCTTATGATTTGTTGTGCCAATGGGGCAATACATTCGTAACCAAAGAAATGTTTTCTCGATTCCGGTTGAGCGTGAAATGTTCTAGGGCTTTAAAGCCCCCTGGCAAGGACAGGTCTAGTGAATATATTTTTTTTTCATATTTTCTGTATTCATAAATTACAAATAAAATACAACAATAATTTAATTTTTCAATACTTCAACTGTCATAATTCACTGTCTTAGATTCTGTGCAAAATAATGTAATAGTTTTATAATAGAGTTTTTTCCCCATTTTATATTTCTTGTAAACATCTTCAAATCCACACCAAGAGTTATATAGCGATATTTTTTACTAAAATTGAATATTGTAATTATAGTAACATTGATAGAGATTTTTGGACTTGAAATTTTTATTCATAGTTAACAAAACTATACTATACCTATACTTAACACACTTATACACTAAATTAAATATTCTTAATTTAAAGTTTGAAATTTTAAAACCATTACTCAAGTCAGACATGATCAGAAATGATTTCCAAATACAATGTGTCCCAGAGAAAAGTAACTCCTGATTTTTCTTATACTTAAATTTAAAACCATCAAATCCATATGACCATACTTTGTAGTTTGTATTATACCTTTATTTTTTTTTAAATAACATTCAAATAGGTAATCATGTTAAAAAATATTTTGAGAATTACAATATTTTTTATAGGATAGGTTTAATTATTTCATGTGTTAACATAGTAGAACAATTCAAAAAAATGATAAAACGATGATAGGGTTTACATTTACATACAAGATAACTTAACAATAATAAAAATAAACAAGGGTAAGAAAAAATAAAAGTTGTTCTTGTGAAAATTAATTACTTTATAACTTAAGGTAGTCAAATCACTACTCATTTTACAATTAACTAATCATAAAAAAATATTGTTCCAAGTTCCTGCGCACAAAGGTTTTGAATTTCAGCTGGAAATAAAAAAATTTATACAAATTATATTTTTATTTCATATTTGATTTAATTGTTAATAGGCATGTAACCGGAAAACTGAACTTCACAAACACATAAAAAGTAGTATTTTATACACCTATCTTTCAAAATTCTGTGAATTATAGAGATTGCTATTCATTGTCAATAATGAGATAAACTAGTTTCTATGGCAAGTGACCCAAAAAGGAAACTATAGTTTCTTTGCAACTTATGTTAAAAGTAATTACTGTATTAATCATTGAATTTAAGAACTTATTTTTCAGTGAATATCCTAATTTATGTTTATATTTATAAAACCCCAAAAAATGATAAATGAAATTACAAATATGTCCGATCTAGATTTATTTTATCATTATTTATTTATGATTAAGTTTAAAGTATATTGTTAAGAAATAAATTCACAATTAAAACAGTAAAACAAGTATACTAGAACAAAATTATTTCTTATAATAGACACACCAAATAGAATACACACCTAAATATCAATAGAGTTTACTATGTGATAGTACAAATTATTAGATATTAATTAATACAAATATAATAAAATAATGTATTAAAATTAATTCTAATAGGCAATAACAATTCATTTTTTATAAGGGGCTAATGAGAAAGAATATTATAACAGATACATAACTAGCCAAATCATTAATTATTGTTAATTGAAACAGTCATAAGTTATAAGATAGCCATCATCAAATTTGCCTGATCACCATTTTCCGGTACTACATATACATACTAATATATATTTTTACATAATCGTATACTCACTATCTACATCATTCAACTTGGTCAATTTTTGATTCAAAACTACATAGATTTCACGAGAATTACATAATCTACCAGCTACCCAATTATCATTTAACGTTTTAATCATAATAGAACAAGTTGGTTGGATACTGAAATTAAATAAAATACATACTAAGAAATGAGTATATGGATTATAGTTAATATTAAGAGGGTAAAATAGTAAATTCACTCTCATGTAATATAGGACAATTATTTTGACAGATTTTAAAATATTTTAATTTTTAAGAAAGGTACAAATCAAAAAAATATGTATAGTAGAAATAATTAAATTTTAATTTGAATAAATAGGTAAAAAAAAAGTTTCTGGTAAAACCCAAACAATATTGCCCTTAATTTGCATTTTATATTAAGTTATAATACCTAAACTATTTAATAATAATAAATGAGTAATGAAAAAACATCTACTTGACACGGTCTCACATCATCAATGTGGAATGGTAAAATGTAAACTGTTAGTTGATGTATTCTTCTATTATATGATCAATATACAAATTAAACTGTTAATTACTTATTATACTTATTATATTTAATTACAATTAATTGATTTTGATTTGTTGTTAAATTTAGTTAGTAAAGATGATTATTTTTAAAAATGTATTTTAATAAATATTAATACAAAATGTTGCTTAATATATTATATTTGTATAAATAAAATAAAAATGGATATTAATGAAGTAAAAATATTTCAAATAAGGTTATCCAATATCAATGCTATAAGATAATATCTTCATTACGGATGGTATAGAATATATAATAAATTTTAGTTCAGGCATGTCTTATATGTTCATTTACTTTTAATTATACCTAAGAGTATTTTAAAATATTAAAATAGTTTAATAAATCATGACACTAAGCTTTCAGTGTTTTATGTGGAGTTTTTTTTATATGTAGCACATATGACAGATAGACTAAAGATAATAAGCCAATAAGGTGATTCCTTTAAACAATACAAATATACGCACCAAGAATGTTGACAACTAATATCCACTAGAACTCTTAATGATTCAGGACTGATATTAAATTCAGAAGGTCTATTAGTTGTAGCTATTGTGTTTGAAGTCTTAATTGAGTTTTTAATAGCTAAATTCATTGAATTAAAATATACAAATTTAGCAGGTCTTTCAGCATATAATTTAGAAGCTAATGCCTTTTCAACTGTATTTTTCATTTTTTCTGATAGTAAATGTAATTTTGTCCCGAGAAACTGGTCTAAATTATTGTATAATTCTGCTGTAAGTGGACTATCCGCTAAAATAAATTATAATAATTGTTAAAAATTGATTTATAAAATTAAAATACTATTAAATCACAAATGATAAATTATTACTTACTTTTAAGAAACATACATAAAATTGAGTTATGAGCTTTATAAATGACTAGTCTATAGCTTTCAATAGTTGTTTCATCATTTTCATCACTTAATAATAAGACTGGAACTTTGCCTAAGTCACAACTCCAATTATCCGTTTTAACTGCCCACACATTTGACAAGAATCTGTTAAAATAAATCTGATATAGAAATTTAACAAACATAAAATGTTTTTTCATACCTTCCAACTAATTGATTGGGCAAACATTGTTGTAATGAATTTCCTTTGACTACATTTTCTTCTCGTACCATTTCAGGTAGAACCCACATTAAAATATAGGAATACACGAGTTGAGTTTGACGTTTACTAAGACCACTCCTGTGGACATCAAAGTATTTCAATATTTAAAGAAAATAATATAAATTGTTATTAATATTAGATTATCTAGTACCATATAGTATTTAATTTTGAAATAAACAACAAATTTTAAGACATTAAATATTAAATAATAACTCAAAATTAAAAATCATTAATCCCATTTTTACTGATTTAATTCAATAAGAATTAATATAAGTAAAATGTTTTTAATCAGTGGTTGTAGAGCATTAACTGTTTTAAACAAACCCACCTCATAAAAAGCAAACAAATTGTATAATTACCAAACTAATGAGTCATTATATAGTAACATAGTAAAATTGACTTGTTGAAATGTATTTTCAATAGAATTTAAAAAACTCTGAGCGTACAAATGAATAACATTGTCAAGAGGAAGAAAACTAATGCCTTGAAACATATCCATGAATGTATGACTCGATAAATCAGCACTTAGTAAATACTAAAATATAAACATAAAAGTCAAACACAAAATGTGATCAAACTACATCATTTTATTACAATTTTGAATTAAATATGTAATACAAAACCATACCTTGTTATAAAATTTACCAAGCATAAGTCTAAGATAGTCTGGATCATTATCATTCATTAGCTTAGTCATATTACCCACAGTCATTTGAAATGTCTGATACCAATGTTTCAAGACGGCCAAATATATTGGTTCTTGAAGATTGTACGTACAATATACAGGTTCATCAGGAATTTCTGAAGACCTGGGTTTAGATTTACATTCTGCTGATACAGTCTACTAAACAAAATGCAAAAATTACTTATAAAATATTGAAGTCTCTTTTCATTAAAAAAAAAAACTTAAGTTATATCAATATGATATTACAATAACCATCCAAAACCCTGGCTCTGGGTTGTATAACACTTGCAATGTTTTTTCAGTGCGTAATGATTCACATGATTCAGTGCCATTAAAATTCCTTAAATGTTATAAAAATAATTAGAACATAATATGTATATTGAAATAGTGAATTCAGGCATACCGTGCAAAACAAATTATAGCTTCAATGTGACCAATATTGAGCACTTTTTTATTTTCATCCTCATGTGGTGGATAATAGAATAATATTTTGTTGACTCCCTGTAACATGAATTAAAAATATTTTTAAAATCAAATAAAACCATTTTGAAAACATCCATACAAATGAAGTCTTAACAAAGAAGTAGATTAGTAAATGATCATGACAATTTAAAATTTGATAAGCTGAACTATTTAATCGTCCATGAAAAGGGCAAAGAAAATGGTTAAATAAGCATTAAATAGATCTTAAATTCAACGATCCAAGAATGTATAACAATTAATTGCACATAAGTAATTTAAAGATGTGTCACATCTAAATACCAGGCACTGCACACAGAGCCATAATAGTGAAATAGTTATTAAAAATAATAATAAAACATTCTAATAATGATAGGTGAATCACATTTTAATAAAAGCTACATTCATAGCGGCAAGGGATCTTTTTAAACATAAAATTGAAATAAATAAGAATCGGTGCTTACACCGCTGATGATTTAAAAAAAGTTCAATGAATGGGTATCGAGTAAACTTACATCTTCTTCTGTTTTTGATAATGCTGAGTTAAAAATATACAAATTCTGAACAGTTACTTCAGTTGGCATACTTTCTACAGCGTGGTCACATATTCGAATACATAATTAGAACCCGAGAAACGATGCCTTTTGGGAGAATTCGAGTTTTAATAAAAATTAGAGAACGGACACTGTACTGATTACTTTTTATTGAATAAAAATAAAGAAATTTTGAACGATGCTTTGCCAAGTTGAATCGGCTATCAATAGTTCCGCTAGCAATAAATGATAAGAAAAACCAGTGGGTTCCAAAATCTATTGCTGATCGTCGATTTGAACTGGGAGACTGGAGCTGCCTATCGCAATATTGAAGCAATATTGACTATTTATTTATTGATTCATCGTCTAGATGAATCAATAAATAAATAGTCAAATATATCAAATATAATTTGACAATCGGCATTAGCTGCCGCCTGCCAGTTCGGGATTTAAGAAATCACTGGTCATCATTATCGAATGTTGTTAGCGAAACATACGTAAATGATAGTCGATTCATCTTGTGAAAACTTATTTTATAGTTTTATATTATTTGAAATGTTTAAACCAATAATTAAAATGTTGATTATACATAAATACTAAAATATACTAAATTTTTAATATTATAGTCTGGAATTAGTATAAAAGAAAAATGTCAACCTCAAGCGTGATTTGTTTTCACTGCGGAGATAATGTAAAACTTTAACTAACATTTCATTCGGCAAGCAAATTTACACGTAATTATTTTCACGTTTCGCCTAAACGTAATTTATTATGAATTTATACCGCGGAATAAATAACATTTAGCTTATTCTAAATAATGTATTTCTGCGATGAATTATAACATGAAATGTGAGTGCAAGATCGGAGTTGACTGATCCACCATGGGCAAGACCTACCTACGTAAAATGTGAAAAGTTCAAAAGATTTGACTTGGTATACTTGTAACTTATATTATTATTAATAATACTTTACGTACTTTAAACTTAAGTAAATTTTTATTTTAATTTTGAATAACTCACTGAATATTTTCACAATAATTTACAATTTTTCTTTTCTTGCTAATATTTTATTCGTTACTTTTAGAAGATCAAAAAGCATTTGAGTTTTCAGACTTGATTCGACTAGGTATTACTTACCTATTCACGGTGCATATTTTATAAATATTTTACTCATGACCAGCGAGTGTGAGTACAGAGATGGGAGCCCAGAATATGTTATGAATGTCAAATAAAATTTTGCGTTTTAGGGCTAATTGAGACACCGTGTTTGTCTTACCTTTTTGTCATACGATCTTATAGAAATTTTAGACAAAGTGACTTCAGCCTAACAAAGTAATTTCCGAACAACATTTGTTTTTACGAAATAAGAAACGAAAATAATATAAAAATTAATAAGTAATTTTCCGTAGACATTGATTGATATTTCATAAAATTACGATTTGATAAGCGAGAGTACTAAAAGTAAACACAACAAAAAGTATGCCGACGGCACGCAGTGTTCCCAAGCGGTCACCCATCCAAGTACTAACTACGCCCGACGTTGCTTAACTTCAGTGATCGGACGAAAACTGGCGTATTCAACGTGGTATGGTCGTTGGCGAAAGCTATTGGAATATAATATAATTTAAGCTTTATAATTTATTTTAAACTATGATAACCTATATTATTTCCTGAATTTAAATTTCATATTAAAATTCAGGTAGTAAGCATAACATTCGAATAAAACATTATTTGTCTTTAGGAGCTTAAATTACATAATTCTATTAACAATAGTAAATACTTGAATTTATCAAAAAAATAAGCGATGCGACTTCTTTCGCATTATATTATTAGAGAACAAATTGAAAATATCCTTACCAAGTGTACATGAAATATTACTACAAGTCACATACAATTTTTGTATATGTTTCCTCTTTTATAAATAATGCTAATAATAATATAAAGTACCTATAGTACATAGGTGAAAAGGTACCTATTGTTTTAATTTCAAGAAAATTATTTTTCCTATGGAATTTTAATTATTATTATTTGGTTAAATGTTCAATAACTTGCGGAGTACAAAATAATACACAGTTAATGCTGATAATATAATTTGGATATAGATCACCCACAATTTAATTAATTTTCCTGTGTTTTCAAAATTGTTTCATATCATGATTCATATCACGTATATTCGTCTGTTTTATATGCACGCGCGTCTTTGGACAGAAAATGCAACTACTTGTTGCTCGTTTTTTCCTTCCATATGCGACGGGTTTCTTCCATATTTTCAGTGTTTATCATACACTGTTATCAACCACCTGGGCGTGTTTATTAAATTGTGTTTATCCAATTCCTAACGTTAAAACAATTGAGTTTAGCATTCCAAATTCGGGTGTAATGCTCGAGTTTTGTTATTTTCCTTCAAATTAGATCTTTAGTGTGCCCCGTCAACGTGACTGAGTTTATAATGTTTAGAAACGTCTTCGACTTCTTAGATTGATATTGGTTTGTTTTTAAAATATTTTTTTGACCTCCCAGCGAATTTCTTTTTTAATTAAGTTTTCGACGTCGCATCCAACGGTCTCGTCGCCATGTACGCCCGAAGTAAGACGCCCAGCATGGGCACACCATCCGTGTACTCGATACATGCTAGCCATATGACGATACGGTCGTCAAACCTGCGGTCAACGCGGTCCATGAAGTCTTTGCGCGTGCCGTGGTACCAACGTCCCATATTAAAAGATGCTTACTTCCTTGACACGCAGAGAGGAGCACTCATCATTGCTTTTTATTCTTTGGTAAGCAATATCATGCTGACAACGCTTTTGTTTTTGTTTTTAACTTGTTTTGTCTTGTATGATTTTATTACCGTTAGTTCCTGAGCATCTTCACATTGATCACGTCTGCGTTTGATACATATTGCCTGGCCATGGCTGCTCCTGGATCCCTCCATTATGGGTACTTTGTCATAAGCTATCAGTTTGTGTATGTCGGAAGCGCTTGGGGTAAATAAATACGCTTTAATCTTAAAATTTTGTGTTTACTAATAATAATAACTACTATATTTCATTAATTTGTTTGTGATAATTGTTTTTATGTTCCAGTGAGAAATATATTGGTTTTATTCTCATTGTTTTCATTTGTTTTTGCTGCTGTAATTTTCGTAACCAGTTTGATCTTGATATCTGCTCTACGCAAGGTAATACTAAAATTTGTCTTAATTTTTTTTCCTCCTGTACTATAAGAATATGATTATTTTTCAGGAGCACGAGAAAAGAATTGTGCCATGGCTGTTTTCGTTTGCTGCATTTCTAGTATTCAGATTTATAGCCTGGCTGTTTTCGTCAATTGCTAACGATCCCATATTTGGATATAATTTAACCATGATTTTGCTGGGTGCAGTATTTTCTCTTGTTAACGTATATGGTTGGATACTTGTGTACTCTTTGTATTTGGAACTGTTCGATCTGACCAAGCTTGAAGATTTAGCTCACTTGAGAGTATGCCACTTGTCTCAATTATTTATAACGTTCAGACTTATATTCATATTTTGTTTTAGATTGGAACTATGGCCTCCTTGAATGCGTCTACCACACATTCTTTAGCCGGATCTCGTCCCACTACACCTCATAGCACAGTCTCAACTGCCCCTGTGTAATACAATCAATTGTGTTTACATATTAATCAAGTATTATTGAAATGTATTTTAGCATACATTTAATTTTTTTATTTTGTAAGACTTATAACAATGCGCTTTGACACAATGTAATTTTTTCCGTCCATTCCGTGTTCAAATGTATTCCATTGTTAACAATTAATTAATATTTTTGTATTTTATAAGTATAGTATTTTATTTTACACTTAATGCATTATAAGCTATCTTTATTAGATTAATAACTTTTTTTACAAACAATATGTTTTTTTATATAATTTATTATTGCACAAATCTAGTTAGTATGTTTTACCAAAATTTGACTATAGCTTATAAGTATTTGTTAAAAATAGTGACATTTATGTAACTCACCAATATATATTTATTTGAATTTTATATTTTACTTTATTACAAATTCTATTATTTTGATAAATTTGTATATTAAATAAAATTAGTTATAAAAATAATTATAGAACAAGTTATGTATAAATCATCATCGCTACTTTTTTTTAAGAATCTCTATCATTTCAAACTGTTTTATGAATAGTTGAAAATATAATTTAAAGGGTTTAATTTTTATGATCTATTAAATCAAATTATTTTTTTTTTGTAGAATAATATTTTTATTTAAATAAATGTAATGAAAAAAAAATGATAGAAAATGTTCATTTACATTAATATAATACGAATTATCAAACATTGATTAATATCTGTGTAATTTATTGTATTATTGCTGTGTAATTTACAAAGTTATGGTTGTATTTCATTAAATCATTAAGTAGGTATGAATTGACAATAAAACGAAATAGACGAAATTTGATTTGTACCGATAAAATTGATTTTTTTTATTCAAAAAAAAAAAACAATATTTTGAAAATTATGAAATTTCTAATAAAAGCTTACTTTATGTACAATAGATATATCAATAATATAAATATGTTTCTAGTCACTACGACTAATATTTGTACAATAATAACCAAAAATAGAAAATTTTATGAAAATTAAATAAGTGGATGGTGCATGAGAAAAATATTTTAAAATACTAGACGGTTATAACTCCAAGGTTGGGTGAGACACCAGGATTAAGGTATAGGTCTTATAAACTTGAAACCAAAGTACCATTGTTCTCGAAAAACGATTCTAAGTGAATAAGGTCAGGTGGACCAGTTTAAATTATAATAATGTTGAATTAAAATTCGTTGAAATACCCAATTTCGTCAAAATTAACATTTCTAACGCTTATAAAAGTTGTTTGCGACTCTCTGATAAACAATTTTTTGTTGGTTGCTAAAGAATATCGTATGAAAAATCTTGTATCCATGAAAAATAAACGTGTGAATAGTGTGCGACGAAAATACTAGACAGTGCCGTGTTCTATTTACGACTTCCGTTGCCTCCGTCTTTTCCACTCAGAATATAAAAAAACAAAATGTACGAGAAATTAATTTTCACGAGTCATGACCAAAAAATATTGACCATGAAACCATTCTCTCATTTGAATAACATAATGTTCACAGGCCTCTGAATTTTATTAAAAATCTTCAAATCTGTTCCAACATTTTGCAAGCAATTGACGAGAATTTGCAAGTGCAATATTAAATTTTGCTAATCAACCCTGCTCTAATTTTCACAGGGTTCACTGGTGGGGTGGTCCAAGTTCAGATAGACCACCCTTATTATCATAAAACTTCGAAATCAGTGTCAAAAGGTTTGCTGTAATTTGCGAGTAAATGTCCACTTTTATAATTTGCTGGTAATCGTGGAAATCCCAACAATCTTTGAACCAGACAAACTTTGAGAGTTTGAGGAGGGGTCGTAAACTCGTAAAATGTCTTGCAAATTATAAAATTTAACTCCCAATAACTTGCATATTATACCTAATAGTTTGTAACTGGTTTTGGAGTTCTACGACAATTTGTGTACTATTATGGACTATGGTACACTATTTACTTCTTAACTAGAGAAATTATAAAAAAAAAACAGAATTTGATTATTTATATTAATCAGGGAGATATCGCTCTGTGTAAATCCCGGTGGGGTACCCTATATATTAATTCTGGCACACTTGATAATCACGGTTGAAAACGAACGATTTGTACCTAAAGCCGAGATTATGTAAATAGAGAGATTCGTAGTGCGCATATAGTGAACGTATTAAGTCGTGTCCACGTATCATAATATTATTTTATCGCGCTAAATGAAATGACGGGATTTACGCGTCGATACGATATAATAATATAATACCATGTTTTCGGTTCGCAGGCGCATACGTCATGTTATGAATAATATAATAATATATAGACAATGGAATGTATGCGAAGGAAAGGGGTTTTTTTTTAGATTCTGAGTGAAACGAGGACTGTATTGGTTTTATCATGATGTGTGTTTTTTTGTGTCTGTGTACTGCACGATTTCGACCAGAAGGATTCAGAAGGATTACTCCGATGTGTACAAACCTGGCACTTTTCTGAAAGGAAATTTGTGTCTAGTTGGTACTTAGAAGAGATCATTTTTAAATTTTCCGATGAATTGAGATAAACAGAACAAAAAATTGCAAAAATTTCAACCCAGATCGGTGATCGAACCCTCTTGTATATTCGTCGCCACGTACTTTGTATCCACTTGTTTATATTCTATGGATACAAGATATTTGATTGTTATGCTACGAAAATTAATCTTAGTGTCTCGAAACATATGTGATTTATCAATATATCGATATTATTAGCATTTAATAGAAATCTCATAATTTTCGATGCATTAACGTGCACGATTATGTACGAGATGTAGGTAATACGATTTTCCCTAGGTCGGATATGCTCACATATAATTATAATATTAAATTAAGTACATTTTAGGCTATTAGATTCGTTTAAGTTCAATGTAATAAAATGTCCTTATATTTATACGGAAATATAAGAATTCTCATTACTCTTTAAGAGATCGGTACACAATTATTTAATATTTTGTATAATATTTACGATGTTATTTTCGTTATTGTTCTTTGCACTTACAATTCCGATGCAAATTAAATTAATTATTATATAATTAAAACAATAAAATTTCCTAACAATGGTTTTCCATTAGAAATCTATTAAGTAATGCAATTTTGATGAATAATGTATCTTGTATGATTGAAGGAGCATTCCTTAGAGAATGGCAGCGCTCATACAGGAAAAAAATTCAGTATGCCCATCACTGTTTTTCAATCAATTCCATAATGATATGAAACATTCTTTTTTTATTTATAATAATATAAGGGTGTACTTATACATTATATACAATATACATATATAATTTATTATTAAAATATAACATGGTATATACTTTCATCCACTAGAAAATTCATATTTAACTAAATTAAATAGTTATATAATAGTACGCGAATTAAACAAATATATTTGTTATATTTTTAACATTAATTAAGCCAGTATGAAAAAGTCTGTAACTGAAATTACACAAAATATGTGAATATGCTTAAAGATATAATTATTGTTGTATTTTGAGACATCTACATTAGAGTAATATAATTAAAAATAATGAATATTAAAATGATGTGAGATCCACTATTGTTTAGTGTTGATGAGCCCAAAACCAAAAGAACTTATAGAATTCGAAAGCATACACCAAAACTGGGTCAATTAATTGAATTAATAAGCATTATTTTTTTTTCAGTAATTTACATTAGTAAACAAACTCAACGACAAAGACTTTCTACTGAAAATTTACAAATTGACAACTGAAGTAATGTACCTGGTTGCTTGACTAGTTATTAGCACATGATTTTCTGTATAGTTTTTTTTTATTGTTTTCCCTTTGTATATGAATAATAACAAGGCATCAAAATACTTGCTTTCAGTGACATTTTATGAAGATTTAATTATATATGTTAGATAGAAACTATCTAAATACTATATGATTATCCTAAGATCTATTTCATACATAATAGACTAATACGGTGCATACTACTCGATTCTTATTTGGAAAGTCATTGCAATTTTTATACCAGGTATCAGAATAAAATGATAAAGAAGAAGAAGAGGAAGAAGCCGATCATTTCGATGATAGTGAACTCCATGATGATGATGTTGAAATGGACGTCTCCAATACTTTTGATCGAGATTCTCCTATTCCTGTTTCTACTAGATAACCATATTAATAATTAGTTTCTCAGACACCAACATTAATCATAATTCTATTGTGTACCCTTTTCTCATTATACTTTATTATTGTACTTTATCATAGGCTCTTAGCAGTGGGTGGAATTTTAAAATGTTTTATTTCCATCAGTTATCATCTTCATATATACGTACTCACTTCATGCGTCAAAACATAATAATCATAGATGAGGCTGTAATATTCTTATAATATATATAAATATATATAGGAATAATAATAATTATTTTGCAGGGTTATCGTAGTGGGACAAGATACCCCTACTAAAATCATTCCGCACACCATGAGGAAAATTCCTGCGCACGCCTATGGCTGGTAGTTATGTACTATACACTATTATGTATATGTATATTAACCTAACTTCTGTACGCATACACCGTATATCCCGACGACTTCTATAATTAACACACACACACACACACACACCTGAAGCACGTGTTACTGCAATTTCCATTTTTTTTTAGTTTTTATCCACTTCTGTAATCGCATCGGCAACAACTTAGCGGTCGTTTCGGCGTGCGCGATCCGACTCACGCCCAGAGCAGTAACTAGAGCAAGACGCGTAGACCATCCGATATGAACTGCAAGATGGCCGGCGTTAGAAATAAACAGTTAGCGTCCGTATGGACACGATATAATATACGATTTTGACGTTTCTGAGATAATAAATTCCGAACCGTCTCCTCCCTGTCGCCCATATAGCTGTTTATTATGTACATTAAATCGCGTGATGCAATAGCAACGATAACATTTCGATTTTTATTTTTATTTAATATTTGTTCGTAAGTATACGATAAATTCGTAATACAATAACTGCCCTTGTAAATTAAAAACCTATTTACAATAGACATTGTAGTATGCTTAGTGACAAGATGTCACGTTTGATATCCTGTGACTTTTGCACAATAATTGTAAACGTAATTCACTATTTTTCGTATGGCATGTTTTCGTGGTTAACCTTCAGATTTTAAACATGGGTTGTTCGTGCTCCGAGTAACTTCCAAGAGTTTTCAGCTGATTGGTATTCAGACAAAATACAAGTTGTCGTCGACGCTCTGGCATAATTGTAAAAATGCTGGTTTTATTAGAAATAAATACATAGAGATGTTTTATCTTTCTTCATTAAATACGAACAATGCATGATGTATCACGACGTTTTTAATAATATTTTAAAATACTTTTGACATATGTTTTGTAATTATTTACTGTTTTCGATCATTTTCAGTGGGAATAAGTATTTTTTACTGAACTCGTGTAAATATATGTTTATTTATTTTTTGTGTCTTTATGCGTTAAAAAATTCTTGCGTGCGTAATAAAATAAAATGACATTACGTTTCTTTATTTATTCGTTTGATTATTTTAATATATACACTGGAATTGGAGTACATATATTATGCGTATTCGAAATTGTGTATTGGAGAACTATTTTCATTTCCATCCGTGTATACAGTATCAATTATATAATTGTTCATTGTAAAATTTTGTAAAATACTATTGTATTGTTATTTAGGCAGGCTTATAGACAGGGGACCGTGTATCCTTGTATATAATGTCCCTATATATTATAATTTTAATGTTTTGATCGTACGTTCATACAAAATTTGAAGTATAAACCAAAAAACTTTTAGAAGTGATACAGAAGGCGGACGCGCGCCTAGATGTAATATGTATGTGTTAACTTTATAACTTAATAATTTTCTTTCGAGTCTTATATAATGAGATTTACTGTTTCAACTATTCGTATATATTATTGACCCGTGAAATCAACGTATAATCTATTGAAAGTGTGCAACATATATGGCGATGGAACTTAAAATATTATTGTTGTTAGTCACAACAAGGGCCTAGGTTATATGTTCTCATTATAATATTATGCCTTCCGCCGCCCGTGATTGTGACAGATAAAAGTCGTTAAAAACTTAATATATTAAGCCAGTAAATAATATACTGAACGGGTTAAAAGTTAATTAATGTCTATATAATATTCTTCCTTTCATATTTAAACCTTTTTATGATTGTGATGTAAATAATAGTATTTTATATTGCTGTAGTATACATACAGTGATAAGCTTCTTTTTCACAAATACATATTTATGTAATTATTTTATAATATTCCTATGTTTGTTAAATTGTTGAAGAATATTATGGTTTTTATCATTTTTAATATCGGGGCCAAGGCTTTGAAATAAATGGTGACTGTTATGTTTACTTGGCATTTTCGTCCAATACGGTCTCCGCCGTAGTTTGTGCTGTAATTTGATATGCGTTTTAATGGTTTTTCATTTACATTTCTGTGAAACATTTCAGAACTATGAAAGTTGAAATTTATACACAATCCAAACAAATCGATGCCAAAAAAATATGATGGTATAAATTGATTGACTACTATAAAAAAAAATTCAAGTTTAAATGTCATACTAAATCGTGCACGGGTATACAACGATAATCGCGTGTTGATAAAAACTTAAAAACGTATCAAAACAGTTGTGACAGCCTGCACGTGAACGTCTTGTGAACCGCGGTGATATAGTTGTGATTCATGGACGAACGTTTTCGTCGATAAATCACCGGATGAACTGCCGTTGACCGCAATAGCTTTTATAGATATCAGCTCAGCCTTGTTAAATAAAGACTACGGGCACTGCAGCTTTCACACGTGGAGATATTATTGTAATATTTTATAATAAACGAACGTTGTATTATATACATTTATTCGTAGAAGCGTTATTTTTAATTGATTTGTTTTTATGAAACTCTTTTGTGACGAGTGCGTGCGCGGTTAATAATTGAAATACACTACAATGCGTCGGTACACCTTGTCGGCGGGACAGCGTGATATACACGGTGATTCCGGCGCGGTGACCCGTTCCTTATGCTCTTCCGCCGGGGATATTTTTTCAATCGAAAAATTCCAAACGGTTTCCCAGGCCACAGCGGACCGATCGCGAATAGTGCAATAGCTGCAGGTAGCGAGCGTATAATTATCTGTTGTAATAATAATAATAATATTATGTGTATTGCTCGAACCTTATATGCTCGTCTGGCCAGAAGCGAACCCTTCGCATGAAGGATAAGCCGATGAATGATAAACGAAACAGCTTCATAATCCTCGAGTGCGCACTTACATTATTATGTCGCATCGTCCTGCACTTAACGAAATCGTTCTTATCACCAACCGTCCACGCCGTGAAACGACGGTAACATATTTCGATATTAGACCATTTTTATACATTATAAAAAAAAAAAAACGGGACTTGCAATAATTGGATGACTTATAAAATTAACTACACGATTATCCACACTCCAATCGGTTTGTTTTATATTATTTCACAAAATAAAAATTATACTTTTTTGAATTATATGTTGGACAACTTATATGTTAGGTCTGACGAAATATTTTTAATTCTTCAAAATAACTTCTCACTTTTCAATATTCAATAAAAATGTGTCAGAAAACTAATTCGTTTTTTCTATAAATTGTTTTTTTTTTGTACGAGTATATATATATTTTTTATCTTTAATTTTATGAGTATTGAGTTTATATATATATATATACAAAAAAAAAAAATTTATAGAATAAACGAATTAGTTTTATGACACATTTTTATTGAATATTGAAAAGTGAGAAGTTATTTTGAAGAATTAAAAATAAAAATTAAAATTAAATATTTACACTGAAAGCTAAAAAGTCTTGTGTTTTTCTATTTTTTATTTTTCAACATGGTACATATAATTCTTCTGATACTTGACATGCAAATATGTTTTCCCTTTCTACTTGTTCTAATAACGTCATAAATGATTTTTAATTGACTTTGTATGAAATAAAGCCATATTATTGAAACGTGGTCGCTAAAAAATTATTTTATAATGATTTAGCATTTATTCTGAGAATCAAAGTACGATTTTAAAACTGAATTAATTCCAATAATTCTAGAAACTGCTGGTGGTAATATAATATTTATATATTGATAATATAATAATATGGAAATAACGGGATTAAAACGGGACCATCTTCTAAAAATGGGATAAAAAGCGTCCCGTTTGAAGTTTGTTGGGGCGACGTGACATGATGATAAAAAATAGGACGATTCCGTTTTAAACGGGATGTATGTGGTCACTCCATATTAGACTGACAAATGTTCGTCAAGTTCATGAAACGACTAGATTTTTTTATACTGTATAGAATATTAACATTTCTATTTTTACGGATTAATATTGTAAAATGCAGTAAAATAGAAATAAACTTGAAATAATGCAAAGTAGTTTTTTTCGTTTGATAGCATATAGACTGGTTATAGTAGATAAATCAATTGAGAACGTAGCAAAAATAAGGTCAAATTCTAACATTTGAGCCTAGACTCTATATGTACTAATGTAATATTTAAAGGTATATATATAAGTTAGTTAACAATAAAATGATTCCCCATAACTCCCGGAACAAATTTATTTTTAAGTGCCACCTTATATAATGCTCGTTTTCAAGATCAACAACGGTTTTAGCTGATTTTGGGAAAATTATTTTGTTCAACACAGCCCTCTAAATCGTATGTTTATATCACTTGTATAATAAAATCTCTAACTTTGATTTGCTTTATGCGACTATGCCAACAAATTAAAATCATGTATTAGCTTATAACATTTATTTTAACATTATTTTAAATCCTCGTGCTCTCTTAATTATTACGTCTTATTACTTCTTTAATTTCGTGTTTATGTATACAATTTTGTATATAATATATCTATTCATGTAATAATGTTAATTTGAAATTGTATGTATGCTGAAAGTCTATTTTTTATAAATTATACTATTGATATTTGTGCCACATCAAGGGTGTTATTTCATACGAATAAAAATAAAAAGTTATTGTAACAATCGTTACTATATGTATATTAATTTTAGTATTAATATTATAGAAACATAATATAAACTATTACATTAAGTTCCCCCCACTCACAGTTTATATTGTAAGGCCTATTGTCGACAATCGGTATGTAAGAGAACTCCAGTTCTCCGCGATTACCATCACGCTAACTTGAACTCCGTGTAACTACGAAAAAGCCCTATGATTGTTAAGTATGTCAGTAAGTCTTAATAAACCTTTATGGCTTTATATATTAATAATTATCTCTGCCAATACGCATTTATTTTTAATATTAAGATCCTATATACCATTTATGCTTCAGAGCTACGGTTAATTATATTCAAAAGAACCTAACTTTTTCCCTGAATATCTTATATTTAACAGGGCATTCCCGACCACGTTACACTATCCTCATGGTTAAATATTTTAAAGTCAGGATTATAAATATATACCATCCCCAGCCGGCGTGGTGGGCATTGTACACGATGAGCGCATGACGTACCTACTATTTAAACCATTTTTTTTCACGTACTTTGGAATTTTTCCAAAACAATAACGTAACTGACCGTTCGAGGACATTCTCGTTTTGTAACTTTGCGTTTACCGACCCCGCAGACTCCTTACGGACGAGTGACGACCAGTCATCCGCATATACGATTGGCCTGCCAGTGACGCCTAATTCGAGACGATAATTTATAATACTATATAGTATATACACACGTATACAAGTATATATTTTCAAACGGTTCATAACTGGAATAGAGTTGTCCCAGTGAAGAATGTCTGCAGCTTAAAAATATTAATATAATATGTTAATTAGCCGAAATAAATATCCGACTTTATCTCTTTTGCTATTCACGCGTTTCGCAACAATAAATTACGACGTCGTTACTGATTTTTACACGATTTGCTTACGTATATAAATACTATTTTTCGCGCGTGAAAATAAAAATCCAATTCCACTTGTTTATAATAAGAACATCGGTGATACGGAAAAAAATCACTCGAGTTTCATATCTAATGTACTGTGTAAAAGGAAGAACACGATGTTGGGTTTTCTGTGAGGGGAGGGGGGACGTTTAAATGCTTGTACATTTTGTTTCGTCCATCGTCAGTCTACTATGAGCGAGTAACGATATGGACCCGTATTTGACAGGCATCGGACGTTTGGCGTAGTAACGACATGTCTATTAAATATCTTCTTGTCAGTATAGTCGTGGGCGAGAATTTAGCAATAGTAACAGAACGAAATGCCGAGAAAAGAGCCGAATGTTAAATAAATTTATATTTTCCGCGCACCGCACGTACTTCTTATACGCGTGCTGTTGACGATTAAATTGCAGTTGGCGTGCATCATTTATAAACAACGTATTGACGGGTAAAAATCCGATTTGCCGTACAGATATTTTAATGTATAATTTATCGTTAATAAGTAATAATTCTACCGGGAAACGAAAAACTATTTTCCATCGAAATAATTCTGCTCAGCGCTGCAGACTTGTGCAGTTTTGGCGGTATAGACTGTGCACAGGAATATCGTTAAAAAATTGCCCGTGCCCCTGGGGGATTCGTAGGAGAAACCCGAACGGAGATCCTGGACAATATACTCGCTAACTAGTGACTAAAAAACGTACCTGGTATATAAAAAATATTACCTACGTTTCGTGTGATCGTCGATGACTATAATAAAACGATGGTGGTCGTGGTGGGGGAGGGGGAAATCGCAATACACTTAAACTCCACATTATTCGAGTTTTAATAGAACAGGAAAAAAAATACTACAAGACACTGGGTCGAATATTATTATGTCCTTTGTTGCGTTAGTCGTATCATTTGTGCGTATCATATGCTGCCGGTGTCGCATACAATAAGCCATTTCTCCGGATCACGAGCGAAAAAATTCGAATGGTATTCCTCGAAGAGATGAAAACACAACATCGAACTGTCATAAAAACAGCACTCCGTGTAGAATTGTAGATTGTAGACGATTCATAAATTTTTAATGGCAAACCATTTTTCGTAAGTTTGTACTCTAAATTGTATTTGTTCACATTACTGGCCATGGATATTATTAATCAATTATGGCAGGTAAGTGTATTAACTATAAAGTATTGCCTTTATTCTTATAACTATTTTTGAAGGGTATGTTCATAAAAATCATAATATAGTTCTTAATTATTTATTGTTATTTATCAGTATTAGGAACACTGATAAGTGATAACTAACTCCAGCGAAATTAAATTATTTAAAAAATTAAAATTCTCGAACATGAATAAATCAAATAATCATAAAAATTTAATTTTTTTGAGTTATATTTGTGTTTAATAAATCATCGAATTCGACGTATATCGATCTTTGTATGCAAAGGAAATATTACAAAAGAGCCGTACTTAAAAGATTAAAAAAATGATAGTAAAAAAAAAATAAAAAAATAGTGATCTTAATAATAATAATAACCGGCAATATTTTAGAAATCAAATCAGTTATGCCGCGTTTTAAATTTGAGGAAAACTTGAAAACAATAATTAATATTTATCACTATTAAGTACAACCAGTAATAACACACGTTTAGTAGATGATTCAATTACCTAATGAAAAGTAGCGCTTGCCGAACAAGATCAACATTACTTTCGAGCTTAATTTTTTGATTTTCCCTGTATATCAGAAAAACTACGAAAAACGCTTAAATATTACCGAGTGTATCCTACTTTTGATGAAAAATATTACGGAGTGTGAAATAACTGATATATATATTTGCAAACTAAAAATGTGTTAGCAGAAAAAAAAAACTAATAATTTAAATTTCTAAGTTTTCGAGCCGGAAATATTTTATTCAAACAAATGTGTTTAAAATCGATATACCATCAAAACTAAAACTTTAAAGTTTGTTAATGTTGTTTCAAAAACGCGTTACACACTTACGTAGTATAATAATATATTACAAAAAAAAGAAATAAATAAAAAAATTCCCAACATTGTGTAGGCGTAGAATTATAGGTCCACGTGCTCTTGTCTTAGACTAGTTTTCGGGTTGCATTTTCTAGTAAGTCTACTGCTGTGCGGTGCTCACAGGTTTTAAGACGTTGTAAAGTGTGCCAATTACGAATGACGCTAAGACCTCTGACAGTTAATAATTATCGTTTTCGGCAAACAAGCATCTCGCTCCGTCGAACCGACGTTTAATTAGGGATTCCCTTGTTGTTGCGTTTGTGCTTGTGTGCTGTGTATTCGTGTCTGTGTATGTGTGTGTGCGTGTGTGTTTGTGTCTGAGTGTCTGTGTTTGTGCGTGTGCTTATAAGTTTCTGTTATATATAAGCTCTGCGTAAACGCCTCGTATTCGTACATTTTTCGGATCGACGCGTTCACGACGTGCCTACTACCGTGAAAATATATATGATTTTTATTATTATTATTATTATTATTATTATTATTGTGTTCCGTTGCAGTCGTATATCTCTTCTCCGTGCAGTTCTCGAGTACAATATTGTCAGTATACGTACTGGCAACGGGAAACATATATATATTCACGCCCAAGACCCTCACGATTATTATACCCGTGGATTTCAATCGGATACCGAATCTGATCCCGGCGAACCGTATTATATACTATTTTCATATTATATTATTATCATCATCACGATCATCATCATCATCATCATCATCATTATAATCATCATCGTAATCATCATTGTAAACGTCATATCGGTGGTGCGCCCGCAAGGTGGTAGCATCGACAACAGTAGAAATATTTTTTTCTCCGATCGACGACCGGGTGAAATTGTTTAAAAATCGGCGTTTTCGCGTGGCGTGAAAAAATATACCGTCGACGCAGTACGTATATTCTATTGTTAAGAAGCGCGATAAATCATTTTATTGTACGTCGAAAAATTAAAATTAAAAAAAACAAATGACCAATTGGTGTTTACATATACCTATTTTATTATTATTTCATCACGCACATAATACATCGACTGTTGGTGTCGATGACGGGTAACGTATCGTTGTTTGCGTTTTGTTAAAAACCCGTGGTAATGAATACGTAAAATGTATTATGTATGTCGAAATAACGTATTAGCCCTTGATCATAAATTATCAGGTAGAACAGTATAGCGGCGATCGTCATATTTCACATTTCATATCCATCTTTTTTTTTCAATTTCTACTCCCGGATCGTTTATTTCCGTTTACTATACGTACGACAAAAAATAAAAGCTGTACATATTATATACTAGTTATTATAAAATATACTGTTAATTATTCGTAGACAAGATTGCTTGTAATTTCGGCGTTAGGTCTGCTGGGTACATTATTAGTTATTATAAATAATTTAAGAACCAAGACATTTATATTTAATACAAAATTTAAATTTGTGTTATAATAAAATGGATATCGAGCTATTTTTAGTGACTCGCTTCATAAATACCTGATCGTGTTGCATGAAATGTTAAGCTGTCGATGTTGGAGCTTTAACCGCATATCAAATACCTACATGTTAAACGAATAATTGATAATTTTCTCTATTTTTCTTTTCCCGAGAAGTGAAGACGAATCCAGCTTCAGCCGTTTCCCGTTGCAGTTTATGTAGCCGCATTCCAAAAAGTGGTATACGCTTTGAGTTACGGAGTTCAGTATGGGCGAAGGATAACTCGGTCTCCTCGCATATCAAACGCTGGCTCGTTCATTGTCCTTAAGCATATTGTGTGGCCAAAGTTATTGAACTGCACGTTTATCGCGTACAAATACAGAACGATATTATACGTATCGCGACTCACAGCGTATATACTGTACCAATATAAATGAATCAAAGCTGCGTCTACGGATGCGTAGCATTTAACAGTTCGTCACTTAATAAAGCAGAACTCGATAACTATACAAATTCAAAAACGTGCTCACAGTTAGTCAAATATGTCAATCATTGTTCGAAAATTGCTGCAGAGCTGTTTTATAGTTGACGCGGTTAAATGTGAACGGAATTTTTCGCCTAATAATACTTTCTTGAATGCGAAATATCACGTGGTTTTATTAAAAAAAAAAAAATTGGTGAACAATAATCACTTGGGCAGTGATAACAAGACCAGCCATACTACGCCGTGACCCAGGTCGAACATTCGGGAACATTCGAGAAACCTTACTCCCTATAACAACCCATTATTATATTTTGTAATTATTATTTATTATGTTATGTTAACTTGCACATCGTTGAAATGACAAATTATTATTTTTCACTGATTTTTACTATACGATGTCGATTATTATTATAATTTCTTTTTAATTACACATACGAGACATTATATATAAATATAAGTCATAAATGTATATCATAATTGGTAACCCATCATTTAGATTGTAAGCACCTAATGCGCGAGTCGAAGCAGATAATCAACTGCTCTGATCGTGACATTTTCTTCGGCGCAAACAACATGTATAATGTACCTTTGTACAGCGAAAACTAATACGCATTTTGTAAACTTTATTTACCTCGTTCAGTTTTCCAAAGTTAAAACATAATATAGATTATAATATTGATACATTTGATCGAATTAACTTATTCGTCGAAAACATCCTGCCTATATAATACGTTTATTTTGATTTCCAGACGTCTCAAATTTAATTATTCATTTATACGACGCACAGCCTATACCTATCATAATATCGAACCGATTGAAAGTTGTTCGGTTATTGTTATAGTATTTGTTTTATCTGCGCTCGCCAAGTTATAATCTCCGATGGTTGAATAATGAAGTAATTATTATGACACACCGCTGCCGTTGGATATTATAGAGATACGTTCACGTATAATCCGACAAGTAATGCACTGCAGTATAAGTCGATTGATTCCATTTCGAGTGCGTGACACACGCGTGGCGAGCTGAATGTCCAAATGAGTTTTCCAATCGCAAAGTTTTCGAAGTTCAAAAAGTCTCGGTTAGGACGTATGTTATACCGCAAGCGCGCTCATGCGAAGGCCATATAATATCATTGTTGTCACCTTGCGGCAGCTGTCTTCTTCTATTCTTTGAAACCGATTTCATGTCATTCTCGTCCCGGTAAATATTTCACGCTGCAGCAGCAGATCACACCGGGAAGTCTAATAGTAATTTATGCAAGGAGAACAAAAGGAGGAAGCGAAAAATATATCTTCGTAGCTGTACATCAAAAGGAATTTTATTGAATTCATCGCTGCTGCACACAGATAATATATATACAGAGTGTTCCACCGAGAAATTACTCATTGCGATATCTCCTATGATAATGAAGTTATTTAAATTCTGTTCTTTTTTACAAAACTCACTGGGACAACGACTATAAAATATTGCATATTTTAACTGAATTAAATGGTCTGGTAATAAAGTTTAAGATTGAATATTTTGTTTTATTATTTTTGAAACATTTTATTTTCATTGACCTCATGATTTTTAATAATTTTTTTAGTTTCCAAAAAATGTAGAACATTTTTCGAAATAAAAAAAAATAAATTTTTTTTCTTTATAACTCTTTTACCAACACATTAAAATTATAATAATAATTAATTGAACTATGAAATATTAGCGGTCCTTGTTCCCGTGAGTCTTTAAAAAAAAAAAAAATAGAATTTGAATATTTTCATTATCTATCTGGATAAACGCTATGGGTAAATCGACAGCGAGATGCCAATACGGTTTCGAGCAGACCTTAAAATATAATAAATACTGAAGCCGACGACGCGACGCTTGCGTATGTATTTGTAGTAAAATTAAGTTCTCGTTATTCGATTTATGAACGGGGCAACGATGCGTGGAACCAATAAAGTTTATTTTTTGTCCCCTCCCCTCGCGGAACACGCGTTCACCGAAGTCATTTAAATTCGTTTTGTCGAACGACGTCGCGGAAGTAACGACTTGACGGATTTTCATCCGAACCGGATAGCGCGCGCACGGAATTATTATGATATGATGTTTGCGTTTTATGTATTTACTAGGTATAGTATATACGGGTACTGTACACTTCGGTTGCCAGCCGCCGGAATCGGATGTGCGGTCGGCCGAAAGTGATAATTGAAAATTATCATAAATCGTCGTCGCGCACTAATAAACGCAATCGAATATTGTAATTTCGCGGGCCCGCCGACGACGACGACGTGAAGCAATTACGCGCGCGCCGATAATGTTAATAATATAATATTACAGTCGTCGCCGTGGAAATACGTTCCTGCACAACGTACGCGCGTACAGTGGCGACATCGCGTACAGCGGCGATGTCCTAGTTACGCGGAATTCGATTAGCCGTAATTTAGGAATTTCGAAAAACCGTTTTCCGCGTACGGCATAAATTCGTTTACGGACAGTTTTACTTACGGGTAGCCGGTAGGTAGCCATTTTTACGGTCGCGCAATTACCGTTGCAGTAGGGCGGTACCCGTGTACGTCCCACGATATTCGGTTGATTTAATATGTCTTTCATTTTATTTTCATTTTCACTTTTTACCGAACGTCATTAAAAATTGAATGTTTAAATTTTTTGTCTAGAACCTCAAGAGATAATTGATGATTGATCGACGCGAACCACCCGCTCTCCTTTATCCGATCCATTTCGGACGAATTACAGCTGATTCCTAGCAGTAAATCCAGTTTTGTTGACCATTAGAAAACTCAGAATACGTAAAACAAAAATGCGAATACGAACCGGAGGACAGGCCTGCTTCACATACACATTTAGTACATTTTTTTCTTTGTTTAAGTACATAGCTTTTAAAAATTATATATAAACAGGTCCTACTCATCCTAACGATAACGTCGGTTAAAAATTTAACAGGAGCATAATATTGTTCAATAGTGAATTTTCCGAAATAAACGTTTTGGACACTGGACATACAATTTGATGTCAAAATCGATTTAATATCATATAGTATCGAGCTCTCTCCAATAATATTTTGCTCTAGAAATGGTTGGAAATCGCAACTCACAAGTGTCGAGAAACTAAACGGAGGCAACATTTCTTCGGAATATTTTGTACTGAAAACGAGAGTGTTGTTAGGCTCGAGGAAATCATTTAAAAGCTTTATAAGGGCAAGGACGATAAAGCTAATGAAACCAAGTCGATGAATGTTATTCTTCGAACACAAAAAAATAATAATTAATAATATACCGTAGTGTTCATGACGAGTATATCTTATCGGAATCAATGTCGAACAATAATATGAACGTTGTGATATAAAGTTAATAGATATTATAATACATATCAAGTTCAGGCAATTGTAACTATGAGCACAGAATAGGTGAAATGTATCTGTTATGTGCCATACATCCAGAATACGTATGTTTAGATCAAATCGTTGGCCAATAACGATTAAGGAATCATTGCACGTTTTTTTTTTTTTATTAGCTTTTAGTTATACTATTACAGCTCAACCATTATTTAACAACATGACTAGTAAATAAAATATAATAAAATATACAAAAATACAAAGAATTAAAACAGCAATTATTTTAAGAGAAATTTAATGATAAAACCAGCCTCCAAAATAAAATTGCACGTTATTCACTTTTATAACGTCCGACGACCGCATATCGCGTATACGGTCGTGAAACTGGGCCGAACACACGGGAGAACGGATTACGAAAGCAGAGCGTTTAGGAAGGTTATTTTCGGCTTTAGGGTTGTTCTCCCGATTCTTCCCGGTCGAAGACCAATATTGCTACTATCCTAACAACAACACCGCGGTAAATAGCAAAATGGTCATGGCCAATAAGGGATGTTGCCACTTTGAATGAGATGCAATATTCAGTATAGTAGGATTTAATTAAAATATTTACATTAACTATGACCCAATCGTTAAACTGCAGTTATACATTTTATAATCTACGTATTAACGAGTCAGTTATCGGTTGTTATGTACAGGATATAATATGTTAATTGCAGGTTAATTATGGGATAGTAATATACATTCAAACGTGGCGTAGCTAGAATTTCTACAAGATCAGTCAATTTGCAAGCAATAAATTAAAATAAATATCCCATTTTGTCATTATAAGTTTTCATTTTTAAAATTTAAAACTATAGTTCTCACACTGATGGGTCTCTGCGATTTTCAAAAATTAAAGACAAGTGAACGATTTCAGTATATAGTAAAACAGATAAAAATAATGTGGGAAAGGCCACATGTCATTTCTTCGGGGTGTGTGATGTAAGATGGAGAATAATTTTAAAATCAAATTTACTTATTGTACATAAAAAAAAAAAAATCGACCCACTTCTATAGTTCTATACAATCTCATCAGTCGGGATGGCATGGCCGAGCGGATAAGGCGGCTGTGCTTAATCGCATGGTCACTGGTACGAGCCCGGACGCCGCGCTGCGCCGGCGGTTTCGCTTTCCGGATGACAACACCGTCTGGTGAGAAGAGGCCACCACGACCCCTTCACCCTTCACCAACAACCTAATTTTCCAAAAACACTAATTTGACTCACAAAAGTACCTATAGATGCAAACCATACAACCATAGATAGCTAATGGCAATAGTTGCCGAAGCTTAGAATAATAAAAAAAAATATTAAGAATTTTAGAAATTATTGTGAGTGAATAATATGTGGTATAACCAAATAACCTCTGAGTCATACTCTTGAGTCATGACAATACAACGCGTTCATGATCGACTACTTAAGTACTATATGAGATGAGCTATTCGGAAGACAGGACCGCTCAAAAGATCCGTCAACAGTCAACAATAGAAAATCTTATCAGAATTCTCAAAGAAACCCATCTGTATTCATCAGTTGAGAATGTGTATTGCATATTTAATAATAATCTTAACTATTAATCTTTTATTTAATGTAAAAACCAGTGGCCTCGGTTTCAGTGGCTTTATCAAATAATAATAATAATAATAAAACTTTACTGCTTTAAGATTAGATTTCTGATTTTGGAGTTAACTGATTTATTTATTTTTGATAGATTTTGATATTTTTTTTATTCGATTAGTTTTCATTTTGTTGTATTTATACCAGTAGTTTTCAGCCTTTCGTTAACTTCTAATGTCCCCCCTCCTTGTAGGTTTTTAGAAATCTCACTGGCCCCTTCATAATTGTAAAATGTGATAATTTTTTTTTTTACTTAAAATATAAAGTAACAATATATTATTCGTTATGACTTATGGTTATGTGCATATGCAACATGAATGCTTATCAATACATGCCATTATTGTCCCCCTTTTATGTAAATGTTGAGTAATTAAATAAACACTATCTTTTATCCTTGATGACTGCTTACGCTCTCTCCTCCACAATGTGTCCATTCCTACCCCTCTGGTTGGAAATAAACACTGATCTATACTTATAAGACACAACTTGCAACGAAGCGGGATTGTTGTTTCTTGTATACCGCTGAAAGCTAACTTACCATAATATTATTGTACTACACTGAGCCGTGATAGTATTTTAATTTTTTTTTCTTCCGCTGCCCAATATGATACGATCAGGTCCGCCAAGTACGCGGTAAAAAATGTATAGGCCGCGACACCTGTTTGTCCCACGTCCAATATTAAAATTAAACTTTATTAAAAAAGCCGAGCGATTGTTAAAAAACAAGACTCGTTGAGCGTTGTCGAGGGACCGTTTATAAAGCAGCGAGGCTTACGCATTATACCTACTTGTAACTGTGCGCTTGTAAACCATTTGCTCGTTCGTTTTGCCGGTGCACACAGGACCCCCGCAAGGGGGGGATATACACATATATAGCCGACGGTCTCGAAAACGTAGAATATCTCGTCGTATTGACTTCCAGCTTGAATTTTGTGTCTCGCATCAATTTCGGACGAACAATGACGAGAGAGCGCTAAACTGAACGCGACGCGCGTAGAAAACGCCTAAACGGATCGAGCGAACAGCGGATGTCGACGCATTAGGTCAGTACCTAGTTCGAATTTAGAACGAGTCATGTAGGTACACTGTTGTACAACACATTTCATGATAACGTTATATTATCATAACGGCGAACCGCAGTGCGCTGCGGCACGAACACAAAACAACATGCCGGAAATTCTGTCGTCGGCGAGGCGATATTTTTTTTAATGAGGAGATATTGTGAGCATAAAATACGATTATTACAATAAGGTTTAAACTGTAAGGTTTATTGTTCATAAATAGTTTCTAAGAAAAAATAAAAAATAAAAAATTTACATTAATCGTTTTAAAATATGGTGCCGAAAAATCATCGCGCGGTTGACGATAAACCGATTTGTATCGGTGTGCAGTGTGCACCACGCTGAACACGCATGCTTAACAGGTACTGTTATGTATGATAAGCGGCCTAAGCCCATGGACTTGGGCCGGCAGCGAATTAGTCAACGTAATATTATTCAGTATGTTCTTTGTAAAATATTTTGATAGATATTGTTCATTACGTTTGTACAACTTACGAAGAAAATGCAATAACGCATTTCATTGTGATGCAAATGCAATACCATTTGAATAGTCGATTCATTGCGCGAACGTTTTAAAAAGGTTTATTTTATCTTTTATCAGTTACTTATTTCAAACCTAATTTAAGTATCGGTGCCTGCAGTGCAGTAGTAGTGTCAGCGAATAAGTCCCATTAATAAGATTTAATGCGCGAAGATCTATTTTGGATAAAATTGACTCGAAACAGTATGAAAGTAATCGCGTTACGGATGTTTTAGTTTACTAAATATTTTTACGTTGTTTTTCGGATAGATTAACACGTTTTTTGCTCGAATTATTAATTAGAACCTAAACAAACAACCAGAGATTAGCGTAAAAGAAAAACTTTCTACTTGTGTCTGATAATGTATTTAATATGGGAAAATTATATTTTTCGTCGGGTGAGAAAATGGGATACAATTTTGGGATCTTGTACAAGTAGTAACATATTTATTAATTAATAATAGAGCGTTTAGAGTGGTGGTGAATTTAGGATTAATATTTTGGCAGTGGGCTCTAGACTTCAAGTAAAAAAAAATCCTGTTGTAATGCATTACTGGCCAAAAAAGACAAATTGCCCTGCAATCGTGTGGAAAACAGACCCATTCCAGTTTTGTTGACCGTCACTTGTTTTCAGAAGATAATCTCGCCATTAGTTTTGTAAGAACCTAAAAATAAAAATCGGAAAACCAGGTAGACACATTACTACTAATAATAATATATATATATATGAACATAATAGAGATAGATTTTCTAACTTTGAAATTCATTAAACATATAACGACCGTCTAATTAGAAATGTGCTCGGATATATTATTACGAATATTCGTGTTGAACCTAAATTTTTTTGTCTCATTTATTCCAATGATTATTAAATTATTCCAATATTATTTTAAGTAATTTTTACTCGTGCAACATATTTTAGCAAAAAAAAAATTGGGTTTCTTAATATTTTACATAAAGTTTTTTTACTTTTTCTAGAAACAGAATAATTTTTACAGATTTTATAGCGAAATTTAGTAATAAGTATTAGTAATTTTGGAGGTCAGAGTGGTAGTGCAGTCTAAATTGGATAAGTATATAATATTTATAAAAAATATTAAACATTGATCTGATACTAAAGAATATTCAGCTAAGCATTATGAAATAAAAATATAATATTTGTTGCTATGCGAAATAGAAATTCAAAAAAATCGAAAAAAATATTTGCATAACAACACATAAACTGACCGAAAAAATGACTGTTGAAAGAAAAAGGATCCTTTTATAGGTACTAAGTGGCGTGAGGCATGTAAATGAAAATGGTATATAAATTTACACAAAACGTTGTAGTATTTTGTATAATATATTTATGCAATCGTATAGTCTACGCAACAAAAACAGTTTTAAAAGAATCGTCGAAATTGATTTTCTTCGAAAAAATATATGTAATAATATTATAATCAAAAACGTTTAAAACTCGTGGAATTATCGTATTGTGTACAGTAACAAAATGGTAATGCGTACTTTTTACAACACTTTAATCTATATTTATGGCCGTTACCAATATCAATGTTATATAGTTAATATTATTAAACAGTTGTGACGTTTTTTTTTTTTTTTTCACAGCAGGAAGACATCCTGAGAGGAAATCTATTAATTATTATGATTATTATTATTATAATTATTTTTCTTATACTTATTATTATCATTATAATTATCATTTTAGCACAATATTATAATTATAATACAACGACGTATATGTATAATATATTTAGCGGCTAAGTAAATTAGCCTACGGTGAAAAAAAAAACACAAAATGTAAATATATATATAGACATATAGTTATCTAAAAATGTTCGACTCGTGGAGTTTGTATGTACTCCGTTTAAACGAAAATGCTTAATACAATATAGTATAATTATTATAATTATTATACTTATATATTATTGTTATTATTTTAATTTTTATTATTGCCAACAGGTTAGACGTAACTCATTGCCGTAGAGTCGCTTTCTTTTGGACAATATGACTGACAACACGGGAACACACATTGCAGCGTGTTTTTGAATGCTTCTCTGAAGTCTCGGTTGAAGTAGGCGTATATCAATGGGTTCAGCGATGAGTTGAAATAACCGATCCAAAACAACACCGTCACCAGTGTTTCCGGGAAGCTACACGGGTCCCCGCATAATGTCGCTACCACATACCTGTGAACAAATCAAATGTCATTACGAATTTTACGATTTCTTTACATATACAGTTATAAATAATATGTAAAAAAAATAACAGGCATACATTTCGATTAAATTTTAGACCCTCCAAAATGTTTGCAACTAGATAAAGGCCTAAGGGTAACGCTGGACAGGGATACTGTGTGTAATTCCATCATGCGTTATAAATTTGAAATTCGCTTTGAAGTCTTATTACCACGTGCGTAATTATATGGCGAAGTTTTAAAAATTCTTATTATAATAAACGGTTTTCATCTTTGATGGTACAGTGTACACAATTCGTTTTAGTTAATTTCGGTTCATTTGACCAACGCGCCGCGAGGTGGTGACGATGGAAAGTATAAGGCCAATTGACAGTGGTGGGACAGTTGGGGCCTTCAGGTAAGTTTCACGCCTAATGGCACTGGGATACCCGTACACAGTATACGGTTGGATTAAAACTTGTTCCAAAAACGTTTACGCCCAACTTTATACGTCCGGAGGAGAGTATTTTGACCGAGGTAATAAAATTTAGTGCAAGCCAGTGGAAACCGGGGCAATGAAGAAATAAAGACCGCGATAAAATAATGGTATGGCTTTGATAATAATAATAATAATAAAATATTGTTTGTAAGCTATTAAAGCTATTCTTATTAATTTTTAAACCACAAGCGGCACAAGATCACCTTTACGTTATACCATGTGAAGCTTTTAAGGAAGAAATAAATAATAGCAACAGTTTCCCATAACATTTCTCATATCGTTGTGATTAGAGAAACTACTATAATTCGTTCAAGTTCACAGGAATGAGATTCCGACGTGAGATGCAAGAAAGTTATTCAGTAAGTGTATGAAATAACCATGGTGGCAAATAAATATCCCGACTAACGTATAGTTTCCCTTGAAGTCCCGTTGGGGTATATTTTGCATATGAGGGTACATTCAGAAAAGCTCAACCGCCCTTCTGACATTGGCATTGAAATCGGCACCCTGGCTAATGAGTGTGTATATAGTGACGACAACGACTCAACGGTACTAATGATAATGATTACAATAACATTAAAATAAAGGCGACAAAAAGCGACCGACGCAAAGAGAGAATCCCCCTCCGACGAGGGATGTGAAGGGGCGGAGAGCGTATAACGTTTCGAGCGCGAGCGTGACAACCATTCCGAACTTTTCCTGCGGTTCGGTCTTGAGGGGTTTATGGTCTCCGAATCTCAACGGACCCGACGACGACGACGACGATATTCCGGAGCTCTGTGACGTTCGCGTACGGCCGCAAAAACGAAATGGAACTTTAACAATTTTCGTCTCGAGCGAATAGATTTAAACATTGTATGTGTATACGGCATATAATCCGCACGCGGTGTTACAACTTTCGAGATAGAGTATATATTATATTCTATTGTGTTGTTAGGCTGTGCCACCGAGACGGTATCGAATAAAGTGTGATGAAAAAATAAATACAACTCATCGGTTTTCGGCTCGCTAAATGTTCGGCTTCACAGGAAGGGGATACTGGAACTTCATTACATCCCTTGCAGAACAAAGCGTTTAAATGCTTATCGTGTAGGCATGCGTTATGCGACCATCCGGTGCCTACGAATCTATCGGGACTAGGTTTAGTCTAGGATCTAGTCTAGGATTAGACCTGAGTCAGGTATAAGTCACCTCAATAACAATTTATACAAACTAAAGTGTTTTTCAACTTAAATCATAAACTATACGTAACCGACTGATAAAAATGCACTACTTATGCGCAAATCGTTTAAAGAGACTGTTTCTAAAATACTAAATCTCGTTGTGGTTTATATTTCGTAAAAATCCATTCATTCAGACGACTTTACCGCGAAGAGAAAAACGACGCGGTTTCATCGAGTGGTTTCTTCGTTTTCGAGGGTGAAGAATATTTACGGCCATGTACTTATGGTTTACTAAAATGATACAGCTTAGTCCGAACACCTGCTCAGCCGCCACGCCGAAGCCCGTAAACGTCATAATCACGATATATTGTAGTCGACGAGACGATTTGACGGGATTATTACTGTTCCGGTGGTGTATTTTGAAAATATTGAGAAAAAGAACTCTCCCCCATCACCACCAACACGTAGCGCAGTCACTAATTGAAAATCGTTCAAAGAACTTCTACGGTAATATCCGCTTTGTCGGCACCGCAGTGTTTCGTTTTGTGTACTCATCGCGAGTCTCGGAAAACGAGGAATTGTCGTCGTCGGGATGTGTGAAATGGCCCAACGATACGGAATGTTTTCGACGGAAGTTTGGCAATCCAGCACCCCGAGCAAAAAACCTTTTTCGATAGACAAATTGTTCGCTAATTGTCTAGAAAAAAATAAGAAAACCGTCAACGTTTTGATTTAGAGCTGTGCACCTTGGCTGACGGAGCTTTCGACGGATGTTCAATTTTCAGCGGTAAACTCCCGCGACCGCTGCACGTGCGGTTTCCCGCGTCTTCCGTGATAACCAAACACGCGGCGTGTCAAATCATACGTCGTCCTACGTCGTTCACGCGAAATGTTCCGAATAACGTTTGAACGGTTTTGTTTCGGTATAACCTATATACCCCGGTATATACCCCTGGAGTACGATATAATATTGTACGTACACCCTCGGTTGGCGTCCAAAACGTGAAGGTCGTAAAGTGTTGGGGGAGGAAAAAAAACTCGAAATCGCGCGGAAGTCGTTTTCAAACGCCGATTTATGTTTGCTCGTATTTATTATTATATCATTAATTTGATCTCCACACGTCCGTCAATTCGGTTCAAATATCAATTATTATTATCGTGTTCGTCGCGCGTTTAACGAGTCTCGCGTCAGCGGCAATCAGATCTGCTGGGAACAATAGGTACCACGTGTAATAATATTGTATTTTATATAAAAAAAAAACACGTTTATTTATTTTTCCCCGATTCAGAGGGTTGTCGACGGTGTTGTTACGCATGATATTAATATCACGTCGTCGTCGTTTCAATGATTCGTGATTTCGTTCACCCACCCGCGTAGCCGCGTCATCCCGCGGGCTCGGGAATCCGCAGTTGTAGTGGTTTTACAACATTATAGCGGTCGAGTGTCGTGTTTGAATTTTTCAAACAATGGATTTCATTTAGATAATATGGTTTAGAAATCGGGCTGTACACGGTGCCAATATACGTTACTATACGGGTGACGGTTCTGGTTTATGACAAGCATATTCATGACGCATTAATAATCATTGTCACCACGTATACACGGTGTCCGAAATGATTGACACCGACGTTTACAAGTCGAGTAGAACATTCGACTAACATACCGAACGTTCAACAGCATTATCAGCGCAATGGTTAACCGGAAGAACAATATTACGAACTTGTTGCAGTCGGCGGATGTGGATAACACGTAAATCGGTTATTGAACAAAACACATAATCCTCTGCGCGTTAGAATACTATTGTTCTAATTCAATCGACTCGATCATCCAAAAATTATATACCGCGAATGCATAATATTATTATTTATTGTTTTCTTTGAATATTTTTGATTGGTCTTCGTTGAGAAATCAAACCTCGGGCTTCGGAGTGCAACTACGATTTTTTCACAACTCGAGATAATCATTGTTTACCTAATTTATAAATTATATTTTCGTCGAAAACAATTGAACAAAAGATATTTACTCCACTGTTGAGCGGCGGTACAATTAACTTGCCACGTTCCGCTCACGCCAGCATAAAAAGTTTACTAATATAATATGTACACGCGTGCTTCGGAAAAATAAAAATATATGTAAAACAAGATATTAGTTTCATCGACGGTTAAAAGGAAAAAGTTATAAATACACAGTTAAAACAAAAAAAAAAAAACTACCGCACAACACATTTCTGAAATTCCCAATCTGTCATGTTTGCATAACGTTATTACGGAGTATTTATACATTTATAATTAATTATAATCATATTGTGTGTATAATGTATGCAAGTTAGCAGAAATCCGGTCCGTTCTCGCGTGAAAACTGTATTTGCTTTTCTCAACGTAAGCGGACGGTGGGGGGGGACGGAACGGTACGGATGTAAATTCCAAAAAGGATTGATTTTCATCGTCACGATTCCACTGGGTGTATATTTTATTGTACCCGCAGAACGGTGCACTGTTTTGACATCAACGAAGAAATAGAGAAAATAATAAACGTCTCGGCTGGCAACATTTTTCATGGCGACATTCAGATGGTTTTTCACGTACTTCCTGGATAAAATATGTGTGGTCAGCGGTAGAAGGTATAAACCAAGAACGCGTTCGCACTTGAATCGTTTTCGCTATTGATTTCGTTTTTTGTTTTTTTATTTTGTACTAGAACTTTTTTTTGCAACCTCATGGTTGAAGATAATGACGACGAAAACGGTTGACGGCATAGATATGCGTTCACGGACGAATGGAACTGCGGTGCGCGGTCGCGGTGACTGAACGGATTAGGGTTGTGATGTGTGAAAAGATTATCGTAGACGCTAATTATTCAGCAGGAACGGCGGGTGATTAATAAATTATATACGTTTGAGTCGGTGGCGACGGCGAGGAGTACCGGGAATATAGGCGTGCGGGTTGATAACGCATAAGTGAAAACGGAAAGGAACCGGTGTAGAGCTGTTCCAAGCCGGATAATGGAGTCGGGCGGGTGGATTAAAATTTCGAAGGAACGATGAACCGTCGACAATACGATTCCAAAAGAAACATCCGGTTCACAAATTCACAATAGTGTTTTTTTTTTTTTTTTGATTATTTACTGCAGCAATATTATTGTAAAAAAGTTTGACGAAATCTCCAACGATACGATATGTTGGTACAATGGTACGTATAGTTAGTAGTATCACTTTAGCTACCAAAAACAAGTGGACGCTCGCTGTTCGGGTGCGGCTATCGCGTACGAACAACGTCAAGTCGACGATTTCGGATTCAGCAGACAGGAAAAATTAATAGATCTAGGCAAGAACACCCCTATACGTGTCGAGGGATCGTCCGCTTCGCAGACACATCGTCCGAATCTCGACTAGAGAAATATACGCGAAAACACGAGTACAGTAGTGAAGTAAGTCGTTGGTAAAAATCGAAACGAGTTTAGAGCGGTTTTTCCAGCGATTATGAGAGTGCGATCGATCCGCCGGGTCGTTCGTAATATAATTATTATTCGATGGAGCGGCGGTGGGGGAAAGGTCGTTTTTTCGTTTCGTAGTCAGGGCGAGAGATGTTATACCTCTAGCGATTTTTTAGCAATTATTAATATAATAAACCTACAGGGTGGTCCACCGTGGTATATCTATGGAAATTTTCAAATATCTCCGTAGATTTAATTACTATTCTTGTTTTAGTACTGTTTAATAGAATATTGAATACTGTCGTAGTCAAATTTGTATTTTCACCATTAGCCGACTGAGAAAAATGACTTTTGAATTTCGAATTTCTATAAAATTACAGTATAATGTACAAATTATGATACAAGTTGATACGAAAAAATCAATGTCTCGTAATTATATCGTATTCATAATTAAAGTAAATTGATTTATTGTTTAAATTATAGTTTATAGAGGAGAGCAAGAGTAACCTGAATACATTTTATAGTATAAATTAGATAGGTAACTGATTTGAGGTTATAAGATGGACTATATCTTAAACTGAGGATATATATGGCTGGCCTATTTGTCTGCATGTTATTCCGCAGTTATGATAACAGATTACCGTACATCAATAAACGTTTATGTCGTGCTTCTAATAATCTAAATTCATACTAATTTATTTCAATGGTCAGTATAATAACCTGGTACGCTTGCCCTCTCCTATAAACTTACATTTGATTTGATTATAAAACCAATAATTTGAATTCTGGATTGCAATAAATTAAAATTTTCATATTAACTTGTACCACAACTAGTAAATACTGTACTGATATCTTATAGAAATTAAAAATTAATTTTCCCAGTCAGTTATTAAGTCGGTTGTTATTGATTTATTTTTCCCAAGGATGAAAATCGAAATTTGACTTTCAGTGATGAACTTTCAGTGTTTGATGTGGCGCTCTTATATTAAAACTTAAGACAAAAAAATTGTAATCTGAGAGATCGGTGTGGGCCACCCTGTATATATTATATTATTTTTCCTCTCCCATTATTTTAATTTTTTTTCTCCAAAAGAATATGCCGTAGTCCCTCGTCAATAAAGTATACGTATATATGTATATATTTTAATCGCGAGCTACGGTTTATACTCCAAATAAAAAATAAGCATTTATTATTTTATTGGCTTTTATTTTATTTTATTGTTTTTTTTTATTATTAATTTTTTATCCTCAAATATTTGCATACCGTACACAAAATTAAAACTCGAAACCTTCCGTCGGGCGTACCGAGCGAAAAGCTTTGTTGCAAGGGATTTGGCCTCTAATTATTGCGTACTTACTATACTTACGAGCAGATAATATCGCGTTCGTTGAGAACCATTGCTGACCAAATATAATCCACGGGTAACGGATGCAAAATGTGTACGTTTTTGCTAAATAATAATGATAAGAAGGTTTGAAAACCGTTAGCGGTTGGGTTTAAATTCTTAGGTTCAGGAGTAAATTTAGTCAGGATGTGGTGTTATAAAAATAAATCAACTATCATGGAAACAGTGGACTATAACACGCGCGTTGTAAGAATTGTATTCAAAGTATATGTATGTACTGAGTATAACATATAATATATAATGAAATACAAGCGTTTTTTTTTTTTGTATTAAAATGTTCAGATCACATAATTAGACTCAAAAATCATTTTCCGAGAATAAATCAATATAATATAATTTCTTCAGATTTTCAAAGTATCGATTTTAATCTGAAATATACTCCTTTTATAGCCATGACGTTAAGAGCTATTTTTTTTCTTTACTATAGTATATAAACTTGCGCGTACGCACCGCGGAAATCAAAATACTTGTTTGCAGACAGCATTTTTTCAATCAGATCCAACGAGTTTTTCCATGTGGATGTATATAAATATAAGAACTTTGGAAGTCTGAAAGATCAAAAAGAAATAAAACAAATATCGCGGTGGTCAACTATACATTCGTCGAGAAAACAAAAATATATTGTCTACTACCCTTACCGGTTACGCGTGTTCCAAATGTTTTCGAAACCCGAAATCGATATCAGAGGAAACCAGCGCACTGCAGTTGTCTGAAACGTCAATTTTCACGACAAAAGCTTTCTATTGAAAATGTTTCTTTTTCCTTAGTGTTTATATGTTAACATATATATTTATACCCCAATTTGATTAAACGTTGATTTTAATATGAACAGAGATCCGTTAGTTAGGATTGGTGGTGCCTACATACGCCTGGACGCAGCCACTACACGTCGCTGTGATCGTTTGCTTTTGACTGTATAAAAATCTAAGAACTGCATTATTCTATTGTTGCAAATTAAATGCGAACGATTACAGCGACGTCTAGCGGCTGCGTCCTCGTAGGTGCTACCAATTTTAACAACAGGATGGCGTATACTCGTATGCAATATTTATTATAAAATCGATCATAGAATATCGTAATAATGTAGCCACGGCGAGGTTCAACGGCACAGTGTATACTGCGTACCATGTGCGTGCAGTATATATCTCGGGCTATTAATAATTTATAATTAGACGTAACTTTTCGTGGGTTAAAATATCAACAATAATATATTGCTGCGCGATCGGCCACGAGTGTACCTATATAGTAGTACCTATATACAGTGTACCTATATACACCCGCGTCAACGTTTCCGCATGATTGATTTGTCGGACACAGACCGATCAATGGATAATAACTCCGCACCTGAGTCGACCGGCAAACACCTGCAGACATAACGACTTGTCGAGTGCCTAATACAATATAATGGAAGTTCGGCCGATTACCGGCGGCGGCGGCGGCGAGTTGTTAAAAGTTTATCTTCGGAGCGTGTGAGTAAAATCCGCGAAGCCTCGCCCGAGACACATAATAATAATGGCGTCGAAAAGTAAAATATAACTTTCAGGGGGTCTAATAAGCCATCCATCATTTGAACATTAAAACCTCCGTAAACTCGGCTAATAATAATATCACTCTGATGATATTTTATGTAGTTTAATAATATTATGTATACGGAGTGATTTTTCGTGAAACACACTCGGTCTAGGTATGCGCATACGCGTGTGATTTATTTTTAACGCAATTACTGTGTTTTAAAAAATCGGCTTTTATGAAATCTTCATTGATCGCTGCAGACATTTTTTCTTCCCCCCCCCCCCGGCCGCATATTCTAAATCTGTTTTCAAGTTTTCGCTTTTATCTAGACGACAACGTCGAATTCTACGAGGCGGAATATATTCCCGAAAACTTTGACACATAAAAATCGAACCGTCCGTATACACAGTCGAACGTTTAAAGTGCTTATAAAGTTTGAATGAAAGTTTTCCCCCGAATAGCATTCCGCCAGATTTCTATTCATAACAATGTATGGGATGAAAAAAGAAAAATGTTGCCGTTTAAAAAAAGAAACAAACCGTAGGAAAATTATTGCGATGAAAAAATATTGAAAATATGAACCGTTTGCAAGAATTTCGTGAAGCGCGATGGTAATCGAATTCCGCAAAAATGGTTTTTTCCCCCCAAAACACGTACATTTACCGACGCGCGCAGTAGGCTTACGCTCGTGCATCGGACGTTAATAATATCACCCTGTATATATGCCTACGGTCGGTCGCAGGGATTGCGTCGAGATTGCGATACGAGCTTATTGAATCGTCCTGTACATAATAATATATCGTCGATGCGTTCACCAGCAAAATATCAAAAATATCAATCTCTGCTAAAGCATATTAGTTAGATAAATCAACAGGTTTAACCAATACGACGTGCTGACGTTAAAGATATTATTATTATTATTATTATCGACATTATCGAATCAAGTATCGTAATACAGCGCTGCGATTTTGACTTGAAACCATTTTATTTTGTATACGATCGTTCATTCGATTTAATGAACTCACATTTATTTTTTCTATCAACGAATCGCGTTGTGCGTATACTGCTAAAAAATACATAGATGCGTCCACGTATTTTTTCAATCTATCAGTATCGGATATATTTCCACGGCCGGTGAGTTCGACGACGATGGAATAATGTTTATTCAGAACCGTGCAAATTACACCGTCGACATCGTTTTAATATTTCGTTATAGGTATATTGAGACAATAATATTATTTCACTCCAGACGAACGATATTATGCTGTTTGTGTCACACATAAAAATGCAGTTAGAGATGACGAAATTAAATCTATTATAAATTATATTTGTCATACGTTTAAATCGTTTAAAACTGTTCAGACGCGGGTTGTTTTATTATTTGTTTGAAAACCATTACATATTATAATCACAAAACAAGCTGCTGCTCGAAAAAGAAAAAAAAAAAGAAAAACGTTTTTATCCTTTAATATTTTAATATTTTAATGTTATAAAGTGTATGATGATAAATAACTTTTTATTAGTAAATTATTACTACAGGTAGGTACTTTACGAATTCTCGTTTACCGGTAAACCCAAAATTTGTATAAATAATCATGCCTAGTATTTATATTTTTTCATCATTGAAATTTAAAGTATTTACCTATAGTTAATAGATTTCCAAGAAAATAGAAGTGTCGGCTAAAATATGATAGACTGATACACGAGTGGTAGAACTTAAGGGTAATTGTACAAAAGCGAAGACGGATTAAAAAAATTTATATTTTGTATTTTTTTCAAAATGTCTACACAAAATTTGTATCTAATAGAAAAAAACGAATAGCAACATATGTAAGTAAAAAAAACTCTCAGGTGAGAGACATGAATGGGTCTTTTAAACTTGAAACCAATGCTCTCGAAAAAACATTTCTGAGTGAAAGAGGCCGGGTGAAATAGTTTATACATACAGTTTGTAAATATAACAAATAGTTTGTACTTCTAAAGATGGTTGATGTATATAATAGTATAGTAGAACCAAGGTTGGTTGAACTTGAAATCGAAAATTGCATGTGCCTTTAAACGGCACAAATCTCATTCCAATATTTCGTAAATATGAAATGTCTATAAAATGCTGTTATAAGAAACATAAACAAGTAGATAGTACTAGTAGACAGCAGGTTGATGGTTATCCAGATACCAGCTATATTGGAGAATAAAAAATTCGATAAAATTAAAACTTAATACTAAACGAATTTTCAAATCATTTATATTCAATGAAAACCGCGTGCACTCCAGGTATATATTCGGCAAATGCTAATACAGAGGTTCTCAAATTTCACTCTCGGAATCCTAAGGTATCGTGAATTGAAATTGAGGATGTCTAACCGTGAAAGCATTTCAATATAAAGCAATGGTACACCTTTTTTATAATTAAAAAAAAAACGATTTAAATGCGTGTTTAATTGTTTATTGTAATAACACAGATTATATAAGACCTATTGTGTTGTATATAATCCGTAGTAATACTGTAATACTCAACCTATTTTAATTTTCATTCTAATTAGTCTTGCTTAACGTATTTAATTTGTTTAGTCACATCTATACAAGTGTGTGGTATTTAATTTTTCATGAAATATATTAATAATACGAGTATGTGCGTATTATAAGTTTGGTAATATATTTATATCTAAAGAAAACTGAAGTTATAAAAAATAAATTTTAAGTATAAATATATGATATTTATTATAGGGCCCCTATGAATGTTAAGAAAAATGTTTAGGGTGCCGTGAATAAAAAAAGGATAGGAAACTCTGTGCTAATACTTAAAACAGGAGACTCCGAGTTTTGGTAATCGTTAGTTGTGATGAAATAATGAAATACGTTTTAATAATCAAGTACGATAATATTAATTCTATAATAAAATAGCACTGCAATATTGACTAGGTCTAGTCTAATACATAATATTATTTCTACTAAATTTCTGTTTGTGGTAAAAAATCGATAAAAGTCTGAAGAAATTGAACTATTAAAATAAACGTTAATACTCGTATTATCCCTTAATCGATAAAAGTAATAAATACGTCTCCGGAGAAATAAGTTAGTAAATTATTTCAGTTATATAAAATAAATTATTTTCATTATGGATTTTAATCATCAAACTTTTGACTTTGATTGTAAATCACTTTGTAGTTTTTCCCCCTGCTAACATTCGACATAGTTGTAAATGTCAAATACACCTTACAGGTAGACTTGTCTAATATCCACTCGTGTAATGGTGCGTAAAATAAAATTGATTTGATTTCGTTTGAAGTGTTACACTGTTACGAAATTGCGCGAATAAGGAACTTTGAAGTAAGGAATAAGGAACTTTGAAGTAATTTGAATAAGGATATGAAATTTAATGTTATTTATAACATACAACCACTTTGACGGGTGTTATACAGTTTATTTTTTTTAGTACAAGCACTTAAGCTGTAGGCGTTACAATTTCCCCAAGTAATTTAAATAAACAAATTATTACTTCTATGTATTATTATACGCAATTGGTTTAATTATGAGAAGAAAAGTTATAATAGTTTTTTCGTTTTCCATTTTATGTTAATATATAGTATACTCGTATATTCTGCTTAATTTATCGCAAACTATTTTTGTTCTACGAAGAGATGTTCTACGAAAATAATACGTAAAAACCTATTTTTTTTTATTTTTTTTCTTATATTTTTTTGTTTAGTTGTGTACGAAGAAAATAAATATCCATAGGTCTGCATGAGGTAATACACACGTTTTACATTTTTGCTGGTAGGACGTTTAAGGACATTATTATATCAATTAGTAGTCACGGCACATCCGGATTTTATCTCTCGCTTAGCGTAACTCGTGTCCACTTTTTTTTTCTACAGGATCATATAGGATCAGAGTGTTAAAGACTTTGTTCGATCTCCTCCATAAAAAAACAACAGAAAATTCCGCACGGCGTAATGCTTTTACAGGGTGTCTGATCGAGGATTAGCCCATCGCAATATCTCTTGAGATAATAAAGATATTCAAATTTTGATTTTTTTTAAGACTCACAGGGACAAGGACTTCAAATATTTCATGTTTTTATTTAATTTAATGTTTTGGTAAAAAAGTTATAAAAACAATAAATTATGGACTATGATGTATAAAATGATACACCATTTTTTTGAAAACGAAAAAAATTATTAAAAATTATAAGATTAATGAAAATTGGGTGTAAAACATCAAATTTTTGAAAATAACGAAATGAAAAATAATTTTTTTTAAACTTTTTTACCAAAACATTAAATTAAATTAAAATGTGAAGTATTTGAACTCCTAGTCCCAGTAAGTCTTATAAAAAAACTTTGATTATAAAGAATTTGATTATCATTTATTATCATTATCTCAGGAGATATCGCAATGAGTAAATCCTCAGTGAACACCCTGTACACATATATGTGTACGTATGTGTGTGTGTGTGTGTATACTGTATATACTAGTTACAATTTTTGCGTTCTTGTGTCGTCTCTCGGTCGTTATCACGTAACACGCGTAATACGTGCAGGAGCGTCAAAAGTTTAGAAACAATAATAGGTATTTTTTATCGATCCGCAAGATTAGTCAACGTGTTACCGTCGGATAGGGTAAAACGACACGTTTGCACACACACAAAACATGAACCTATTTGTAGTATACGAGTAGGTCGTTTCACTCTAAGTTTAAGCAGAGCATGCACTGTTATATACGTCGGAAATAATAATCTTCCTCCGAAAATTAACTCAGAAAATTTAAAGTAATGTAAACGATAACAGAAAGTACCTATAAAAATATGAAGTTTTAATAGTCTTCGCTAAAAAGTGTCTATTCATTTAAGTATTTTTTAGTTGTACGTTATTCACGTCATAACTATTTTGATCATTGTTGTTGTCACTTTTAAGACACTTTTGGTATTTTATAACATTTTTCCTTAGAGCGTTGATTATAGAACAGATGTATTAATTAGAAATTCCTCTAAGCTTATAATATTGTATATGAAGTTTCAATTCATCATTGGTAATAAAGACAACCGTTACATAAAAGGAAAAATAATAATATAATACAGATCAATTAATTACATATAAAATTAAAATTTTTCGATTTGGTTTAAGATCAATATACGGAATATTAGATATTTAGATTAAAATAATAGGCATAGTCGAGCTGTAATTTTAAAATAACAGGTAATTAGATTTTAGAATAACTATTTCGATAAAATACATTTTTTTTTTGCTGAGATTTTTTTGACATTCGTATTACCTTTATTCAGTGGATTTTCAGGATATCGAAATTCCAGGCTCATTTTTATACCACGCACGGTATAATATCATAATATATATTACATACTATGTCAATGAAGTGTTATTATTTCCGGAGGGAACGCAGACCGTAGTACCGCACGAGTTATTGTAATCTCATCGTTGGAAACAAACTTCGCGGCGTGCCCGTAAAAATGTACAGTAGACATTGATTCGATCCGAAAAAGCAGAAACGCGAAATCCACTCGTTTTTCCGATATACGGATGATTTGTTTCGGCGTCGGTTTTTTCCCCAGCACGCTTCATTTTTCCTTTATTATAATACGAGCGCTCCGACGACGACGGTATAGAATTTTGCACCAGTGTTCATTCCTTTCTTTTTTCCTGCGACATTTATTTTTTTATTTTTTTCATTCCATTTTTTCATGGTCTTTTGTCAGCCAGCCGGTCTAACTATATCGTTCTCGCCCGGACGGATACCGCGTGCGCCACACCATTAGTCGTCGTTATTTTCAATTTATTGCCGCGCCCGCTTAACAAGTCGCGCACCTTATGTATATTATACACAATAAATTAAATAAAATCGTCTACCGTTTTTCGTTCACCTGCAGAAACCCGAGTGGTGATGCAAAAAAAAAATAAAAATATTCGCCGAAAACCCCCCACGACCTCGGCCGTATAGTAAAATTATTAATAAGGTTTCCACAATGATCGATTCGACGTCAAACATTACTTAAAAACGTGTCCCTCGCGATTGATGTTTCGTTTCATTTCATTTTTTTTTACTCCCTGCCGCCATACAGACGCAATGAAATACGAAGCGGCTCGGCTACAGAGGGAATTATTTTCAACTCGCAGTACCGCGCGGTGCATCGGGTCCTCCGTCCCCGGGCGTGCTCACACATATTATTATATTTTTAAGTATGTTTACATTTATTCTCGCACTATACGCCGGTATAAATGAAACGGGACCGTAAAAAAACATGTTAAAAATGCCATCGCGCCGGCAGCGGTGGTACCTACTTGTAAACACGAATATCGGCGTTTGCCGTTCACGTGAATCCATACGGCTTGTAATACAGAGTGCGGCAGGGGAACTTCCTCATTTAAAATGCGTACCGTCTAGCAACAGTTAATCACGGCTGACGCTTATTCAAAAGAACGAGATGTAACGTTTTCTGTCGTATACGTTTAGCTAGGCTCACACAGCGTGAACGTCGATGAATCTTCCAAAGAATAACCCTTCCACGGACGCCTCATCAATTTAGGGGGCAATCTTCAGTGGTCAGAGCGCTCGCCCGAATAAACCCTGTGTGGTTTTTTTTTTGTAGGGCTATCTGGAATCCCTAGTTCACACTGACCTTCCAAGAACCCTGGCTCAAATGAAGTACAATATTCAATCTGCTATCGACCTCGGATCCGTTGATATTCTGGAAAGATTGGAGAAAAACTTCAAAACTCGACGATCTCAATGCCCATTGACCATAACTGAGATAAATGATATGATTTTTGAAACAAAGTAAAAAAAAACTTTAGATGTCTATCTATACACGGAAAAAAAAATAATTATTCTGATAAATCTTGTATGTTTTGTGTTGTTTATTTTTAAATTAAGGTAGTTTCCCTGTCTCAGCCTGTATTATTATATGCTACGGGTTCTCGGTATCGGAATGATTTATATGCACCCATGACCGAAGTATTTCATTGATAGTATAATATTACTATTGGATATTGCGTTCGGCAAAAAAAAAACAGATTTTCATTTCTATCACCTAGTGTCCTAGTACAATATACGTGACAAACTTGGCGACCTTCACTACATTGCAGTAGAAACGTTTACTTTTTTTCGAGAACCCACGGTGCAAGATAAAAAAACGACTGTTATTATTACTATAATAAAACGACGTTTTTAAAGCAGCGAGATCGGGATGTGTGAGTGAGTGTGCTGTGTGTGCGTATCGGTGATCCGCATCGGCGATAAACTGCAGTCGGTAGTTCAAAGCCGTTCGACGGCATTAAGCTCATCGGTAATAAATAATGGTATCGGCGTGTAAGGAAACCGATAACCGAGTCAATAAGAAAAATAAAATAAAATACTAGAGAAAAGGAGAGAATGGAGAAAAATAACTGCGACGAAAGAATAGCTATCTAAAATAACTTTTACTCCCCAGAGCACGCAGCGCGTGAACGCGGTAAGGGTCCAATTTTAATAATGTCGTGACCTTTAAGATTTATGTCACCCACGAAAAAAAAAAAAAAGGATATGTGCTATTTTTCATCATCGTACATAAATTACCAGCGAAAAACCTCCGCGCGTCTTCTCACTGTTGTACTAGCTTTACACTATTACCATAGCATATAATATTATACACCGTTTCTGCTGTTAAGAATACGCCATGCGCAGCACACGTACAGGGCCGTTCGAATGTGTCAAGTGGTGCGCATCATATTTTATCGGTCGATTGTGGTGCGCGTTTTCGAGAAAACAATTTTTTTTTGCTTCTTCTCAAAACCTGTTTTTACGAAAAACAGAAAATTTTCCACACGATGTTGGTACACGAAAACCGTCGATCGAACCGACATACGTCACGATTGTTTATATTGATTCGGCGATTTTTTAGTGTTTAAAATGTAGGTGCTCGAGCTTCGGTTCGTCTAAACTTTCAACGGTCACCATGCACCGCAGCTCGATTTTCGCGTGTCCACACGTTTTCTTCAGCAAAATATCTTGCGCCTCGTCCGAAAGCGGAGCGAAATAAATCAAAACCGACGTTCGACCCGCAGTACCTAGAAAATGTTCTCGATAAGAAGTAAATATCATATTATGATGAGCACTCGTAGTTTATGACTGCATAGTTTTCTGTCGATGAAAAACGTTGCGTTCTTCGAACCGTGCGTTTCGAAAACGGTTACGGCCGAGGAAACGAGCGTGTAGAGACAAAGAGGTTTCTCATTGCGAAAAAAGTATAATGATATAATACGACTGTCCGGTGATCGCGTGTGCGGTTTTCCTCCGATTTCCGGAAGCGAAGTAAATAAATGCGAGATAAAAAGAAGAGAACCCCTGCACCTACACCGGCTGCCGTAATGTGCACGTACAATCCGGGACCTAAGACTGTGTGTACTGCGACACACTTTGTGTAGTACGCAAAATGTTAAGCGAGAGTACTACGTAATTGAAAGTACATAAAATATTGCTCGTTGGAGCGATATAAACTACTGTATGTTCCTATACTTGGTGATTTTTTAACCATGCTCATCACATTTTTTGTAGGTAAAAATACCTAAATTTCGATTTTTTTTTTGAAATGGGAACACAATATATTTTACTCAAAATATTATTCAGTTAACTTTTCTGGATTTATCGATGTAACGTAGTCAAATTATTGTTTCGAAATTTGACTACGTTACATCGATAAATCCAGAAAAGTTAACTGAATAATATTTTGAGTAAAATATATTGTGTTCCCATTTGAAAAAAAATTTCGAAACAATAATTTCGGAATTATTAAAATTAAAATTTGCATATAAAAACTGAAAAATTTTTATTATCTCGAATCAGTAGCAATTGGCGATTACATGTAATCATAGTATTTGGTATTATAAGACTATATAAGACTATTCGTTCTAATAATCTTAAACTAGAAGAGCTCTAAAATTACTCGTTCGAGTTTAAATTTCAATAAATCAAAATTCACAGAAAATTGATCTCAATTAAATACCATAGTAATAAAAGGATATTTCTATTTGAAAAAAAAGCTTGTATCGCCATAGAACACCTGGTGACTTAAAAAAAAAAGTTATAGAAAATATAGATTTTATAGTTACTTGAACATTAAAAATAAAACAATTCAAATTTAAGCAATTTTACGGTAAAAAAAGGGGTAAGCATGGTTAAGAAATGACCCTGTATATTATCGAAGATAAAATAATATACAGTTGTATAGTTCATCTATTCCATTATAGATACATGTAAACATAATAATACCGTAGGCTCGGTTTATACAATTTATGTCTGGTCGTGTTATATTACAATAATAATTATGATAATTTTATTTTACGCAAAGGTATTTTTTTCTGCTTTGCCGAGACTAATTGAAATACGATAGTGATAATAATAATATTGTGTATAGTATTATATTATTCTTACCAGAGAAAAAATGGCAACCAACACAGTAGGAATACGCCCATGATGATTCCCAGCGTGCGAGCCGCTTTGTGCTCTGTCCTCCAACTCGTACTGGTTTTCGCCGTCGGAACTGGAAAAAGAAAAACCGAAAATATAATAGAAATAACCATAATCTTAATATATCTGTACACACACATAAACAATACGAATAGTAATTAAAATATGTTCTCTCGGCGAATGTATAAAGCAGACGTCATACCGCGATCGTCTGCTAACCGAGGGGTGTTTTTCTCTTAAAAAATAAAAAGTGGGACGTAAACATCGTTATGGATTGGTTAATGTGATCGTGGATCGGTTTGACAATACTAATTTAAACATGTATTCAGTTGTGTGAAGACAAACAAAAGAGAAATCGGTCGGTGGGGTCTGCAGGTACTAGGGGAACCTGAAATGGGTATCAGAAACAGCAGCGCTCAGAGCACACCGCAGAAAACACGGTAAACAACTGAAATATTAGTATTTTAATATTATATTGTTATTAGACCATATGTTTTCCGTGTACAGCGTAGGCGTCAAATTTGCTAGAAGACGATGTAGTTTTAATTGATTCGTAGTTATACATATATTTTCTTGCTACTCGTGTGCACGTACTATATACATACTGTATTCGAAAATACGATTTTGCGCAATCTAGTTAAATAATACATTTGAGAGAATCGCGTCGATGTGACCGCGTAACGTACAGCGTCTATAACGTTAAATACATACTATCGTGCAATCTATATTTTTATGTTACGGTTTATGTGTAAACTGCAGTGGACCACAACTCGATTGCGGGGGTGGTGATTAGATTTACGGTGGGTCGTGAACAAAAAAAATGTATAATTCAAAAAGAATGCTTCTATTCGTGCGCGTATGGTATACGAGATATTTTCAAATCCATACACGGTACATAGTACTACATACTGATAACCACGCCCTGGCGAATGCAACGAAGAATAAATAATAATACCTATGTAAGATAAGGAAAAACTTTCCTAAACAATTAGTCGTCTAAAAATAAATAAAGTTCGACAACCCTCAAAGTAATAATGTGAACGTGATCATATTGAGTTTCGCTAAACCGCTGTAGCGTATTGGTTTGCTTTTACGGGTACGAAGATAAGTTAAAGCGCTGTATAGGAATAACAACTTTACCAGCGAAATAGAGACAGTATTTAGTCGTCGCTTTAGTATATATATATATATATATATATATCCCAATCCATTTTGCACCTGTTGAAATTCAATGGAACCGTATACCGAACTAAGTATTCGAATGAGATGCCGCCGAGTGGGTACTTCGCAAAAGGTTTTTCAACCGTCGATCGCAGCTGTACCTTCCGCGCGCACTATGTACTCTGCGTACTTATTACGCGAGACGTCAAAAGCAAGCTCGCGCGTGAAAGTTTAGGAAACTATATAATAATAATAATTGTACAGCTGCCGGGCAGGCTTATCCGATGGCAATTAACGACTACAACGGTGGTTTGATAATGATGATTAAGGCGCAGCGGTGCAGTTAATTCGATGAAACAATACCGGGCAAGTCTCCGACGAGGTTTCCCACGCTCGTTTTACGTTGATACGTACCTACCTACCTGCGGTCGAACTTGACGGTTCGTTGAAAAAATAATTCATTTAACAGAGATACAGACCGCCGGCTAACTTGGGCAACTCATACCCATATCAAAAGACTTGCCTTAAATAACCGCTCTCGCCAACTACGTTGTTGTACAATCTTCTAACATCACAACACATAAATTAAAAAAAAACAAACTTTGCTTGTACAAACTCTTATTCGGACCGATCTGGACGTATGGTATTCAGCTATGGGGAGCAGCCAAACCCTCCAATTTAAACAAAAATCCAAGTCTTTCAATCCAAATGTCTCGGCCAAATTGCCAAAGTCCCGTACTATGAATCTAACGACACTTTACATAGAGATCTCTCAATTCCAACAGTTAAAAACGTTGCCAACATTTTCTACAAACGCAGGCATTCACTTTAGATTACACAATCATCGCAATCCCTTTATTTCTGAACTACCTATCAACACTATTCCTGTTGAGCCCAGAAGGCTACTTAAACGAACCTGGTTTGGTGACCTTCTAAATTAAAATTATTCTACTTTCCCCCATCTCTCTTATCCATTGTCATTCTCCCTTCGTTACCTGCAAAAACAAAATGTCTGTCTTTAAGTGCTTCCAATGGGTGGCTCTTTGTATTCTGTTACTCAAGCCTTCTTCTAACCTTCTCCACATACGTGTATTGTAATGTAAATTAATAATCACAGATTATGTATTATAAAAATAAAAAAAAAATAAAAATGAACACGATTTATTTTTCACTAAAAAACACGTTTTTACTGTATGAAATGTCAAAATATATGCCCACTATGATATTATATGCGACACGTTTAATAATAATAACAATAATGACAAAAACAATATTTTTGCAGTAATAAACATTAAACAACATTTATATGATTGTATGTAATATATATAAGTACACACTATAATCCACGACGAACAGTGTGGAAAGCGGCTTGTTATTTCCGAAACTTTATTTTGCCATACTTTTAAAGTTCCGAAGTACAACTATAATTATATTATATTTATAAAACTATCAATCAATTGGTAAAATAAAAACTGTTTTCTTATTGAAAATGTCACGGTTTCATAAAAAATAAGAACCGTCATACAGAGAATTTCGTTAAACAGTGATTCGACTGTATGTTTCGCGTCAGAGGGGCGGCGACGGTCGTCGACTATTACGATCACGAATCTCGATCGAACCGGTTTAATCGACGTTTATTACACGGTTGTAAAGACCGCGGGTGCTACTAGATGGTTCCGCTAAAAACGCGATAAACGGGGAATGTACGCGTGGCGTATAGCGTTCACTCAAAGGGTGTGCAGGTGCAACATATTATGCACACCTGAGCCCGTCATAACGATAAGTTTTGTTCCGTATACGAGCGATAAACTTACTACTGTACGGTACATGTTTACGACGTTAAAACGGTCTAAAATCGCGTTTATATATTTTAATATTCGACTTGGATATAACACGTACGTTTAATGTTTTTTTTTTCTTATAACTATCAGTCATATAATATCCCAATACATACCGTTCTTTGCACTATTCTGAGTTTTGCGTACGTGATGGCGAACATGTGACGCTCTGATGAGAAACATTGGTATGGGTAGGCCCACGTACATTGGTGATCAACGATCACTGATCGTTGGCCGGAGGATCACAGGAACTTAGCCCGACCACACAAAATAATTTATTCAAGGTTAAAGCCTGCCGAAGAGTTAGAAAGAAACATTGAACATTTAAACGAATTACAGAATATTGTACCTATAGTATTATACGGGTAGGATATTCCGTATACGGAAAAATAAGAAATAATGTTATTATTATTTAATTTAAAATATTTTCCATAGATTATGAGAAAAATATCTTGTAACGGTAAACTTATTGGGGTGCGGGGAAAGGCACTACGAGTCAGTTTGATACAAAACACATACCCTTAATATTTTACAACATCTCCGTCCAAGCGTATCTATGATTCTCGTGAAACCGAGTTAAAACCTTTCTATAATAGACATTTTTTTCGAGAAACAACATTATATAATATCACCTAACGGCACATACTGAAACTATGTAACACTGTGAATTAATCGTCATATTTTTGATATTATTTTTTTTTGATACGTATACTTTACAACCCGTGCTCTTCGACATGGATGCGCGCAGAAAACTCGTTCAATTTGTACTTCGTGCTAAAATTATGTCGAAAGTTAGCAAATAACAGCAGTTCTATTCATTATTGAGTGCGTCGCGCGTTTTAATACAACAAGAAAAAATCTAACCTTCAAAGGCAGTACACGCAGCTGCGTCCCTCGTCGGAACTCGCCGTACCGAGAGTAAACCTCTAAAAACCCCTTTTTTAATCCGCGATTATATTAATTTTGCGATTTAATTAAAATTTACTAGTCTCGCGCGTAATTTGTCCGCGAAAGGTACAAAGCTTTGGCTAGAATTTCAGACGGTCGTCCGTCCACGACATGTTCCAACGACGTGTCGTACGTAGTAATATATATATAATTTATATATATATATATATAACATTTTTGACGAGATAATAATAATAATAATAAAATATGTACACTCAACACCGAATGTGCGTGTTTGATGTGATTACATTACAATTTAGAATACCTGGTACGATGATGCGAGTCTGACACATTATATTATTATACTGTAATTATATATTCGTATTTGAAATCGCGTGGCGAACAATATATTAGCATACGAGATCTATCAAACTGTATGCAACACCAAATTATTTCTGTAAGAAATATTTAATTTGAAATGAATATCCTAGACGAGAGCACATTACAAATTATAAAAACCAAATAAATTCGTAGTTGATTTCGGAAGTGAAAATTTGTGCAGGGCGCCCGTAAGAGATTAGAAGCCTATTACAGTTCAAATGAGCTCTTTTATTTGTGAAACCTAACCGTAATACAGCATTTATAAATTGTATTGTTAAGGAGAGTTCGAATAAATTGTATAATACGTATAATACCCATACATAGAGTGTCTCACGAAGACTACCAATTGTGATATCTACTGAGATACTGATTTTTTATGACACAGGGATAAGGAATAAGAATGTTAAAATTTTATTTAATTTTTATGTTTTAGCTAAACATTAAAAAAAATAACTTTTTATTTTTCTATTTTCGATAAATTTGAAAATATTGTAAATCTATAGAGTTTATTGTTCTAACAATTTTGACGTTTCAACTTTTATTTTTATGAACCGATTTTTGATATTTTTTTTTAGGTTACAACGAAAAACAGAATTCGATTATCTTTATTATCTCAGGAGATATCGCAATGGGTATATGTATTTCATACTCAACGAATGTTTCGATTAAGCGAGGGATAAAAGAGTATATATGTATATATATATTCATATATTGTGAGTGTGCGTGTGACAGAAATAGGATTGATCGAGGCATGGCGTGATGGTGAAGGATTAGAATGGCCGCAACTATCTGAGATCGAAGGAAAAGATGAATAAACAACCCTCGGAGATAACCGGAAAGTTAATGGTAAAATAATAGACAATATCGGACTGGGAATCAGGATTGAAGTCGAAAGTTAACATGACCAGTCAAGGCTGCAATAACTTTGTAATCGGTATAGTGAAACGCCCCAGCAACATTTCGTACGTATATTATCCGCCCTGCCAGACCGTGGACTTGAAATACAGCCCTGATATACTTATTAAACAATTTTCTACAAACACAACGAAACGTTATGGGGACTAGTATACATTTAAAACTATTGTGTTACAGCTTTCAGCTTTATGTTACGCTTCATAACCCTTACTTTCAGATCTTAAAATGTCGATGTCCTGTTACTATCAGATAACGCTGAACGAAACGTCGGGAGCGAAAAGTATGCAGGAATGTTAGTACGATGTAATAATGTTTTCGAAAGAAATAAACGACTTGGGTGCATGGATAATAATAATAATACATTATATCGCATCGACGTTTGTTCCTTTTCGAAAAAAATTATTATTATTATTATTATCAACGCTTTAGTTTAGTCCATTATTGTATTTGGTTCCAAAATAATATCACGAACTTCCCTACGAACTTACGTATAGTTAAGATTACTGATTATTTCTATTGTAAATTATTTGTCGATGAAACGATTGCGGGGTTTTAGCGGAGAAAAATAATTTAGAATTATAAGTGTAAAAATAAATAACTCGAAATAACTTGCCCTAAGGTGCGATAAATGAAAATATTTGAGGCAGAAGAATATATAATATCACGCTTAAGACCATTATCGTTTAAAAATTCTATTAAATATAATATATTATAATAGTCATTATTTTTCGTTTTCGTCATCTAATACATGGTAGGTCAGTTGAGGGTATCATCGTGTATTTAAATTTTAAATTTAATCGCGTTAATATTTATTTTTATTTGACGTTCAAGTTTTCTTTTAAAAATGCATTTACATACATAACGGTAACGGGTCTGGCGTATGTACATTTACCATATAATTTATTTGACTATAAAATGATAATAATTTTCTATGCATTTAATGGTTTTGCGCTGCCGCTCTAACAAACAGCTAGAGCATTTAAAAAGTCCAATAAAAATAAAAATTATTATGGTGTAGATTAGGTTGCAGATTTCATTCCGATCATGTTTCAAATTGTAATCTTAAATTCTTAACCACCATAATACCAGTCAGTCGCTCGGAAGTCGTTCATTGAAGACAATATTTTTATTTTTATCACACAACAAATACAATACGCGCATAACGTGAACGTTTAAATAGTAAAAATATAATGCTAAATTAAAAATGAATTAGAAATGTGTATCTCTGTTCCATTACGCTAATTATTTAAATACGTGATAAAAAAATATCCTCCAAGTATAATATATTTGATATTTAAACATGCAAATTAAAAGAAACTTTTCACATTTGCATGTTTTGCTGGAGACTATGAGATTAAAAATAAGAATTGCTGTACCTGTAAATCGAAAATGTATAATATACTTAAATATCTAATAGAAGTTCTTGAGAAATATGTTGATTATTTTTAATTAAAATCTGAAACAGATGTAAGTGTTCGAGAAACAAATAATAACAAACATTCTTACATACAAACTTTCGAAAATATCTCCAACGATAAAAAACGATAAAAAAAAAGGAAAATTTTGAAAACGCGTTACCGAGATATAGTTATTTTCCTAAAACCGTCGGAATGGGTATGTAAGTCTTACTAACGCTGTCGACGATTTTTCTCGAGACAGAAATAAAATACAAGTGAAAATTCTCTGTGCACGTCTAAAACGTAACTCGGGTCTGACCTAGTATTCGCCGAAGATATTAAGCGCGTACGAGCAAAATCAATGTCGGAAGTTGGAATAACTGCAGCGCTCATTGTTTATCGACTTCACCGCGGCCGCGGCGGCACTTGCCACTACAATATATTGTTATCCTTATAGACTCTAACCGATATTGTCTTGCCGATCTATATACGCGGCGGCATTATGTTTGGAAACGCTTTGGTCTGCGCAATAGATATTATAAACGCGTTGTTCGCGGTCAATACGTTATTATGACTATGAAACGATGGAAAATGAAACAAGTCATGACAATGCCGTTATGACGTTACGTCCCGATGGAACCTTTTGTGCGCATAATTCGGCGTGCGTACTGCAAGCATCACGGGCACGAGGGAGGGAAAGTAGAATTTGAAAAGGCTCGGAAACTCGGGACCGTTCGACCGAAACGGCTCATGGCGGTCCAAAATTTGTGAGGCCCCAAGGTAATACCCCTCCCCATTCGTTCCGGATTTCTCTCTCCACGGCCTTGGCGTATTGTACACGTGCACTCAAGTACATAATAATGTGTAACAATTGTTTTGTTACACGCTCGAGGATACGCCGCAAGTCTAAAAAAAATAATGTTTATTTATTTATTTATTTGTTTATCGAATATTCAACGGGTAAACGTCCTTAAAATGTCCAAGTAAAAACTCAAAAAACGATATAGGCACACTTGTACATAATATCTAAAGTAACGTACTGAATAGTTTACAAACATGATTATTAATTTAGTAACGAATAAGGATCTGGATAGCATATAAGTTTCAAAATTAAAATTATTCCGATACTGATATGTCTTATCACTGGGGGTCACGTGTTCATATTTCGTCCAAAACGGCACGCGGCGGACGTCACACTCGTCGCGAAACGAACGCGAAAAGTACAAACGAGTATAATGCACCATTTTCCAAAGATTTGCAGATTGTTATAGTAGTATCATAAATCATAGTTAATGTTATTTTAATACGAGCAGAATCGGTTGATCTATAGGATATTGACCGTGATTACATTATCAGTGTACGACCAAATCGTTAGGTGTATTTCACTCGTCTGTGTTGTGTGCAAGACATAATTTATACTGCCCAGGTGGCAAACGTGGATATTCGACGATGACTAGACTTTGCGGTTTGACCGTTTGGACGTTGGAATAGTTTTAAAAGTTCCAACGCCTTGCGTCTCGTTCGGAACCGTTCGGCTTTCACCGCGTCGGTATCCTCGGACCGCGCGGGACATAAACAGAGACGATTACGTTTAAATTACGGTCATACGCACACGAACACTACGTTTGCCATGCGTAGGTATGTATAATAATGATAACAATAATGCATCGAACAGGACGAGTATAACGGTGTATTTAGTTTGTGTCGCACTTGCATGAGGTAGTGGACACTGCGCGTCGGTGCACAATGTGCACTATGTCGCGGCATAGTACTGCAAGTGATTATGTATGATATTATTATCGTGCGCCTGTATTACTACAATATTATTGTAGTAGTGCGTTCGTTTTTTTTTTATTTTTATCGTTTTCGTGGAAAGTCCAATACCCCGCTTCGAAGTAACGAACCTAACCTTGTGCCCGTATCAATTATTATTGTCAACCGTTCGGGTAGGTGCAAATGGATTTCCGTATGAAACATTTGAGTTCACTCGAAGCGATCACAGTGCGTTTGATGGTCGTGGTGACGTCGTGGTGACGTCGCGGTGGTTCGTCGCAGTAGTGTTGTCACTCGACAGCCGAGACACACACTCATATTATGCATAATAATATAATATGGAAACCGTTGTGGTTTGACTGGTGCTCGCGTATGCAGGACTCGTCAACATAATTATTTGTATAACAGTTTACTCGTGGCGAACTGTCGAAACGGTCTCGAAAGCATAGTGTTCTGTGTTTAGGTACAGGTTTTGAAATGGTTAAAAGTCAATAGGTATACGAGTCTCGTATGCAGACATAACGCGCGACCGTATAGTATACGAGTTGACGCGATGATTAACGCGGGACAAGTGCACTGCATCAAACCGAATGTGTGGTACATGTATAGTCTTGTAATTATTGCACCTTGTAGTGTCGTTATGCCCTAATGTCAAGGGTTGCAAGAATACAACACAGGATGCACGGAACCGTGAGCACTCGGCCCGCGCACCGTAAACGTTGTAAAAACAATTATTTCAATTAAATCGTCCTTTTTATTCCATTGATATCGAATATAATTAAATACATATTGCGATCATTCTTCTAACATAGTTAAACATGTTATAAAAAATTACGAATTTGAAGATTTTATTACTAAAATAGCACACGCATTACGATATGAGTACGGTAAGATCTCCGCGTAATGCGAACTTCCTGCGTAATATTTTTCCGCGCTAAAAAATACTGAATTTTAAAACTGTAACCGTCTAATTTCAGTGACAAAAATTTCGAGGTCTGAAAAATTAATACTTTTGTCACCCCAACGACGCCACTGATTGCACCACTGATTGCACACCACTACGTTGCCGTCGGAGATAATATCATAATACGACGGGCTTCGCGCGCGTGTTTTGTCGCGAAAAACGTTCAACCGTACAGCGGGTTTCCGCGCACTCGTTTTCCACTTGCCCGAAGCAATATAGACTTGACCTTTTTCTTCCATCCGCAGTCCTTTATATATACAATATATCATTTATATAATATACGAAAACAAAATACGATTATACCCGCGCGCAGTCATTAAAACGGAACTACGATTTTCATTTCACGGCGCTTTAGAAATTAACTAATTTAATACATTTTACTCTAAGAGATGAAATGTCGTTTCACTAATCCCCAGTAATTGTTTGCGACCGGGAGCGTCGGAAAACGTCGTTTTAATTCCATGCGCCGGGCTTTATTCACGTGTGCAACTATAAGAGAACTCGGTAATGATAATAATAATAATAATAATAAATTGTGTTTAATAAATGTTGATCATTATGCTGTACAAAATAATTTAGAAAGAAAAAGGTTTTTTTTTCCCCTCGTTCATTTGGTGTATTGAAGTGACACAAGCTGCTACTACGTACTTGTCCGCACGAACAAACTTTATCGCTTCAAAATGATTATTACACCAATAACGCGAGAACACACCATAATTATTCGAACACGACGAAATCGTTAAATTGGAAACCGTTATCGCATGTGAACATACCTACGTCTGTTTACCTATACACACGGTATGAGCTCCCACTTTTTAATATGTCTTGTAAACGCACAAAGCTTAAAATGTCTTGTCTAGAGGTCTGTTTCGTATCGATTGATAGGATTTAAAAATACGCCTGTGAATTCGAAAACGAGCAGAGTGCGAAGCGGTTGTTTAGAATCGATACGTTCGAGCAACAGAAACGAGGAAAGTGGGCAGACTCCCACGTGTCACTATTAATTAATATTTCAGTGTAATTGATAAGCTAGTCGAGGAGAGCGCACGATTGGACAGTGGAGAATTCATGGAGCAGGATTTCAACGCGAACCGTGTCCGTAATGTCTTACTATTTTCAACGCAGTAATAATAATTGACGATCGATCATGGTCGAACGCAAGTAACAATTATTTGTAGTAGCCCATTGTCCATTGGTTTTATTTATGACAATTTTCAATTTTCAATTTACTAATGTATTTAAAGAAAGAAACACAATAACCCAAATCACAAAAAAATATATTTATATACTTTTGTACATTTCACATTTTATAAGTAAAAATGCTGACGACTTATAATACAATCTCCATTCAAAAAATTGTTTGCTTTCACTGAATACTAAAAGCTCGTTTAGATAACGGAAAGAAACTGCAAGTTTTGGGCGAAGTTCTGAAACCAATTATTTGTCCTGCCAGATCATTATAATATTAAATAGTGTACATTGCACTGGTAGGCCCTTTTGCTGTAGAAAACGGTACATAATTCAAGCAATGTGTAGGTCACTTAACCGGATGTGTATCATTACTATATTATGTACTTGAAAGCAATACGGTGAACCATCTTATTCGAAAAACTAACTGACTGAAGACGGTAAAAATATTTATTATTTATTACAGTTGTTATTACAGATAATAATTATTAAATCTGAGAATCGAATAATATAAAATTTGTAATATCTATAAACTATAGATATTTTAGCATTCGATGTGTGGATAATTGTAAGCTTATCGCATTTGATTTTCAAGCCCCAAAACACAAAACAAATTCGTTTATCAAAATAAACAAAAGAAAAACTCTCTTAGCGTGTGAGCTGTTTACTATAGATGTATTACACACATTTAACAACACATATTGGAAGAGCGTAGGAGAACATCGAGGCTTTAATGACTGAAAGCTCAACAGAAAAACATAACTGTCAGATGATTGGTTTTATGAGTTTTGCGAAAATGTAAAATTGCTTACTTTGCTCTATTATATAATAATAAAAATACGCATGTATGACAGATTGCAAAATACGAGAAATGAACGTAGGAGTAGCAGCTAGCAGCAGCAGCGGATGCTATTGAAATAGTAGTGATGTACTTTTCGACGACGATCAGCTCGAAAACATAAAAATGATTTTACGGCCGATCGGCTTTCGTTGTTGGATGTCATGACGGCGGTAATTTCTCGGCAACCATAACCGAGGTATAGTGTTTTGATAATGATTAATCGTTTCCACGATGCTCTTTATTGATAAATGATAATGTTTCCTTTCGGGTTTCTTTTTTATTAACTCATAAACCGCCCGTACAGGGGGCAGTGCGTAGTAAATTAATTGCTTACGTTCGTTTGATATTTCATTATATTTTTATGTAGGTCAAACTCGGTTCTATAAAATTATTACAGCCGAGAATTTATTATTCAGCATGTATACTCTTGAGCACTAGCGACAGGAAGTTATGTAATTCAATTCTTGTAAAGTCGCCACTAAATATAATTTTACAAAACGTAAACGCGATTCTACGCGAAACTTAAACAATAAAAAAAAATATAGAAATATACTCTCTTCACGACAACGTATAAAAGACACACATAAAAGTATTCTTTTTCACTATCAGATCTAGCGAATTTGTACGAACTTGTACTCTGCGTAGTCACCTCGAAATAGTGTATTATTTATCTTTGAGCAGTAACGTTGCATTTCAATAATTTCCGAACGTTTTTTTTGTTTTCCGTTTCGAACTTGATTTTGCTCTACCGAGTAACGGGATAGATTATTATTTATTCGATGTTGACCGATTCAACCCCATCACGTACGCCGTAATATGTTTTCATATCACGGTAATATCATAAAATTAGTTTTCCATCGTGTACATCGGAATACTTTTAAAGTTTTTAAATTTTAACAGGTATACCTTTTATTCGAATACTTACCGTGCATGTTAACGCGTTAATGTCTAATGTGACAATCTGATTTTGTACAAAGCAAAATCAAAAATATCCCAAATTGTTCAAATTATTTCCGATTTTTGTAGAACTAAGTTTTATTTTAACACGTGAAAATATTCGGTGCACGAATAACAAGTTTTTTTTATTTATTTAATTTTTTTATGGAAATACTTTATATTCAACCGTCATATTCAATCTGTTTCTGCGAGTAAGCGTAACACTTTTATTATATCATTTCTAGCGATAATACGCCGGGACTTTGGGCCTGAGTTAAGGGAATTTCGACTAGGTTAAGACTCAGGATGATCGTTTCAAATAGGAAAATCAACGGGTTCGGTAAAAAGTAAATCCCTTGGGGCTTATTGTCTGTCACTAGCGACGATATTATTTTCGTTCCATTCTCAAACCTTCTACGACGTAGTATTTTTTCTTCTCTTTGCTTTTCGCGTTCAATTTCTTCGATACATCACGTTATGCAAATCGGTTGGCTTTTCCGGTTATTTTTTTTTTTACTATCAACATTGCTTCTGACGTAGGTTTTAATCACGAATAACTATATTGTCTTGTTGTCACACTCTGACAATCATTCGAAAAATATTGACCCTATCAAATCTTACATAACTTCGGTTGCTCGTGATCTCGACTCGTGAACGACTGGACTGATTCGAAATATTTAAATATATAATTATGACACCGTTGTAGATATTAATGCAAATATATGTTTAACGCATCTTATTCAAATCAACTGTATGGTTTATTGCTATATTATGTACACCACTGACTACAAGATGGACATAATTAAACATGTTTTTAATGATTTTTTAATAAATTAAATACAACAAACTAATAAAGCGTATTTAAGTCGTCGTTTTTATCGCATGTGGCTAAATAATATTGATCTTATACTTATTGAGATTTGCATTCTGCGAACGTTTAGTTGAGAGTGTATACCTACTTTGTCGTTAGTTGAAACACGAGTTTATTATGTTGACATTTGTTGCCATTTCACTCGAAATATAATTAATTATTCGCACGCCTCGATTTGTCGGTTGTTGAATAACAAAATTATATTGGTTAAAAGAACAGAACAATAGTGTGAAAGACTCACGGAAACGACCCAGTGGAGCACGAAAATGTCGTTCTTCTATTAGCCAGGATCCAACAGAAAGGAAAAGTCTGTGGTAAAATGATCATACGAACATGTTATTACACAAATATTACATACTAGTTTAACGTCGAAATGAATAACGCCAGTAGGTAAGTATATAATATAAGAATATCATTTTTATATTATAAGCGCACGCTTTCTAACGAAGCGGCTGAGGTGGTAAAATAATTAGTTCTTTTTTTGTCCTAGCAATGTTTGTTTCTTCGTATTGAAACCTTAAGAATGAGCGTCTCGAAGTCGTAACACACAAGATCGGTCAGTCCTTTCTCGATCTAAGGTCAAAGATACTAAGGAGAAGAGATGATATCGGAGGCGCAATTAAGACTAAAAGTCTCACATGGTTATTTATGTAAAGTAACCCGTGATCTTCGCCCCCACCCACAATATGTACACACTTGATAGTTTAAATAATTATAAATAACAAAATTGTGCAAAAAAAAAAGAAGTAAGTATTCATCCATTTTACTCTCATTTCTGTCATTACATTTTATGAAACTTTATCAATATCAATATATTTCTCAGTGCTTTTAATGGCTGGACTATCAAACTGATCTTGACTCATAGTGGATAATATTAGACTTGGAAAAAAGTTTTGTTTTCAGATTTCCAATAGATTTAACACATACATTCCCGAATTCAACACTAATACCTTGTGTCGTCTCCACTATAAAATGTGTTACATTGCCACTCAATATATAATATATACATAATATTATATTTGCAGTAATCTTACGCTAATTTAATTTTTTTTTTTATTTAATAAATTTTAAAATGTTTCACTATATTGCATGCTATTACGAGCTTATGTACATATTTAATTAATATGTTGATTTAGTAATCATACAAATTCGTTAGCTGCACAGATACAGCAGTTGGCTTATAAATGAAATACTTATTAATATCGATTAAAAACCTATTGGAAATCAAAGGTTAGAAAAAAAAACCACGGAATAATTAATTTTGAGGAGCTTTAAAAAGTTTAAGGGGAGTTCCTTCCTCCCCCCCCCATCATCAAGTTGCGCTCATGGAAGTCATGTGATTCTCGAGCGATAAAAGCATTTTAGCGCGATGTTCTAGATTCTAGAATAATTGAAAAATGAAAAAAAAAATTATTAAATATATAAACTTATACACGCCGGTAAACGTAAAAAACCCATCACGTATTGTGTGTACTACACTTCAAACGGGTCATAAGATTTTATATTGCGCACACGTTCGTCCGCGATACCGCTATGCTGCACGTTCCGCCGACGCGTCCCGGACGAGCTACGGAATAAAATATGTGCTACTGCGACTGTTTGCTTGTTTTTCATCGATTTTCATTTGGAATTTTGTGCTACACGATGATTTCGCGCGCCTCGCGAACCCGCGTTCAGACCCGCGCGGGGATGATTTACGTCACGGCGCGTGTGCTCGGAAATTGCACACCAGACTTTCGGCGCGCGTAAAGTGTTCTGTCAGACGCGCCGTAACAAACTACTGTGCCGCGGGGGTGCACGTCGTTATTGCCCGGGTACGCCGTGCGTACGTATAACGCACAACACGCGGTGCGGGTGGCCGTGTACGTATATACAGTCGAGTCGCGATCACTCGAAAAACTTGACGACTCGAAATTTTTTTTTGTTCCCCTAGAAATTCTCAAAACACTCAATGTATTGTAAATATCGATAGCTCGAATATAAGACTGTGATAAGTAGTATAGTCGAAGTTATTATATCCGTTACACCTGGGTATTTTTGTAAACATACTATGTTTTATTTACTTGAGTACTGTACGTATGTTGGGGCCGATAGCGTAAAACAATATTACGCGCACACCGGACACCTACTACTCCGTGCGCACACTATTTGCGATTTCACCACCAACCAATTATAATGTGTTTGTGTGTATATTTGTGTGTGTGTAGCTTCGTCAGAGTGGTTGGGTTCGCCGCGCAAATCTGACGAGCTACGTGGTGGTGGTGGTGTGTGTCTTGATGTGTATATTTGTAGTGTGTAGCTTAAAACTAAGGACAAAGATAATCAAAAACACTAATCGAGTATAAATGGTTGCTGTATTAAATTTCTGATAAAAATAAAAATCACAGCAACACGTAAAAATGTAAATAAATGACATAAATTGCCTGTTTGGCACAACAATAATGGTAAAGTAGTACAAAATAATTTCTAAAAACTCACGTGTACAAAAAATAAATATAAAACAATAAATGCTGATTCGCCTATGACGGCACGACACTATAGCACTAATTATAATAATAAATAATAAATTTTTACACACAAATACAAAAACGATAAAGGTAATTAAAATAATTGAATATTAATATTTGTGATTGTGCGTGTGTCTGTCGATTGGTGGTGGTGAACCGAAATAGGCCGATGACCGTGAAATTAATCACGGCACGGCGGCAGGTATATTATGTGTGCGCGTAAAATTGTTTTTAGTTCATTTCTAACATGTTTGCGTTTGTGGCGCAAACACTGTATAATAAAGATTAAACGAGTAGATGGAAACTGATTATTAGCGTACGCACAATAACAGTAAGAATGTAAAATAAAATTAGAAGATTTTGTCAATAAACAGCCGAAAACCCAAAAATTGATTACAAATTATTTTTCTACTGTATCTAATAAATAATACATATATATTATATACATACTTATAATACCATTGTATCTATTTTAATTTTTGTATAACATTTATGTACATATATTTATCATACATTTTTATAATTTTTATACGTATTTTATTGTATTTCGTTACATAACTCGAAGTTTTGATTTAATTTTGATAAATTCGAGTTAGGTATCTCAAATATTACATATCTCGAAGTGTATTTTTATCCCCATTTAACTTCTAGTTATCGCGACTCGACTGTATATGTATGTGTACATAGACGTGCCACACGCCGTACGCGAAACAAATACGTGGGAGTTTGGCAAAAAAAAAATAAATAAAAAACTATACGTTTGAACGCGGATCCTGCAGGTGTTCGCGGTTCGGAGAGGGGGAGAAAAAATTGTACGCAAGTTCGTAGCAGGCGACAAGAGACGAGACGTACGAGTACAAATTTATATCGATGCGGTGCGCGACGCATTTTCGTGCAGGTATTTTTAATAATATACCTGTTGCGGCTTTGATTTCCGTCCGGTCTTGCCGCGGTATATCGACGACTTTCTCGTGAAAAATACCTCGGGAAATCTATTTAAATATCTAGATAACACGCACAAGTTAACACGTTGCAAAATGCTATTTCAAACATTTCTGAAGTGCAACGGTACACATATACCTACCCGATGAAGAATCTGAACACTTGAATTTGTTTGCGATAAAATCGCACATATAGTTCCGTCGACGACTTTAATATAAGTGTTCCTAAAATCCGTTTTGTCGTCATTGTACTCGCGGATTTTTAACAATAAATCAAAACACATGGATAATATTTTGGTTTAGTCATGACAATTATATAGGTCAGTTGTCGTCCCTAAAGTACTTAAATCAACGAACATTTGATTTAAAAAACAACACTAATAAGAATAAAATATTGTTTAACATACATAAGTATTATTTAAACACATATTTACTCAAAAGCATTTCAACAATGCTCTCCGGCATTAGTGTGTTTTCTTGGCACAAAAATGTTCTAGTCAAGTTGAATATACATGCTTACATTGTTCTTTATTTATTTCAACAGAATAATGGACCCCACTGAACACGCTCATATACATGGTATACATTATCTACCTATAATGTCATAACACAGAGATTAATGCGAACGTAATTATGATAATAGTCATAATGTTATGAGCAATTCGTGGTTAATTTAAATAATATAGCAGCACGTGCACATGCACTCATCGCACGTAAATATAACATTTCAAATACGCCGCGTGAACCTTGACTAATCAACCGGCACATTATAATTTTAATTTGTTTTAGTGAATAATCATTTTTAATATAACCGGGTCTCGTGTTCGAAGACATTTAACAGGCGAGGATGCTGTGCACTGGAAACGCAATTAAACGTACAATTATACGTTAAGTCAACGAGAATTAATAAATAATAATATGTCTTCATCATGTTCAATCCGAGATTTAATTTCCAAGAGCTGTACCTAATTATGTAGAAATTGTTTCTCGATTGAAACGAATAAACACGAATTTCACCATTTACAATATTTAAGACGTGTTGATTACTCGGAACGCCATAAAAACGGAATTCTAATAATACGGCATTTACCAAAAGCAAATGATTTTATTACAATTTTTTTCATCTCGTTTTTATCTTTTGAACACAATATTTATAATTATGTACATTTTCCATATTAAACCGTCGTCTATTGACACTTTGGCATGGTACAGGACGAAATAGCGGTTTTCGAGTGGCGTGGATTTGAACATGGCACGCCTGTTTTAAAATGTGTTTTCGACAAATCCTATCGATAGTATATAGCGACAGTGCGATCGGACAATAGTCTCCCTTTTGTCTTCGAACCTTTACTAAGACTTTGCCCAGCAGGACTTTACCCGAACAAACTTTCGGTCTAGACGACGAAAAACTACCGGGAAAACCGATACGTGCGGACTCTGATTTCGAACCGCTTATCGCATGGGAATCTAGTTGTCTGCAGAGGCTCATCCAGGGGGGGTTAGGAGGTTATAACCACCTCCCCCCGAAAATTGTGAAGTTTAAAAAAAATTGCTAAATATACAAATACTATAATAATATAATATCATATACCATGTAAAAATAAAACACAATAATTAAAAAAATTTTAATTAATAACAAGTGTTTATAGCTGAATATTATATTATAGTTATCTATATATATTATATATGAACAAAAATGGTAATGAAGTATACTTCGAATCAAGCCCAGACGTTTATCCAATAATATCCACACTTCTTAAAATTTTCATAACACTTCCAGTGTCTACTGCCACTGGAGAACGAACATTTTCGACACTCTGTCGTTTGAAAACATACTTAAGAAATTCTTTTTCATAACCCCCCCCCCCACCTACCCGAAAAATATTTCTGGATACGCCGCTGGTTGTCTGGTACACATAATGGTCACCTACGTAGCGCAGCGCACGTGGAATACGACACAGCACGTATATACAGCGGGCGAAAGAAGTTTCGCGACGTTTTTTCGCCGAAAAACGATGTGTGGTGGTGGGTTTCCTCCTCCTAGGAGGCGGGACGATCTCCAAAACGCGTTTAACGCTATTACATGCTAAACGCACCGAATTCAAAGTCCAAAGGGATGTGCGGATGTGCGTTTGTCGTACGCGTTACATTACACCACCGCCGCCACAGTCGCTCGGTCCGCGTAACTGTCGCCGCAGCAGTCGTCCCTCGAAATCGCGTCTCCTGTTCCACCACCTTTGGCCGCCACGAAGACACGTACGCGCGGCGAGAGAAAATCAAACTTTTCCCGGTGCTATTGTTCACCCTGCGGCCGGGCGCTGGTTAATGACTTTTGCTCCATTTGAACGAGGGCTCGCGAATGCAAATATACGCATCCATTGTGTGCTGTTGTTGTATTATCATTATTATTTATTACGAGCCGACCCCGCGATTGTGTTCCGTTGCCGGCGGCGCTATTTTAACGTTTGCCGGCGGAACGAGCGAATAAATCTCACGCTCGCACTACACATGATAATATATACGCGCGCGGGTGACATCGGCTTCTCACCGCGTCCTGTACTTCCGCATGCAGTCGCGCAGTTACTCGTAGCACCTCCGCAATATGATCATAGATCACGCCGCGCAATCATCTTGCAATCTAATACGTTATGGGTATTGTAATAAACGGTTCACCTCGAAAGATATATACGACTCGGTTACGTCGAGAAGACGCTCATTTAAAACCATATACATGTGTGTACACGGGGAGTGTTGCCCGTTCGTGAATGGTGCGAAAATGAAAAAAAAAAGGAAAAAAATGCTAGACGCCTTTGAGATGTGGTGTTGGAGGCACACTGCGGAAAGGATAGGTTTGATTGGAGAGGAAAACCGCAACGAAGCGATGTGTTAAGAACAGCGAATGAAAAACGTGTATACGTTCGTGGATGCGATTAGAGCGCGAGGCGTTAAAAAACGATTGGACGTGCCCCGAGTCATCCAGAAGAGTTGTTTAATGTAACGACGAGAGAAGAAAAAAAGCAGCACGTCCTAGAAACTCTCGTATAGGTCAAATTAAAAATGACCCAAAGATCAAATAACCTTACGATCAAACTTAAAGTGAAGGCGTACAATCGACTAGAATGGAGAGTTGTAGTTGCACACCAACCCGCGGGTTGAAACGGAAAAAAATACAAAAAATAATATTATCCGAGTGATATTATCGCGCACGTACGTCATAATTTGACCGCGTCTAGTCAACAATCGAGCTCGAGACCTTTGCACGAATATTATGTATAATGTATTGTATATCGGGTATTCCGTTCAAGCGTCCAATGGTCGCACGTACCAACACGTCAAAGTTTTCGCTATATTGTCGTTGTACACATTAACACATCGCCGCGTGATTTTCGAATACGATTAAGCCGAGTTCCGAAATAAAACGTTTTATTAAAAGTTTTTCGAAACTTTGTTCAAACTTCGAGAGCCGAATACGCATGCATGCGTTTTCCAAAGAACGTAATCACTTTTTTCCCGAATAGAAATACCGTAATTTTATTGAAACTTTATGTTTTATGATAATCTATAACGGTGTATAAGAGTTTTTTGCCCAAACATTCACGCATATATATATATATATGTATATACAATATTATACATACACAGACATAGTATTTTCTATCGGAAAACACACATTGTGGCATTATATTATTTCACTTTTCGTAATAATGATTTATCGTTTTCTGCTGTAGAACACTTCAGGTCTATCAGCTGAAACGCGACACGATCATCGACTTTCATTTTAAATGTTTGATTTTGATTCTTATAATCAACTCAAGATTTCCCGCTTTGAAAATAATGTTATACCTACATACAAGTATATTATTCAAATCTTTGATTTTATTTTTTAACCTCAATATAGGGCTGAAGCATTCTGTTCTATAACCTAAATGCGGTTTGATTACTAGCAATAGTGATTTAAAAGTGAGCTAAATTGTCTTCTCTAAGCGACCGTATTGCTCCCTATACTCTCTAGTCTTATGGTAAGTGCCCCGACCTTGTCTTCTATGAACATGGTCCATATTGTTCGGCGTTTACAGCTGCTGTAGCGTATATATAATAACAACTTTTTTCGCGTTCGTAATATAGATAAGAATAATAATTTAACACAAACGTCTTACCTGCACTATATAGGCACGTATAATTAATTAATATTAAGATACCCCGCGGAATAAATAAAATATAACAATAGAGCATGCTATCAAGTGCAGGTGGCTTTACAAGATTATATTACTATAATAAATTAAACACTCAAAACCGTAACAAAAGTATATTATTTTATTCAGTTTGAGTTCTCCCTGGATATGCAAGACTGCAAAGTTGGTACGGGGAAGAAAAAAAAAATCCAGCCGGTGTATTTTTCCACTCCCCTGTAGTACGGTGGCGGAGCATAATATTATAATGTGGACGTCTATAAACGCATCGTGCAGATCGTATAATCGTTTAATGCGATTTGGAATTAATTAATATTCCACTATCGACAGCTTTTCTTTGAACAACGATTACCAAGTGCTTCGAATAATAACGTTACGATTGCTTGTGCGGGCGAATAAGACAACTTTGATCCAAAAACGAAATGTTGTTCGGTCCGTAGGAAACGGCTACCCATAGTGTTTGTGTAATCGTTTTTAAATGTATTTTCATTGGTGCGAAAAACCCCGAGATTCGAGTGCAGGTGGTATAGTATTACATGTATTATATATCGCACACGTTACCCACCCGTACGGTACGGTGGGCTCGCGTCGGCTGTATGTTTTTGTTTTTATGTTTAAAAACAATTGCCCGCGTTGAAATTTGAGTGTAGCCGTTTAAGCAGCTTTTTTTTCGCTTCCGATTTTCTCGAAAAATAATCGGTATCTTGTGATTTTATCGCGCCAAAAGTATTGGGGTCCAATTTCCAATGTATAATAAAATTGAATTCTCGCATAATACGTACACGCATGCATATGCCACGCGAAACTTTTTTAAACCATTTTTTTTACTACCTCCGAGCGATTTTAGAAAAATATGTATTACGGTATACGCGTAAAACCTGCAATATATAACCTATTTCCGTGTACGCGCGCCAAGTGAAATAGTTAACGGCACAAGGGATAAGTTTTAAATTAGTTTGTAAACGAATCATGCAAATAAAAGAAGAAATCGACGTTCGCGAAGACGTTTCAATATAATAATAATACATATTTTCAACGCTGCGGCCGGAATTTTTATATTTTTATTTTTTTTTTCCGAAACCCATCGAATGTATATAAGCGCGTGTGAGGCTTACATAATACGTTCCATATTTTTCAACAAATATGTCTGTGGTTTTTTTTCATTGATAACGCTTATTGTTGAGATGTTCACACGAAAGAATATAAAAAGGTTTTTTTTTTTTTCTTAACAAACCATTATTGAAAATGTCAATAATAATAAATTGTGCTTTATTATCAACGAAACGGTTCCCCGTGTGCTCGGCTACAAGTCAGAAAACGTATGCACGTGTAACATTTATATTTTTATAAACTTTCACGTTTCGAAGTGAGGAATGGGTAATTGCACATAAGAGGAGCGCACCTGGACCACGGGCGGACGTGAAATTTCGGCTGAAATTGCAGTCAATACGATAATGCAATGCGACCGTTATGGACACAGCTGTTAACATGGACATTGTACGTGGTCAAATAAAGCATCATGCGTTTCTGAGGTATGGATCTTTTGTGTCTCTAATTTAGGACTAAAGAATGAACATAGGATTAGCTCGCAGTAGTTCTATAGACTCAAACTATGTAGATGAATCAAGATGCTACGTAGAATGGTACACGGCAAAAGTCATTCCAAAATAATAATAGTAATAGTATGATCACATTGCAGCGTTTATACTAGATTTCGAGTGAAGCGAGAAGTGTATTTTTCGCCGCTCTTATAGTATGTGTGGTACTTATTTAATTTTCACATTTGTGTAAGATTCGTTTGTATTTTACATTTGCAGCGTTTTGTTTTTGAATTTCGACTGATTATTTTCAGTTCTCAAAGTGTATATGTTCTCGGGTTGTTTAAATCTTACATCGCTACTAGTCAAAGCTTCGTCACAGCTAACGTATATTCAACAATTAATGTTTACGTACTTGTTTCAAGATTTGCGTTATCTCATTTTTTTTAGTTACATATTATAATGTATATTACAGTCAAAAACGTTCGGAAACAATGTTACCACGGTTTCCTTGGTTGTGAAATCGTAGCCTCTATGCTGATGTTCTTTTTTTTATGCAGGATTACTTTCTTTTCTGTGTTTAACTTTAATCTAAGCATCAATAGGCAATTCGAAACGCGTATCATTTACCACAATTTGCACACTTTGTTCTTGATATTTTCGATTTACCGAAGTCTAATACATTTTGTAAGCTTCACTTCATACGCACGTTGTTTTTGTTGTTGTTGTTAGGCGTATGTAAATCCGTGTTTCCGTTTATAATTTTTAAGTCTTTGACAACAAATCAATTGTTTATTATTTTTTCATGTAGGTGTCGGAAAGGATTTCGAGTTGCTATGTTATATACATTTTGTTCATTGCTTTCATCACGGACCAACTATTACACACACACACACACACACGTTTACCGGTACACGCATAACAAATGATGTAGGATTATAATAATAAATATTGTACAGTAATATTATTGAAACTGTTATTATAACTGATATAAAATAAGAGCGATATGAAGTTATAGTCGAAATCCATCATATGGAATGAAGGTATTCATAAGGCTAGCGAGGTAGCCAAACTATATTATAAAAGATTCCGAAATAGTCTCTACGGGCATCCTAATCCACTTACTGCGAACCTAAGTTCGGTAAATCTCCCTGAAAAGTGAAAATCCATCCCGTCGCCTAAAACGAGAATGGTGTAGAGAACTCAAAAGATAGTAAAATCTCTCTAGTCACTGCGTACTTCCATCAGTGGAGGGCATCTCCCCGCACGTGTACATACACTGCCAATTATTTATGTAATAAATATAAAATTCTCATTAGTATTTCATACTTGCTTATCGTACCAAATTGTGTGCAGATTGTATGTTTTTCTTTTAACACATAAGTAAATAAGGGATGGAAAATAGTATAAATCGTAATAACAAAATCAAAAACAATCGCCATGTACGCAACTCGTTGTTATCCCGGGATGCCACGACGGAGTTAGTGCACCGGTGTACCGCGTTCAACGAAACGTATAAAATTGCAGATTTCGCTCAGTGTTTTCATCGTTCCGCGATAGAGATTTCGGCTTTCGTCGATTACCGCGCTACGATAACCGGTAATTAGGTACGTCGGAATATTGGTGCACGTGACACATCCCATTGACGAAATATGGCTAAACGTTGGCTCCGTGGCGGGGCGCGGCGTACACAGCAGAGGTACCTGTACAATATTATAATATATATATGTATATTTTACCTTATAAGTGCGTATACTTATTCCTCGTAATATGATTGTACATAGCCACAATTTATGCGAACATATTCGTATGCATGTGTATGTATATAAGCTTCTTTCAGTATTAATGTATTTATCTTTACAATATTTACTCTACTCCATTTGTATACTTAATATTAACCAGGCATCAGTGGCATCGTTTAAAAACACGTGAGAGGTGTTTTTGACCGAACAATACAAAATTATACATTTTGATCTATTATCCGTCAACTATTTATACCAGCAATATTTAGCAATTTAACTTTGATATTTAACAAATTACTATTTCGTCTAAAAACATACGAATACGATCGTCGTCCCATGAACTCATTGCGTATAATAATTTATATATATATATATATATATATATATATATATATAATATTTCTATGGGTTAGCCACATTGCTTATACTCGTAAATATACAAGTTATAACTGTGGAAACAATATGTTGACGTCGTTACTATCGTTGATAGTATTAAATATACAATAAATAATTGAAAATAATTATAAAACCAAGAAAACAATGTTGAAATCATATGAACGAATATAGTGGTCATTTTGACCGTAATTTTATCAATAAACGGTATAAGTTCATGTTAACGATATAAACTTACATTAAAACACAAAACAACTACTCTTTATGGGTTGAAGAAAGGGTACTGAGTAGTAAAAAGACGGATATGGTTCCAATAATTAATTATTTAAGAAATTAAATAACTGTCGATCAAAAATACCGAAACCACTCATGCCGGGTTAAGTGATGCACTGTAACGTCCAATGGCCACAGTCGCCGCGGTGGAGTTTAATAATAAAAAAAAAGTGCGTACGACTGTTTGAATTCGTATACTACTTTCCCCCGACGATATGACTTTGTTCTTAGACGACGCGGAGTACATTCGAGCTACAATACACTTAATTTTAATTTCAATGGTATAATAATGTACATTTATACATACGGCGGCATCCGAATCGATCCCGAGCGCGGGAAAACGTGCATTTAATGGGAGTTTTGAGCATTTACATACGTACGTAATATATATGTGCATCATATGTACTCTGCGTCACGGTCGTTGGGGTCGAGCACATTTCGTATAGGTGGTTCACCCGGAGTCCGAACAACGCGTGTATAATTATACGTCGCGTAAACATTCGAGAACGTTGTGAACAACTCCGAGTAGGCGTAAGTATGTGTTGCGAACGTGCGTGTATTGGATAAAAGGAAAAGGGAAAGGAAGCGAAAAAACGAAGGTGAAAGGAACGAGGAGAACGAAGTAGGAAACAAGAAAACGGTAAACAACGCGCGCCGGTACGGTTCGCGCAATTATTAATAGCCACTCGACACAGGCTTTGTCGCCGCTCGGCAGTTTAATCTGGATAAAAGCGCCGGAGCCGGAGCCGCCGCTGCCACCGTCATCGCGTCGAGAGAAAAGCTTTGCCAGAGCCGTAATAATAATATAATACACCACGTACACACGCACGTCCGTCCGTCTTCGGGTCATTTAATATTATTCGGACCGTTCCATTTCCACTGCAATGCAGTAATCCGTGGTGTAGAGATGCCGGTGCACGGCGACAGCGTACCCCAAAATCGTATACTATAGCTACACGAGCTTGAATTAGACTATTAGAGCAATACTATCGGTAATCATCGGTTCCTTCGAACGCGATATCATCGTGGTTTCGCCGTCTCTGCCACAGTACCCTGACCCGTCGCGCGTTTGGTAGTGCCGATTTCGGAGGCGAAAAAGAAAAATCACAAAAATCCCTATTCGTAATATTTAATAATCATCGTCGAGTAACCAGGCGTGTACGTCTTAAGTTACGTACACACGTTCAGTCTTCAGTTCAAACTTCACTTAAGGTAAGTGTGCTCAGGTAAGTTTGAGCTCTTGATCCACTACACACTACTCGTATTGTAGTATTGAAGTTTCAATATATTATTTATTCACATAAGCACGTGGTCGTACGCGCCAATTCAAAATATCAAGAACAACCAGTTCAGTTCATGCCGCGCCCAGGAATGAACGGGCCTTCAGTTTTTGCATACATACGAACAGCCAGAACTGTTCAGTCAAGTTTTAAACGTGTGTACGCTACTTTACACACAACACAAACGAGTAAAATGCACGTCTTCCGTGACAACTAGTTGGTTGTCATGGTAGATTCATAGAAAAGTCATGGTATCAACCGGGATTCTGTTTTTTGTTAAAATGCTTACACAAACATTTTCACTACGATTTGACCGTGAATGTTTACTATGACTGCCAAATCGATGTTGGGGAAACGGTGGGTTTCTTGACGTTTGTACTCTTTAGCCGACGAGTGTGACATCATCGGGCGTGACGTTTCGGACAATATTTTACCATGACCCCAAGCGATATAAGATGTCCACGTCACTATGATAAGCGACAAACATAGTATTTCGCTTACTGCATTCGTACGAGAAGGAAGGCGATAAAAAACGAAATTAACGCGTGAAAAAATAACTGTCAAAGTTTCACGAATCGATTCGTCGCAAAACCATCATTTGCTCACGATCTAGAACGCGATCGTGCGTGTATACTAAATACGGCATATTGATGTTGAACGTAAAATCCAACTTTTTAATAAAATACTCTCATCACGTGTTGGCGCCACAAACGTCGACTGCGCGGTACCGCGGCGCTATCGATTAAACGAAAATCATCGATATGAAGATACGGTCTGTGTGAAAAAACTAGATTGTAGAATATAATGTATAGTATAGGATATATCATATTTTTTTTTTTTATAATGCTCATCAGACGTCATCGTCATAATCGATATCCAACGAGTATTGCGTGTTTTACACGCGTTTGACGAATGAATATAATGTGATGTGCGTCACACTATGAAAAGTTAGTGTCAATTTCCGTCGGTATAAAAATACAATATCGTATGGTTAAATTATTCAGTCGCGAATGAGGTGTAAACACGTTAAGAAAATAATAGCCGTTCCGACGCCAGTTATATCGCGGTGATATGCCATTATTATTTCTTAAAATCCAAGCATAAAGAAGTATAATATTACATTCACGTATACAATATTAAATATACCTACGTAAGGCATTACAGTAAATACTTGTCGGAGGGAAAAAAAATACATCGTAAGATCATCCCGGCTGTATGTAAGAACCTTCCAATTTTATATCTGAAAAGTACGACGCAAGACCCTATTAGGACAGATTTATCTGAAAAGCTGTTAACAGAGAAAAAAATAAAAATAAGAAATATCTCCGTAAAATCTTCATTCGGAAACTAAAAGGTTTGATAAAATTTGCTTGAAAATAATGAGTATGGATTGTACTGTGTATAAGATTTGTATTAAAACCGAATTTGATGTACGATATGAATCTCATAAAATGTTTATATTTACATTAAAAAAAAAGTCATGGGTGTTTCAGTGAAACCGTTGTGGCGTTCGAATGAAAACACGATTCGGCCATTTGGCTAGTTGGTATTCAAACCGTCAAAGCGACTTCTGGACTAAAAATGTTTGACGTTTTTAAAGTCCATTAAAATAGAATAAATAATTAGAAAAGAAGTGGTGAAAAAAAATGTCATAAACGAGAATGGTTTGTGATTTGAAAAATAATCATTTTTCACACGTTTTATAGCGTTCCGTGATTTAGTTTTGGGCAAATAATACTGTTTAAGCCAATGTCACCGATAAATCATGTTTAGTGGCAACCGTTTTGATCTAGTTAATTATGATAATTTATGTAAAACAATTTTTGAACAAAAAGCGTTAATTATTATAGAAATTAGTTTGCGTATAAAGCATATTTATGCGACGTTTAAGTGTTTGAACGTTATCATTGTTCATTCACGGAAATGCATGTTTAAAAGTTTTAATTTTCCGAGATATCTATACTCCTAATTTTCAAGTTTTGTATTTTTACCACTACTATAAAACTTTTAAAAGTAAAATTGAAAAAAAAAACTTTTTGCCTTTTCTTCAATTCGAAAATATATCGTTAAAAAGCAATTAAAACCATACCATAGCTTGATTGTCACCAGGAATATATGGACATACTACATTAAATTAATAAATTATACTAGATGCTTGCACGGTGTTCATGATTTGTTATCTTTCTGCACGGATCTGGTCAAAACGAAAACATGATTTTTTTCAAAACGTTTAAAGTAATATGTATAAATTTATGATTTCAATTTTCTTGCTCACGGCGGACTGGTTTTTAAAAATATTAATTCACCAATTTCATAATAACATGAACAATTACGACACTAACAATTAAATGAATAGTAGTGCGAATAGAGTCTGAAGTGCATGATACTTAATGTATTCAAGATAATGCTTGATTCGGACATTTACAGAATTTGTCTTATCTCATTTGATACTGAAAAAGAACGATGTTTTCCGATGGATGTGACTACTATACAAAAAAAAAAAATATTAAAAATGGCAACAATAAATTCGTCTCTTCAGAAGTAAATCGTTGGATGGTTTTTTTTTGCCATACACAGAAAGACTACGTTGCGTTTACTTTCACATCGTTCTTCTAACTGTAAAATTAAATTGTTTTTTCCTTTTTTTTCGAATTCAGAAAATTACATTTTCTCTTTAAGTCGTTATTGCCTGAAAACTACTCTAGAGTCGTTTTACTGTATAAAGAATCATAAAGAGTCACGAGTAAGTTTTGTAAGTTTTTCCAAGAGTAGATAACGAATCATTCAAAATAAATTATATATACTTTTTACTTCGTTACAAATTATTGAATAACTATATGTCCGATCCATTATATTTTCAAACGAAACGATTTTTTAACGTTATCGCGTTTAGTGGATACTAGTCGTAATGATACTAAAGTCTGTAAATGGTATTGTTTTATTTCATAATTTTTTTTTTTTCAACTTAAATGATTAACGGAGTGCATGAAGAATTGTTGCTTAAAAGATTAAGAACTTTATTCCCTTTTGTTATGGTTTGCGCTCTTGTGCAGCGTTTAAAATTATATTATGATAATTAGACATTAGAACGAAATGTCAAAAAATAATGTCATTAAAAGTAAATTTTTGATTAAGCCTTTTTTTTAAATATAATTTCATTTTATTTTGTCAATTCAATATAAGGTGGTCGTTGTAAGGTTTCCTGCAGTATACCTTTGGAAATTCTTTAATATTGTTAGTCCCCATTGAAGACTGTCCAAATGAATAATAACGTCATTAGTTATTGCCTATAGATACACATTATTATCACTCGAAATATTTTGTTCGTAACAAAGCTAAAACGATATTAATAAATGTCCTGCTAGGTGTTCATGGACATTTTAATACGAATGCTAAATTACATGTTTAAGCAAATAATGTCTCTATAATGCATAAAGTCTATTTTGCGTAAACGCAATCGATCATATATTATTTTCTTTTTAATACTATTTTGGATGAAGTCAACACAGAATATTATTTTGACGTTTGTTAAAATATTGAATAATATAAATGATTATAATTGCAATTCGGTGTCATTGAAAGTAAATGAACACGAGACCTGAACAAAAAAATAAATATTTCCGACTGAAATACCGTAAAAAATACCCACTACAGTTTGCTACAAATTTCATGTGATATTTAATATCGTTTTTATCCACAAATCATCTGCGGCCCAGTAAACAACAATGAATCGAGATGCTGGCGTAGAAGAAGATCCAAAGGGACCAGAAAATTGACTGGAATCCCAAGGATTATCAATTTTGTAAAAGCACAAAGAATGGTTTAGTCACGTCGCACGTGGTAAGGAGGTCACATCCGGATGACCTTAAGGTGGCGGTCGAGTGGAAACCAACCGGAATGACACTAAGAAGACATTCTTAGAAGTAGTGGATGGATGGAAAAAAATCAGGAGAAATTAGGAATACCTAATTGGGAAGAAATATTAAACAATCGAAAATAACGGAATACCCCGGTGGTGGTGACTTTAATTCATGAAATGGCCAAAGAGATATCGTTGATTGATTTAAAAATATTTTATTTTTCGGATACAACCAGGTCCTCAGTAGGTTAAGTGTGAAATAGTGACATCACCACATGCTTATGGGACGCAAATTGTATATTCGGGACAAACAGGAAGAGCAAATACCATTTGGTTCGTTATTTAAACCGCACGAATGTAATGTAGATTATAAACGGATAGAAATAAAAATCGAAAAACTGATGATAAAATAAGCGACAGAACACTTGGAAAAGGCCATAAAATGTAAACAAAGAGAGATGGATGAAAAGTATGTAGTGCCCGTAAACCAATTACGCGTGAATAAAAATATAAGTCGAAGTTATTTTCGTCCGTTGAGGAAAAAGCAACAATATGCCAGACGGAAACGATAACAATAGGAACGAGTGGAACATAATATAATACAAACGAAGAAAAGGAAGAACGTACCTTCGGCAATCGCATTGCCGATGGATGGGTCGTAATGAAATGGTTCTAAAGTAGAAAGCAGTCGGCGAGCGCAGCAACTAGTAAAATTTAGCAGAAAAGACGGATCATGCGTACCTCTACAGAACGGAAACAAATAAACAATACGAAAACGATTAGTTTTATGCGTTTACAATAGCGTCCCACGAATACGCAATCCAAAAACAGATGCAGACTTTTCGTATTTAAATTATTTGGAACTTATTCTGATCATAAAAACTACTGCGGTGCGAAGCTAGATGAATTATCACCGCTGTAACCGTTAAAAACGAGGGCCCGACTGGGAGAGAGAGTGAGAGAGAGAGATAGAGAATGAGTGGTAGAGATGACTTCGTCGCACGGACATGACGATAGTTCTCGTCTGGAAAACTTTCACAGGAGTCGATTTTACGAATATTCTTTATCGGATCGTCATTTATTTTTACACTTGTAACTCTTGAAAGTCGGCAAAAATAATTTTACTCCATCGAAGAGACGCAATATTTTACCGGTCCCTAGCTGATTATATTCTGTCTGAGCGTGAAAACGTATTCGAGTGCGCGCGCCCGTTTAACGTAATAATATTACCGCAGTATCGATCGTATTACACATTCGCACCGAGTGTTTGATAACAATAACGGACTATATTTACCATCGGACACGTGTACGCATAACATGTTTATCGATATCGGGTGGCCGTAAAACAGGGTCGAGGGCGTAGCGCAACGTACAATTATATTCCGTCCGTCGTAATAAATGCGTACGTGCCGCGCGGGTGAAAAACTTTTAGCCTTTCTTTCCGGTAAGTTATTATTATGTGGCGACCATAGGCATATAGTAGTTACGTAGTGCAGCGGTTCCCAAACTGTGGGGGATCTGCAATAGTTTCTCAAGGGCTCCGTTCGTTACACCACAAAAATTTAATAATTTTGTAGATTTCAATGATAGACAATGTTTTCTCCAGTTCTTTTAAGACTATTGTTTCCTTTATTCGTAAATATAATTTTATTTTGACCCCCGTATGTATACAGTTCGTTTTAATTATGCTTCATACACGGCCAGCACAGGCAAATGCAAATTAACGTTAAATGTTTCTTGGGGCTCCACGAGAAATTTTTCCTTAAAAAAAGGCTCCGAGGATGAAAAAGTTTGGGAACCGCTGAGTCGTAGTGCGTCGTGCACGCGGGTCGAATATACGTCGGAAAACGTTTGTTTTATTGTCGTTCTATACCGTTTACGCCGTATTGTACGTACACGTAGTGCGATAAGGTTGTACCGCAGCGTGCCTACAAAGTGTATTGTACCGTGTTGTATATCCAGTTTTTTCTTTTCTTTTCTTTTTCACTTTTGTTCGACCAACGCCCACCACTGCGGGTTCAAAGGTGCACAGTTTCAAACGAGCCGGTCGTCGTCCGTCTACACATCGTGCGGCCTTTGCGGGAGACGGGAAAAAAATTAAATGAAAACGTGCACGTAAACATGTTAGTGAATACTGGCGCTCGCACGACCGCCTGATCGAATTATCGTACATCACGTCATGTGGGTACGACCAACGGGGTTCCGCGTGGAAATAGAACGCGACGCACTACAGCGGTAAGAGACTGCATCCTGCGCAGGTGTTTCGACCTGACATCGACACCGACAGCAGAACCCACGCGGTCCACGATTTACCCGGAAGACTGTTGCAAAGGTTCGCTCTCGGAACGGTCTAAAATGAACGGGGAGAAGTGCAGCCGATTCCGCTGCTAAGACCGTACGTAAAGTGTTTGATAAGGTATACGTAGAGTTGAGCTCCTCTTGCAGACATTCCACCGTCCCCTGGGCTACCGACGTGTAATCAGGTTTTCAAACGGCTTTCCCGTGAACCCGTTTTCAAACGAAATCCGACCGTTTGGTAAACAGTTTAACTTCGGACGGCGATGATTCGGTGCAGATCGCTGTATGTAGGTTGGGTTAGGTTAGATGGAATACAATATGCATACGAATCGAACTATACACACACAGGCAGTCTTCTACTGAACGAAGAAAAAGTTTTCGATTTTCTTTCGTGAATATTGTTATTCAGAATTACGCGAATATTTGGCTACGTTTTATTATTGCTGGTATACATCGATAAATAAACTGCCAACTCGGGAAAAATCGTCGATATTTCCATTAAAATGATCATTGATTTATTCAACTTGAAAAACCCCTCTGTATATCGAAAATAAAAATAATCTTTTCAGATGCTTGAATAATACTCGGAATGAAATACAGATGATTTTCTGACATTTTCGAAAGACTGAAAAATATCAAATCTTACGAAATCATGATGATCGTGATAGACATTTATAATACATCAATAAAACACATGATAATATCGTTAAGAGTTGCGCGGGCTCCCATGTTTTCTCCCTCTGAATGTCTGAAGAAAATAACCAAAATCTATTCGGTGTTAAAAATTGGTTTGCTGTATATCTTATTCAATCCACTGTACGTCACTATATATATAATATATACCTCCCCCGCGTATAAATACGCCACTGATAGAGTGATATATGACCTAAGAATCGATCTTTTTACGTTTTATGGTGTGTGTATATGCGGCATGTCATGAACGTCGTTTGGAGAAAAAAATATATTTTGCTTTCGGTTAACAAAGCTATTTCTTTGACAAAAAATCCGGAAAATAATTCTTAAACTTTATTAAAATAAACTGCATTTTGTTGTGGCATCATTATTGACTTTAGTGTGTAGATACGTTAACGGCTGAATTAATTAATATCGGAATCTTTTCGACGAGATAAAATATCTGGACAAGCCACTGCGGCAATCTTAAATTAAAAAAAAAAACAATGATATTCTGTATGCATATAGTTAATTCGTCCAATATTGATTTATGACACCGAATTATAGACGGCAGTCAAAACTTCCAACATAAAAGTTCTCCAGTCTTTCCAATCCATAAGTCCCCATCTCGTCTCTACTGATGCATGGTATGCAAGTAACCATACATGACTTCTCACATGTATAAAAATAATGTCATAGTGATACCCAAAAACACAATAGTCCACTCATATACAAACTCTCATATTTTACTCTCCCTAACAATATCCTCCTCGTCGCCTTAACAGAAAATAGCCAAAGGATCACACACGCAGCAGCTAATTAAAATAAAATAAAAAAATATTTAATAAATATATTTCATTACACCCCTCACCCACTGTACATTTTTGAGGTAGTATCACTAGACATCCCTTTCAGTCTCGTTGTCCAGTATTTTATGCATTGTATATTCTAATACACATTGTAAATTTTTCCTAAAAAAAAAATAAGTGTATGTAGATACAATATAGTATGTACATGACATACCAAAAATGGTTCTGATCGAATTTCGGTGCACCATGCGTCAATGCGTCATAATACACGAATACGAAATTCGTCCTCAGAAAAGGATTCGTTTTCGTGCGACATCCGAGATGCACTTAAGATAAAGTAGACCGTTGAAAATAATCTTTCGTTAAAACGTCTAGTCTGAAACAACCATGTCCATAAAGGCAAACGTGCGACACCATTGTGTCAACACGTATTTTATGGGAATTATTATAAATATTCAATTCGTGGACTGGGATAATAAACATTTTTAGTTACGTAGACGTTTTTCTTTTCTTTCCTTTCCATTCAAATCGCTTTGTCTCGCGTCCGCTCAGGATTTAACTATTAACGTTAATCTTTCCGATACGCGTTTAAATTTTCACTACGATAGCATTATGGGGGCGGTGAGAGGGTGCAGTGTAATATAGATCGTCTGTACAAATAAATAAATAATTTTACAAACGACGACGGAACCCGTGAGAATTACGTGCCCGACGACGGAATAAATTGCTGCTGGTAGACTTTTCCATTACACACGCGTAGTATAATATATTAGTATTATTATTATTATTATATGCTAGTGCAATACGGACCAACGGTACTACTGGAAAAGATATACGTACTCGTGCGGTTACTGGTTTCGGTGTTGCGTATGATGGGGCTAAGTGGTTTTTTTTTTTAATATTCATCATAAGTCTTACCACGATCGTTTAAACGGAGAAAAAACTTTTTAAAATACATGGAAATACATTATAGAATATACTTAAGCTGAATTATCCGGCCTTGCCAGGGAGATTATACATTTTACCTTTTTAGATTGGAGAAATATTTCGATGTGAAATAAATGTTAGGATGAAAAAGCGCATAATCGTTGTACTATATTAATCAATGTGTAATCATTATTAAAATAAACATACTATTAAAAAAATAAAATACTTCTTAGGTAACCAAAAAGTCAAAAATTTTTCTAATTCTAGTCTATAGCCCTAAACTGTTTCGACCTTTGAAAATGCGATTTTGAAAAATCTTTCTTACGCATAGTATAATAAGTACATTCTCTCGAAATGCATCGGTATGGTAATTTTGACCGTACGCTGAGTAGTCAGTGAGTGATAGATTAACTCGATATGAAAAATACATCAAATACCGCATTTAGCGGCAAAAAAAGAAGCAATTATGGGCGTATTACACTAATTTAAATTGAAATTGTCGTAAAATGCGTGCATGATGTTTGTAAACATTATAATATGTTAGTTCGAAAATTATACTCATTTTTATAAAACTGATTTCTATGGATAAAAATTCGAAATATAAGTTGTTGGTTAGAATTGATATTTATTAACGTATTTTGGTGAGTTGAGTATAAGTTGAAATTAAAAAATTAAATCAGTTCGTTCAGTTAATTACTATGAATACTATGGGTTTTTCAATTTTCGGATGATTGCTAAAAAAACTATGTAATATAGTCGAAACGAGGAGAACCGTACGCCAATTCAGTTTACGTCCAACAAAAATTGGCACACTTTTCAAACGGTGTCACCCATATTCGAAATTTAAAAACAAAATTTTTATCCGCTAAGCTTTCTGGGTTCGAAAACGGTTTGTAAAACCACTGTGTGTGCACAACATGATTAATGATTATTTCGAATAACTCCGTTAGGTTTGATATTTCATCTTTTTAAATTTATCGACCATATCCTTGCGTTGGCTTTATTCCATTTTGCGTACGTCCCACGTCCTCTCGGAATACATAATATGTTTATTAAAATGTACACATTTGTTTAATTATTATCTGTAATTTATGATCAAGGCAAACATTTCAACCTAGTATATTATTATAATATGCCGCGCACTGCAGAGTTTCATTAAAAGTAATCAATGTCAACTGCGAATTTATGTCCATAATTATATTTCGATATTAACATTAGTTTTCTGTATAATTCTTCCACGATTTTGATGAAATTATAATACCACGCGTGTTATAAATTAATGAACGATGTAACGACATGATGCAAGTGCGTGTTTGATGAACGCATAACATCTTGTTTTTGGAAATCATTGAAAATAAAATCCAACAAAAACGTCGACCTTGCGTCTGTTTATTAATATAATTCAAAAACAAAACTGCAGAAGTTTCACATCATTCATAGTACGTATTACATATATATACAGGGTGTCCCAGGTCTATTTGACTAATGCAATAACTTTTTTTCTATTCAATATTTTTAAGTTTTTTTTTTTTGTAATGATTTGTAGAGCCCTGCGCTATAATTTGTATATCTTATACTTTATTTTATTTTTTTACAACAAAAATAAATAATTTAAATTTTGTATTTAATATTTTTCTAATAATCCAAGATAGCTATTTCATAAATAAGTATTTAAAAACCATTTTGGCGTTTAAAACTTTTAATTTGGTTAAGTCGTTAATTTTTAAACAATTTTCAAAGTGTGTTAAAATTCAAATTTATTTCTTGCTAATCACTGTTACTGCTGTAGTCGATTTTCAATTGTTTTCTTCCAAGAAACATTAAATTTGTTATCATTAAAAGGTTGATAATCAATATTAAATACATACACATACTATAATACGTATTTTATCATAATTTAACATAATATGATTATAATTTATAACATGATGTACCTACTATTACTTATTTTAAATCATCATCATTCATCAATATTTTATTGTTCAATCATTTAAATACGTTTAAACAAATTTAGAACATTTTGATTTTGAATTATGAAACAAATGACATGTGGTTTGAATATTAATTATAGTTATTCTGTAAGTCCTTTTTAAATTTAAAGTTAGGTTAAGTTGATATTTTATGGATCAAACACATTTTGCCGTAATCACTATAAACCTTAAGACTTGTCTTCTCATATTTTAAGACAATTCTATTGTATTAAATTTTTGAGAAATACCTAGTAATACTATGGAATTATCAGATTGAACATAATTCGTAGAAAATATTTTTGGAAATGCCTTTGGACACAGGTACATATTATCATTAGTTTGCAAGTTAAAATTATTTTATTTTAATATCTTTATAAACTTTTGGTAACTAGATACAAAAAAATCAAAAATTAAACATACATATAATAACATTTTAAATTCTCAACACTTCAAATTACTATTATCAAGAAAAATATTCAAAATTAAATATTATGTAGATTACCTATACACAGTACTACAATTGAAGATTATAATTTAATTTGAATAGCAAAATAAGATTTTTGTTAAAAAGTGAGTATCATTTGTATTAAATTAATTTATACTTCAACCTAACCATTTTAATATTAATATTAACATTTATTAATTTATTAATAAAATGAATTAAAATATTCTCACTGTTAACGAAAATATTCTAGGTGGATGTCAACATTAAAAGTATACATATTTGGTGAGAGTTCAAACAATTTCATTTTCAATCACATGCAGTTAGTTGTATAATTAATGCTTTGTACCTTGCTGTTTTAATACTACATTTGTATACTTACAATAGTTACTATTGTAACTAGTTGTATGTACCTATACATAAAACCATCAGAAGTTAAATTGTAACCAGTTCATCTTAAGTATAAAACAACATGAATCAAATGTTTCATTTTATTAAAAAAAAAATGTAAATGGTAAAATTGTACATCATAAAAAATATTGTTAGCTGTAAGTAGATTAGTAGATATATAATATTAGTGTTTTACATTTAGTCATTTAGTTCATCAGGAACTTTATGTATTCAATATTAACCATATTTATAGCTCTGTTTATATAAAAAAAAAAATAATATTAATGTAAGAATTTAATAAATACCTATAACAACTAACATTACAGAAAAATAAGGGCATTCTGAAATAGTTTTGATTGGCTTGAAAGTGTGTAGATAATTGTTATGGATAAACACGTTACTACCTATTTCTTTAGTATTTCTCTGAATATTTCATAGTGTGTTAGTATGTTTACATAATTACTAAGAATAAAAAATAACCCATGAAATAATTAAGTTAATGATTTGAAATTGTTAGAATAGGTATTTAATGTCAACTTGTCATGTACTTTTTAAGACTAGGGACTTCAACCTTTGAGAATTTCAGAATAAAAGATAAAATAAATACTAATTTTCCTTAGTTTGTTATTCATTAATAAATAAAACATAAAAAAAGATTTTCATACTATAAATTAAAAATATATCTAACATTATCTTGGTTTTTATATAAAATGTAAGTTGTAATTTATTATATCTATTTTTATTTTTACTATAAAAAATTATAGAAAAAATATAGTTGCAACACTTAATTGTTGTTTTATTGCAGATCTCTTTGTATTAGAAAATTAATACAAAGCTTAATTGAAATCCCTTTTAAGATTTATATATTGCCAGAGTTCATGTTAATAACAGATAAAATCAATAATTTTCTACATGACATAATATGTGACATTTAATATCCTTCTGATGGTTAAATTGTTTGAAACACTTAAGAGTGTATTGTTTTATACATGAATACTCTGCTAGTTGCAAACCGTTGCGTAATATTATAATTATACTTTTATTTGTTTTGAACATTTAGCCAACAAATTGTTAACTTATATTATAGGTGTCGGTTATTTTTTTTTTCTTCAGCTAGCGTCACTAGTGAAAGAACCTTATACATACATGTATAGCAGAGAATGTTATTGAATGTTATAAATCATTTTAGTTACCTGAATATCGTTCAGTTTTTTAATATCATCCGACAACTGACTATTGTTTAATTCTAATTCATTATTTTTTAAGCACTCCAGTTCATATTGACGAGATAAATTTAAATTTTTCTAAAAGTAAAACCAAACTTTTGTGATTGTTTGAACTTATAAACTGTTATAAATTAATTGTAACATCCTATGTATAAAAGTAGTTTTTACAGTTGCTAAATACTTGTTTAAGAGATATGTTATTCATACAATATTTTTTTTTAATAAATTTGTAAATAATTGTTTAATATATTACCTGTTGTAACTCTTCATTTTCTAAAACCAAATCCCTGCACATATCTTTATATTTTTTATATTTTTTAAAAATGTCTGTTTGGTCACTTGAGTGTGTAGAGCCCAAATCGGAGCGAGACAAACGATAACTACTCATGATGAAAGTATTTATTAGTTAATATGAAATACACTGTAGCTCATACAAAATGTAAACCTCGAATGATCAATTATAATATTATATGAATTGGGAATTACTGGTTTTATACATATTGTTTCATTAATTATTTACATACCTATTCTAAAACTTAACTATTTTAATGATCTTAATTGCATATTTGAATAATCTATAAATATTTTATAATTAAATGTGATGTTAATGGGTATTAAATGAACCAGTTTATGTATGATTTTTGAAATATAAAATTCAATATTTTTTATTTTTATCTTTCTTAAATATGCCTACTATTTATAGTAATTTAGAGTACCGTGATATGTTAAAAGTTTTTTATGAAAGTGGAGGAAAAAGTACAGTAAAAGTTTCTCGTCTGTATTTACAAAAATTTCCAGAAAGGAAACAGCTATCTAAAAACACATTTTGTAATATAGAAACAAAATTACGTAATACAGGTAAATTTTTTATTATCAATAAAATTTCCTATAAAATTAATATAACAAATTATGTACCTAAAACCTAATACATACATGTATAATTCAGTTATTATTATACAAATTTTAAATTAAGATATACATTAAAAAATAGTCTTTTTAGGTCGTTTTCCAAATGGTTTCAAACCAAAAAAAATTTATGTTATTGATGAAGAACATACAGTGAATGTCTTGGCAGCTTTCAGCAGTGATCCTCATGCATCTGTCAGGTCGGTAGCTAAAGAAACGGACATCAGTCGTAGCTCTATACATCGTATATTGAAGAAAAATGATTTCCATCCATACAAATTGCATTATGTACAAGGATTGAAACCCTCTGATCCAGATAGAAGGCTTCAATATATTTCAAAAATTATTTGCCTTCATGACCACAATAATATTTTGAAAAAAATATTATGGACCGATGAAAGCTGTTTTAATAATAATGGTATTGTCAATCGGCATAATTCTCATTACTGGAATGAATCAAATCCATTTTGGACACGTGAGTCCAATGCACAAGTTTGCTGGTCTACCAATGTGTGGTGTGGTATAATAAGTGGTTATTTGATTGGACCTTATTTCTATCATGGCACACTAACTGGCAAACGTTATTTAGACTCTTTGACTAATACACTACCAATGTTATTAGAAAATATTCCATTAAATCTCCGAGTAAATATGTGGATTCAGCAAGACGGTGCTCCACCACATAACTCGAATATAGTCCGTGATTATTTAAATACAAATTTTCAATCGAGATGGATAGGAACTAGAGGTCCACTAAATTGGCCACCACGATCTCCAGATCAAACACCACTCAATTTCTTTTTGTGGGGTTACTTAAAGGACAAAGTATACTCCCAACAGTCAACGTCGTTAGATGATTTAAAACAACGCATAATTGATGTGTGTAACTCTCTTACTTTTGAAATGTTGGAATCCACGACAACTGGAATTCTGGAACGGTATGAAAAATGTATAATGAAACATACTAGTTACTAGTTAGGTATATTGTTCCATAATATTTAATTTGTTATATTATTTAATGTTAAGAAATAAAACTGAACTTATAGTTGAAAAATTAAATTTACAGAGTTACATTTTACTATTTCTTACAATTTAGTAGTGATGGGCAACGATATAATTTTCCGTATCGATATCGTTCAGATTTTTCCGATATTATATCGCGATATCGTTATTTCTACGATATCGATATCGATATCGATATTCTCCTTAAATGTGTTCAACCCCGATAGCTGTATCCTAGAAAATAAATTCATAATTATTTTATTTTAATATTGTCTTGAATTCAAATTTGAAAAATTAAAATGTATGTTCTTACCAAAGTGTGGTCTGACGTCCTAGTGGATTTATAATAAGAGTTCAAAAAGAGAAGATTGTTAACTCGATCTGTAGATAGTCTACTTCTTTTCTTTGAAGTTATATTGCCAGCCTCACTAAACAGACGTTCACATGGGACACTAGTTGCGACTATCGACAAGTATTTTTTTGCCAATTTTGAGACTTCTGGATATAAATTTGAATTTTAAATAGATTAAACCAATTTTAATTCACTCATCACTAAAAATAATGTTTGTAATTTGAAAATAATTATCACTGTAGGATAAATGACAGAAATATAACGGTCAGCGGAGTACGTAACAGACGTTTACGCCGCACCAACGACACAAATTAGACTGTAGATTATGGAATATCCAGTGGTACTATACCGTGTACCTCTTAAAAGTCAGCAAAATATTCCTTTAAGATAACATTATAATGGATTATTAATACTTAATACTTTAATAGTGTACAATAATTGACATTTCACCGGAACACGTGCACCAAACGTTATCAGCTAATGGCTATTATTATTTATTAATTTATTATAGCTTAAAAACTACAAATATCAAATAGTAAATACCATGTATTTTTCTTGAAAAATATTATTTTCGATATCGCGATATATCGTACAATACAAAAGCGATGTCGATGTCGGAAATTTGTCACAATATCGATATCGTATCGAATTATCGATATCGTTGCCCATCACTACAATTTAGTATCAATTGTTTAGTATCAACATCAATGGTAAGCATCACGTGACCATGTTAAATAATGATAAAATACAATAATGTATAATAATATTATGTAATGACTAATGACCTACCTTTTAATGATAACAAATTTATTGTTTCTTGGAAGAAAACAATTGAAAATCGACTACAGCAGTAACAGTGATTAGCAAGAAATAAATTTGAATTTTAACACACTTTGAAAATTGTTTAAAAATTAACGACTTAACCAAATTAAAAGTTTTAAACGCCAAAATGGTTTTTAAATACTTATTTATGAAATAGCTATCTTGGATTATTAGAAAAATATTAAATACAAAATTTAAATTATTTATTTTTGTTGTAAAAAAATAAAATAAAGTATAAGATATACAAATTATAGCGCAGGGCTCTACAAATCATTACAAAAAAAAAAAACTTAAAAATATTGAATAGAAAAAAAGTTATTGCATTAGTCAAATAGACCTGGGACACCCTGTATATACAATGTGAAATGGTTATTTTTTGGTCACGGATGGTCTCCGAAACTACTCATTCAACTGTAATGGGCTTTTTTTTTAAATGATTGTTAAAGTAATTTAGTAATCATTTATAACACATAATTATATTATTATGACGGTAATAATGACGATTGCAGTGGTTTCGAAAAATATCCGAGACCAACATAATGTCATATCACATTTCTATACATATAGGCGGAGTATTGTAGTTTTGTATTCTATGTACCAACAAGTACAATAATTCATAGAACTTCAATCAGTATCTGTGTTGAACGCTTTTTCTAATTTCAAGTGAAAATGAAAATGTGTTCTACGAGTTTGTGTATTAAATATTAATACAAAACATAATTTGGTAACTCGGGCGAAATCGGATGAATCAGTTTATATATACTCGTATTATATTCCACTGATAAGAGGTTTTCCTCGGTGGAGGATAAAGGGCTTGTTTGATAATACTGAAATAAAAATGAAATGAAATTATGTAGGTTTATCTAATCCTCAGCTAAACAAACAAATAATAATATTATACAATGTATTTATTAAAGTGAAATTTTTAGTGAGAACCTCACTACGACTGTAACTGCGGTGAAACCCATCAGCGAATCACCCTCGTGATATTAAGACTATATTATTACCGTCTGTCTGGTATACGGTCGAATGTGATTCCCCGTGGTGTTGGATAGCTCATGGTATCGTATTTATTCGAATCGAACGTTGTATTATTAATTCTACGGTCTACTCTTGCGACGAGAAACGCGATACCATTTTGGTTTATTTGGTAATTTGTTCGAGCTTTCGAAGTTAATTGCTAAGATTTTAGGAATAATAATTAATGTTTACATAGATTGTACCGAGCTGAAATTTAATAACTATTGCAAACATTACAAGGGTCGTCCTCGGGTAAGAGATACGACAAGAGCGCATCAACGAGCGCATGAGATATTTAGCAACATATAATAATAGTGATAATAACAATATATTGTAAGTAAATTAGTTATAGTAGTAGTAGTAGTGACTTTGGGCGACGGAAACAGGTATGTTATGATTATAATTTATAGTTTTAATGAAACATAATGTTCGATCCAAAATAATTTCACGTCGTATTTGACATCGTTCATAAACGAAGAAAACGCTGGTCGTAGCCATTTAACAATACACATATTAGTGTATAATTGCTTATTAAACGCGTGGTTTCAGCTGCCACTGTACTTTGAATACACGAGTAAAATACATTATAAATAATTATTTTATGTTTCGCATTATTAAGGAACCATCCTTTTACGGTCACGTATGATCTCTGCGTAACACGAAAACGGTTATCGGGACGCAGTGTTAGGCTGATGACATTTTATTGATACATTTTTTTTTTCATATCTTAACCATTTTGATGGGGAAAAAATACTTGCGCGTAATATTGTTTCCAATATGAGAACGAGTTGATGTCGTAGAGGACAACATATATCGACTGGGGAGCACGATATATCAAATATACGCAAGACGAGTAGAACATTCGGTAAATTGAAATGTTTATAACTTTCTTGTGCAACGAAAACGGGCCGATTGCAGCTGAAAAATAATTATTATCGTAAAATAAGCTGAGCCAAGGTTTGGCTAAACGATAATTTTGCCATATGATCGAAATGCCAAATGTTAATACTTGGAATCATATAATATTGATAGTTAATAATAATACGTACTTACATCTATATATTTATGGACCTGTAATTTCTTATACTCAATTTACATAATTTTTCAATATATTGTGTCACTTTTTATATTTTATCCGTGTTTAGTATAATCGTACTTTCGTTAGTTTTGTAATACTTTTTATCAGTAGATAATTCGGATAATTAGGACGGAAATTTGAGGTTACAATTTCATAATTGAAACTATACTTTTTATTACAAGTTATTATACTATCGTACTTTCGTTAGTTTTGTGGTAATTCATATAATATAAATAATGATTTATTTTTATTTTTATAATAGTTATAATATAACCGTGTCGTTGGCTCAGAACTTACGATATTTTCATAAACCTTTAAAGTTTTAAATTTTTAATTAAAACATATATTGATAAATGGCTTACACGTTCAAAGAACTGAATATCTTATTGGAAAAAAAATCGTATACCATTTTCTACTTTATTAAAATATTCAGACAATTTAGCCTTGGTGGATATTTTCACTATTATTTACATAATTGAGTAGTGATTTTGAGTTTAGGAAACTAACAAAGTTTTGAAAACACACACAAAAAAGTCGGGTGAGATACAAAGACGGGTGATTGCTATTAATGTATTGGTCTTTTAAACTTGAAACCAATGTACTATTGATCTTGAAAAAAATATTCTGAGTGAAAAAGGTCGGGTGGATTATAGTTTATAAATAATATTTCTAAAGATGGTTGATTATATAGTGTGGTGAAACCAAATTTCTCAATAAGGTAGGTGTACCTCTCACGTTTTAATCAAAAGTTTAAAGTTTCTACAAGCTGCTGAAAAATTTAAAAAATAACCACTATCTCCTATGAAAAACCTTGTATGATCCTTCTGATCAAAATCATGGACACAGGTATAAAAAAAACCACAAACATATCAATCAGTGGTTTGACACAGCTCCTCGGTTCACTCAGAATCTAAATTCTGAAACGACAGAAATTCGATTTATTCGCCACGTTATAATATGACAATCACAAATCGTACTGGCCATATTAGTTATAACACACACTCACACGTATTTTTAGTTCTAATGATTATCATAAAAGCATTTTGTAAAATACTAAACGTTATACAATTAACAACAACTAACGGCCGGAGAATAGAAGATTCTGAAACTGGAGGAAATGAACCAAATAATACAAACACCACGAAGGCATACTAATATAATACAAAGCTAAACCTGAATTTAATTCGCGGCCGCAACACAGACGGTGAGTTAATATAAAGATTTAATGTCCAATCGTAGTGCAACCGGAGCGCTATAAATTCACAAAAAATCGTTTGTTTATCCAGGAGAACGCGGTGGCACGATGTATTATGTGGGTATACATCGAGAGGTGTGTATGTTCAAAGTAAACTACCCCAATGGGCTTCAGGGTAATTGTACATTAAATCTTTACCTTAGCTGGAGTTTTTTTTTTACTTTTTGTCTTACATCAACGACCCGGGGGTGTCGGATCTCGACGTGCAGCCAGCGCGGTTTGAAAGATAAATTTCCAGGTAAATCGCATTTGACGATTGTTCCCCTCGGAAATCGGCACATTCGCTTACTATACGTTATACGAGGACGAAAAAACACAGTGCCCACGGACTGTTAAGCACACAACCGTTCTTGGCGCACGAATCGGCTGGATGGAAATTTCACTCAATCAGGTCGAGACAATTTTATCGCTTGGCCGTTAAGAAAAAAAGAGAATAAACAAAGCCACTACGTTCAATAATCGCGATCCGAGATAATTATTTTTATTATTCTAACTAAAAATCTACGGGCCGAAAAGAATTAGTATCGTTCCAAAGATTTTCGGTGTATAGCTTGTCTGTATATAAATCGTAAACACAATAAGTGTATGATAACGACACTCGTCGAACGGTATACAATATTTTCATAACAAAATCCTACACAATGCGTTGAAGCCGATAACGTTATTAGTCTCCACGATATTGATCATTTTATATCTTAATATATATATGGGTGACGAGTCAACAGAATGTTTTCCCTAATGAATAGACGACATCGATATGCACTTATGTAAATATGGGTACTTAATCATTATTCAACTTTCGCGTCGTGTTTCGTATAATACAAGACCTCGTTTGAGTCTCACATTTTTTAAAGCATATTCATTAACATTCAAACACGATGAACCACGTTGACGGTATACAATTTTTCACTTGCACAATTTTTCGGTATAACACGAGTTGTGTATTACAATAGGTGGTTAATTTTTACGAATCGAAAATAACGTTGTACAAAATAATTATTGTTCCGAAAACGTCTTCGGTCCATTTCCATCACTAACAGATATTGCCGTACTTTATCATAGAACTATTCTATACGTATTCATACATAGTGTTTTCTACTGTTCTTTTTCACTTTTCACGATGTTAACAACTAACATGTTTGCTCTCGGACGAGGAACAATAGTCTAAGCGAACAGAAATAAAAGTGGTAGAACGTTGTATTGATTTCTATTCCGACCGCCGCCGCCAGTGTTGTTGAATCCATTTAGTAAAAAGCTTTATTAAGAGCCGCGTCGACTTCGGGACTTCCTTGTTGTCCACTCGTCGTCGGCGGTGGTTAGCAGATTCATTGTTTGAGGATGTAGCCGCGCCATGAGTACACAGTTTCCTGCTGCAGCGCAGCACATTATAGAGACTTCAGAACTATAAGAATTCGTATCGTATACTTATTCGAAAAACACGCTTTGTCCGCCGTGGACGCGTACAGCGTACTATACACCACTCGTGTACAACTTTTCGACCGTACAAGATTGATCATGTCCGCCGTACGGGTTTCTCTCGCAGTTTTGTCAGAATTATAATCGTATCATAAACGTTGTTTCCGCTATAATCGAACTACGGCGATGATTTTTAGGGCTCACTTCAAGAGTTCATCGTAAATCAAACATGTCGTTCGACGAAAACCTACTACATCAATGCGATACCATGCAGTGTGACGCGTCTTTTTTTTTACTTGTTTACGTTTTCGAAGACGCGAATCGTACATTTTTTTTCCAAACACAAAGCAGAGTATGTAATGTATTATCATCACGTGAAAGTATCATTTAAGTATTGCCCTTGGCGGTGAATCTGCAATAATGAGATTCAATATGTTGGGGATTTTCCAATATGAGGCTTTATTGCGTTGTACAACAAACACCTCGTACAAAGTTGTATTTACCTTAGACGTTCTATCTCTATTTTCCAAGAATAACTCAGCGCCTAGCCAGTTTCAGAAAATTTATCATCTACCTGCGGGTCATGAATAATCGCTACGCGAGGAAAAAAAAAAAACTAATATTGCTACGATGTTGTTCAGATACGTAAATGTGTTCTAGTAAACGAAACGATTCCACCCGTTTATTTCTATTTTTTATTACGAATAGGTATCACGTTTAACCGGGCATCACATTTTATTATAGTTTTATAATATATTTGTATTATTGTTTCTTGTCACATCCACGGTTTGAATCTCAATAAAAATAAACAATAAAACACTGCACGCGTAATTTCGTTCGCTGGCTGATTTTCAATATCGTTTCGATACCTGCATATCGAAATTGATTTTCGACGAGTGACAAGTATGTAGTCGCTAGAAGTCTTTGAATGCTAAAATATGTAATGTCTAAAATATAGAGCGTCGGAGAGAAAATAAAAATCAAAATATACAACGCGGTGAAATACTTCGTCGAGATGATGCAACCTGAAACGGATCAGAAACATCAGCGCGTTACCGGAAGACGTAACGGACATAATATATACCTACTTCCGGAAAAAATATTTATTTTTATAATTATCCACGAAAGCTCTTTAACTAACTCATATTTATTTACCATTGCTTTTAAATTTCCAAAAAATCCCGAAGTTCGATTCGTTCCGGCCTACTCGATTTGGAATCGGTTTTGCGCTGTTATTTCGCACGCACACGTGTACTTTTTGACGCATAATAGCCACAATATTGTGACTATCAAAATTCAAATTATCGTTACTGTTGCGCGACTCGCGCACCTCCACTCAACGACTCTCCATTTTAAACATGGCGTTGACGATATACATATTATGGTATTATGTACAATACGAATATTTCGATTATTTCGTCAGGCGAAGATTTTCCTTACCGCGGCGGCGGTGGTGATTATTATTATAAAGCGAACATATAACCTTTTGAATCGCGCAGCATTTAAGTCCTATCAACCACATGTCTCCAATATTAAATACGATTCGAGTGATATTATACACAAGCAAACAATATTATTATTGCGGGACCCTAGCCCGAAACGCATCAAAGTGAAGCCTAAGCTGACATTTTATTGACAATTCTCCCGTATTAACCGTGCGTGCTGGGTACGATCATCATGCTGGTCGTAATCAAATCGGAACCGCGGTATACCGGTGACCCTTTGCGTCAAAATTTGGCCGCTCTTGTATAAGTACGCTACGGACAACCAAAGAGCACTACATCGACTTCACAGCCGGATAAACAATTACGTACAGTGTCGACTTAACGTTACAGTGTCGCGATGCATGATATAAATGTCTGCGTGCACTATAAAATATTACTCGAAATGCAATCGCAGAACACGATAATGTATTTAATGTTTTAATTTATTCTTTTATTTTATCATGACGCTGACAACATCACATGATAACGGTCGGAACGACAGATAACTGTTAAATACAATTACGTGTTGTAATGTGTGGGCAAAACTGAACGCATCGAGTGCGCGATAAATTTCGAACCGTTTACGCGACCGCGCGCACTACTCGCAACTATAAATAATATATTATGCTACATAACGACGCAATCGATTTTACGGATAATACGGTGAGTCATTATTATGAATTGTTTTCGTGGGCGGCAATTAATTTATAAATGAGACGTCGCACAACATCGCGTTTTTAAATACTTAAGCCACACGTAATCGAAGAACAAAAGATGTGAAGAAACCGTTTGAATTTAATGTTTTAATGACGCCCCGACGGCACATAAAGGTAGACATAAGTACAAAACCCACAACAATAGTGATACACAAATAGCCAACGGCCAACGGTTCAAACTGCAATTTAAAACTTTGGCTAGAACGTTGTAACTTTTTATAATATTCTGAGAAAATGTTGAAGAATTAATAATATATACGCTTGCGAAAAAAGTAATTAGAAATGAAAAATATAGCAATGATCTTATGAGAGGCTCGTCAAATAGAAAATGTGTTTTCCATTTTTCTTTTTAATCATCTTTCGGTGCATGTCCAATATTTGGCTCCATCATAATCATCTTTTGTGTTCATATTACTATTGGAATCATTTTTGTATCACATTAGTAATCATGAATGATTTAGTATCGTCGTAGTATACTATTATAGTTGTTTGCTTCATTTGCATAACTCTTTGTTATTTCTCACGTTACTCGTTATCCGAATACAAACAAAAGAGTAACTGTATCGACCACTTAACTAGCTATCGTATTTTTTGAATTGATGTTAAAACGAGCTTTGAATATGGGACTATTTTCGTTCACTACAAATATGAATTTACCGTTTTTCAAAACTAAAATTGTTAAAACACAAATATAAAATAATACATCTTAAGTTTTAACTAACGTGCAAATTAATAATTTAATTAATTGAGTTGACGTGTACGTACTCATAAGCAGTGTTAAATAATTTTAAATTATATAGTTGGATTATTGACCATTGAGTAACTTAAAATTGAACAAAAATATATTCATTTGAAAATAGATGTTATTCTATGAAACTTGTTTAGTTATTTTTACCAACAGTTAAATCATAATCCTAATGGACGCGACGAGTAATAGAAATTATTAAACCAAATATTCGTTGATCTAAAAAGTCGGTGATAAGTATTATTTTAGTATTCATGATTTTCAAAAACGTTTATTAATCAGTAGTATGTTTCAGCGATTCTGAATGATAAATTATCTATATTCTCCAATTTCTATTCCAATATGTTAACACGTAATTTGAGTTAATTCGATGTTGAGTCAAGAAATATTGATACTCGTAGCGGTCTTCAAGAGTTATATACGAACGCTTATAGTGAAGTCAAAATTAAGATTTTTACAACACCTTATCACGAACAGTGAGAAATCAATATGATTTCAATATCAATAACTATGTCAACATACAAGGTAGCTGCCCTGAATATGACAAATTATGACACGTGACTGAATGCAGTTATTTCGTAATCTTATTTGATATTTAAAATTGATCAACGTACACAGTATACGCATGGAAAATGCATTTTGATCATGTTCAAGAGAACTGTCATGATTGTTTGGAAGCGATCAATATTTTTGTTGAAAATACAGTCTTGTTTATGAAAAATATTATATAAAATGATAATAGTATACTCCCGTAACCTTCAGGAATTCGGATTATAATATGATTTCCAAAAACTGCAGTGAAATAGTATCGGTTCGATCGATATTATTTAAATAACTTCTGCGTATATTTTATTAAACGTTTTTTCCCTCTTATACGTCCTTTAACGTTCTCGCAAAGTTTAGGATTTAACCGTGGGTACGCACCGCATTCCGACGTGAAGAACACAGGTATTCTTGGAATATTTGAAAAAATGTATTCCCCAAAGTACCTACATGATATACTACCGCCCAGGACAGTTATTCGTGAAACTTATTCAGGAAACTGTTTTTACACGAAATAAAAAAAAGTTACAGTAGCTTAATATACTGGATATAAGACTGAGAAAACGAATGTTGGAGGGAGTAATACTACCTATTCGCGGTGCAGTCAGTTGTATGCGAACGTAATTCGAAATCTCATACAGCAACGCGTTATCCGGGTATATAAATCAGATATCCGATAAGGGTGTACAAAATACGAACTTTACCCGGTCCACGTACGTATTATTAAGCATTTCCGCAGATGACTTTTGGACCTTTTGACGCTTCCGCGAAAACTAATAAGTACTCTTGCATATCAATAATTATTGTAACAGTTATTGGTCGGACGTACACAAACATTGTGCAGCACATGCACCATAGGTGAGCGTGATAATCCGGCCACGGAGTCCCACTCAATACACCTCAACGGCCAAACAGGTTTGCATTACAAACGCACTGTGCAAGCCTACCGACAGGGTGTCTCACCGAAGATTTACGGATCGCAATAACTCCTGAGATAACGAAGATATTTAAAAATTGTTTCGTTTTAATCGGATTCATAGGAACAAGGACTACAAATATTTTATATTTTAATCGAATATAATGCTTTGGTAAAAAAGTTGGAAAATAGTTTTTTTATTTTATTATTTTCGAACATTTTTTCACTTTTTGTGGAAACTAAACAGAATATTAATCATGATTCATGAGGTATATGAAAAAATGTTGAAATGTCAACATTTTCTGAAAACTAAACTTTTATAAATTATAGCTATTGTCAAATTTTTCGAATACAATTAAACAAAATAATATTTTTTCAACTTTTGTACCAGAACATTAAATTAAATTAAAGTATGAAATATAATTATGTTCTTTGTCCCTGTGAGTCTTAAAGTAGAAAATAGAATTTGAAACTCTTTATTATCTCAGGAGATGTTGCAATGTGTAAATTCTCAGTGGAATAGTCCGAATTGGACTGACCGACTGATCGCCATACGTCAACACCGAGCTAATGCCGACCGTTTGTTTTTCATTTATCATACTTAAGTTTTTTCATCGTGCCCACCGAATACCATCGTCAACTTCGTGCACCACCGACTAAACTATTATTCATTTCCACTGTACGAACACAAATCATTCCAATGTATCAGCCGATTGAATGATTTTTTTTTTTATTGATATTTATTACTCCTTGTATTATTTTGTATTATTATTATTATTCCCCCTCGCCGGCCGGCAACATAGTTTGTGTCGCAATCGATTATTATAATTTTTTTCATTTCACTCAGCGGTCCGTAAATCCGTGCAACGGCCTGAAACATCGGATTTGCAAATCATTGCAGCGATCGCCGGCCGTCGTGTCATCGAGTGTCACGGACAGTACTGAATGTTTGTCCGGGCCCTTTATAAGTAGGTAGTAGTGGTAATAAGGCCCTTCCAATAATACAATTTACAATTAATTATTAAAAATCAAGATTTATAAGTATTTTGACGGTAATAATGTATTTTTATTTTTGTAATACAATATTGTCCAAAAGGAAAAATAAAAAAATAAAAATATTTTTTAATTTATATTTATATTTTTTTTATTCAAATTTAAAAAATTACAAATAAACCTAAACGAGTCCACGGGCCCCTAAAATAGCCGGGACCCGGTACTCTAGGTCCAACAGCATCCTCCTCCTCCCCTCCCCTTGGCGTACGTGCTTCGCCGGGAGATCATCAATCCCGAACGAAGGCGGCGGGAGACCGTTGGACCTAGAGGAAAAAGGCGTCGTAGTCGCACGCGCTGCTCGGCACACACGCCGTTACCCCGAAGAGAATCGCATTATTCCCGTCGCGGCACCCCCTCGTGCACCTCGGCGGATTAGAATACGTGATGGAAATATCTCGCGCGACCCCGCCGGGCACCAGGGACGGCCGTGCGCGTGCGCCACGCACGTATCACGCTATTAAGATAAAACGTAATCGTGGGCCGGGCGTGGGCATGATATTTTAATTTCACCTTACGGCCGCCGCCGGACCCTGCAGGATCGCGAGACCCGGAAGCGACCCGACCCTATTTCAAAAAATCTTGTTTTCCCCGTCCGTCGCGCGCCTCGGTTCCCGACGGGTTTTCACCGCGGCGCAATACCGTTATTATTACTGTTGTTCCTTGTTTTCGTTCAGCACCAAGTGTGCCCACCCGAAGTATCGAGATGCTCGTGCACAATACGTCGTGTGCACCATGACTAAGTCCATCGAACTCTATTTAACGACCATCGGCCGCAAGTCTCCAGTAGGTACGCAACAACAATACAATCCGGGCGGTTTGAAATTTTTTTTTTTTCTCATAATCCGAGCTTTATACGAATATATTTTTATGTTTTTATACGTATTCAAAATATTGTTCAGCTTCCGGCATATTATGCAGCAGTACCCGTGACTTTTCGTCTAAACAGCGAAAAAAAAGGCTGTTGAATTTCGTCTATCATCTGCGGTTATGCGTACATAGTTAGAAACGGATGTTGTCTAATTGTCCGGTCGCAAACTACGGGACTACGTTATGTAGGTCAGGCGCTTTTCTTATATTAGCGGTATTTTACGGCAAGTATAATAGTCTTTGTGTTATGTGTATTCTTGCGTGACACACGTAATTTATGATCGAAAAATTTGTATAACTTTACTTATTTATCAATATTACTCATCAATATCTTTTTTTTAATTGTATAAGCTTTGCAATTGTACTATCGTCACTCCTTAAACTTTTAAACTTTGAGCTTTTAAGTTTCAAGACATTTATTTCTAACGATACTAATAAATTGTTCGTGTACCTAGTTATACGGATATCGGAAGTGTGTGCAAGCCAATAGAATATACCACGGTACAGGTGCTATACGGTTTTGCACTAATTGGTTTTCGCATCTCGTGTCGGACGTTAACAAATTTGAATAGTCCGTAATTTTGACGTATTTATGATTAATTTCAGGGTTCAATAATGAATGATTATATATATATATTATATAGTCCAGAGAAATTTGTATAAAAATCAATTTTTTTTCTTCGCGCAAACAGTACATTTCAACAGTTAATAAAATATGTTAATGTTTTTTTTTAAATTACTTCTCACTGTTCGTGCAGAACGTTTTATACGGCTTTTTATTTGCGTGAAAATCGATCGAGGGAATAGAAATTATCTTTTGTTTTCATCTGTACTTCTTGGAAATATCCATAAACTACCATGGCTTTGATGTATTTTGTAATTGTATTTATTCAAACTTTTCGGGATGGTATGGAAAAATATTATTTGACCAATTTTTCCAATCAAACGAAATCGATTCTCGGTGCAAGATATTATTTACAAAATCAGAGGGTTGAACGAAAATATATTCGAAAAAGGTTATAATTAATTTTTATTTATTTTTGTCAGGAGAGTGTTCCTTTGTATTCGATAAACGTCCTCTATATTCAGATAAAATGTGTTAATCATCTGCATATTACTGTTGATAAATGCAAAACTTAAATTTGTACGGAAATTAACCAATAATTTACCATAAATATTAGCTAAATTTGACTTAACATCACCGATTAAAATTCTCTTTTTTCCCAACTAGCTTTCCGTCGAATTCAATATGTAACTTTACGTTTCGTGTAATAATTAATAACCTATTTCAATACGATTTCTACGATTTTTGGACTGTAAATACATTTTGATCAAAACCAAATTTATAATACTCATAATAGTATAATATTATACGCGCATTCGACTTTGAATAGACTCGATCGTTTGCGATTTATTCATCATTATATTAAATTTGGATGGTATAATATATCATTCATATTTTGCATTTTAAGAGTTCATGAACTCGATTTTTAAATAGTTATTGTTTTACCCGAAACCCTAAGTATGTGATAAAATTAACGTATATTAAACTATACACGTCGAGTTTATTATTATTAACAGCTGATTATCGTTGTACATTTAAAAAGATATGAAAATCGGTACAAGTACTTCATGTCCGCATATTCGCTAAGTGAAGTTATTTTAAGTTGAAAACCGTTTTAGATTTGAATTTGACTGAAACAGATGTTTAATGAGGGTATTATGCAGATTGCTGTGCGCAGAAGTCGAAATCGATCGATCGGGGTGGAAATTTAAACTGCAATCAAAACGAAAATGTTAATCATCTGAGAACGTGTAGACGATGGGATTTTAAGCGCCGGCGGAACCGATTGAATCGTACCACGACGCGTCATGTACGGAGTGATCGGAATGTCATGTTACAGCAGTTTTTTATATAAATACATTATTATTAACACGAGAATTGCGGAGAACGTAAAGATGTGAAGTTTTATGAAATTTAGTACAGTCCAAAGCTATCTGATTTCTTTACTCTTACCGTCTCACGTACGTTTTTCACGGGAAACTCCCTGATCGCCATTGTAACGTGGTCGGGGATGACCTGTTAATTATAAGATATTCAGGGAAGAAGTCAGGTTCTTTTAAATATAATTAACCGTAGCTCTGGAGCATAAATGGTATATAGGATGTTAATATTACAGATAAATGCGTATTGTTACAGATAATTATTAATATATAAAGGTTTATTAAGACTTACTGGCATACTTAACAATCATAGGACTGTCTCGTAGTTACACGGAGTTCAAATTAGCGTGATGGTAATCGCAGAGAACTGGCGTCCTCTTACCTACCGATTGTCGACCATAGGCCTTACAATATAAACTGTTGATGGGGGGAACTTAATATAGCTTATATTATGTTTCTAGAATATTTATAGTAAAAGAAGTATTTATACATAATAGTAACGATCGTTACACCATGCACATCGCAGTCGACGGTAAACCGATTGCAGTGTTCTGTAGCGTTCTCACGCACGGTTCGCGACCGGAAATGTGTTCGCGCACCTACCTGTCGGGCGTATTGATCGCGATTTCTTCGGTCAGCCGATGCAATAAAGTACAATATTATGGGCAAAGGGCACACGGGTTCGCCGAAACGGACGGGCGCTCACGAAAACCGTCCGGCAGTCGAAGCGGTATTAGAATATACATTATACGGGCGTATGACGGCGGTGCACACGGACGAGGTGTGTTATTTAACAGTCCGCGTACACCGTATTATATATGCGTTCACAAATCTCCATCATGATGACTCCGCGCGACGCACTTGTACGCGTGCCGTGAGTGTGACGGTGCGTCGATATAATATAGTGCTTTTCCTCGTTTCGCGGTCCGTTGATGCACCTCCGCGGAGGCACGTCGAAACGTAAATAACTCGGTCTAAGTGCCGCAGCTCCGGAGACGAGCATCATGGTCCCGTGACACTGCTCGTACTCGCTTAGTTATCCACGTAACCGTGTGACCGATTCGCGTGCGTATTCATTCGTAGCGTTTATGAAACCGTTTAAAAACGTACGGGCAATTGTTGTTCGTGGACTTTGATTTTATGCGCGAACCCGCTGTGAATGGTCCCACAGTTATCCCATGGACGTACGTGTCGACGGAGATGGAGAAACCGTTTTTGACCGATTGAAAATGCGTTTTCAAAAATTGAATTCACACGTCGGGTATACAGCGTACACATTGCGATTCTAGTGGACTTTGAAAATCCCTTAGTATGGACCTTTAAAATGACGTCAACCAATTCAATCCAGTTAATTGTTCAAAACGCCAACGTCTTATTATTCATTGTTCTTCAAATTCACCGTATTCAAGCAAAAAAAAAAAATCAATTCTAACAATTCTAACAATTCCACTTCAAGCAAAATAACTGTTAACAACTTCACTGAAATTGAAAATGAGCAAACTCAGACCTCCCATTCACCACTACCCATCTTTGTCTGTCACATAGTCAACTTTTTCAATTTTTTCAATAAACTGATAAAGAAAATCGGTACACAAAATTTTACATTCAAATCACATTAAAACAATTGAAAATTAATTCTAAATACTCCGGTTCTTACACAGTCATTATAAATATCTAAACGTCAATAGTTTTGAGATTTACACATATCAATCTCAAGAATTTTCTACGGGTTTCAGATATGGGACAATCCCTCTCAAATATGAACAGTTTAGGTATTTTAATCCATAACTGTCCGTCTAATAACTTCTGCCCCGGATACATTTCCAACAACTTACTTCACAAAGACCTCAGCATTGAAACCATCATCAAAATTGCTCACTTGAACTACTCAAAATTCCACTCCAAATTAGTCGACCACTCCAACCCACTGATTGTCATTCAAGGCAGTGATAACTTACATGATAATCCTCCCAAGCGTTTAAAAAGATGATTGTGCAGAGATAAATTGAATTCCTACATTTAAATATTAAAATTAAATTCCTGAGATTTCTGTCACTGGACAATCTCACTCCTCAAAATTATTCATGATATGTAAATATTAATCTTTAATTATCGAATTTGCTTATTGTAAAAATATTACAGATTGTAAATATATTTAGTTTTTTTCAATATAAAAAAAAATTAAATTTCATTCAGATACAAAAACGTTTTGTGTTTATCAGACATGCTCACCCTTTTTTTTGGCCGTAAAAATGCTTTAACATCTAATTTATTTTTTCAGCATTTAAGTTGCTGCAAAAACTGTGCTTTCCACGAGGTTTTTATTTCATGCCGCTTTATGTGTGTGCTGTGACTGTTCGAAGTTTTGTTTTTCAAATAGGAACACACCAATTTCACTGCGGTATTTCATTGGGGTCATTTTTTGTATGTTTTGATGTACTGAAATCGAAATTCAAACGAGTAGTTTTTGAGTTATTCTTAGTGTGGTATTAAGGAAAATAGCAAAATTAATTATAATACCTAATATTATGATAACATTTTGAATAACATGTTATCTCTAATTAATACTCATTCGAGATAAAACTAATTTCACTCTTTTAATTCGTAATTTTAAATTTGAACAACTCCAAAAGTATTCGTCCGAATTTCGATTACGTTACATTAACAATTTCAGAAAAATTAATTGAAAAATGTTTTGCGTAAAAAATATGATGTTCCTTTTTGAAAAACAAAAGTTTGTAACTTCACAGGAAATAGGTGTCATGAAAGAAAAAATTTAATTAAATCATTTTACGGCATAAAAAGGGAGCGAACACGTCCAGAACATCGCCTTGTATATGTAGAACAAAATATACACCTGTTCGTCCGGCGAATAAAAATCGCTCTGCATATCATAATACGTCCCTTTTGGTAAGTCTATTATATATTGACTGTCTTACGCATTCGACAAGCCCTTAAAAATGTATCGTTCGCTCGGCTATGCAAGCCCGGCACTAAGCCGAAGTTGATACCACTAGCTGTAATTGCCGTGATCATAAATAGTGTTGCGAGGTGACCCCGCGAATATCGTAGTGCGGCTACTAAAAGCATATATAACACTATACGCTTCGGCTGAGAGTGTACGCGAGACGCTTGTGGTAATAAATAAATAATATGTATGCATACGCGCCATTAACGAGTATAAATAATAATATTAAAAAGTTTCGAGCGGCCGCGGTCCTCTATACGACCTTCCTATACGAGCGTGCACATAAAACATTCAACTCGAGATAGGCGTAATATAAAGGAATCCCACCCACGCTCTTTATCATGTAGTGAACCCTCATAAGTTTATTTTTCGTTTCACGTCCGTTGCAGAGTGTCATAGGTATTATCACCGTGTATAGTACCGTTGAACAGCATGTTCTTGAAAGCTCATTTCGTGATAACGATAAACAATCAAAAGCGACGCATTGACTTGGAACTGCTTTCAAATGCTTTCGAAGACATTACGAAGCATCTATATATATCCTGCGATATTCCTACATTGAACTCCTTTGCTTTCGGGTAAGGGCTCTTGCGCAGTGGCGTAATATATTAGAATTTCTTCCGTGAGGCCGATCAGTTTTGTAAAAAAAAACTTTTTAAACTGTATTTCAAAGTGTAAATACTGAAAATAAAATACAAATCCATAAAATGATAATTTTCAAAACCCTCACGGGAAACAGTGTTCCTTAAGAACAGATGTATAGATACTCGTCTAAATTATATTTGAATACCCAGAAAAAAAAAATTTATTTTTTAGACTCTGAATGAAATGAAAAATGTATTGATTTTATCATGATATGTGTTTATTTTTTATTTTATTTTTTGTGTGTGAATACAAATTTTTTACGAGAAGCTTATTGTCTTAGATACAAGCAAATCGGGTACTTTTCTAGTAGGAAATTTGGTATTGTTGGTACTTATGAGGGGGGTCATTCCTATATTTCCAAATAAATGAGAAAAACAGAAAAAAATTTCAACCAAGATTGAGAATCGAATTTTGCAGTGTCTAGAATATCTCGTCACGTTTTTTTTATCTACTTGTTTATGTGTCATGGATACAAGATTCTTGATATTATTTTATTTAGAGCCAATAATAAAACGTTTACAGGAAAGCCGTAAACAAATTTTATAACCGTTAGAAAATGAAATTTTATCGAAATTGGGTGTTACAACAAACTTTGATAACACGATATTAGTGGTTTTGTTGTTATTATATTAATATTAGTCGCAGCGACATGAAAAACCGAGTATTTTACCACACTTTACCGAGCACTTTTATATATTAGCATCAATCATTTTATAGACTTTTCAACATTTTCGAATAATTTTATTTTTGCAGACGTTCGAACATTAAAAGTTCCTACTTTCGTATGAAATTTAGTTCTACTTATACGTCAATCATATTTAGAAATATAAACTGATCCACTGATTCACTAGGATTCGTTTTGGAGAGCAGTGGTACATTGATTTTAAGTTTCCCAGTATCTCACTCGATCTAGTTTTTTCTTTTTTGTAATTTGTTTCGGTGACAAGTAAAATTTATAAATTTCTAAGTATCAAATCCCTAATTCAACAAAAATGTATTAAATAAGACATGCTCGAATAATGACTACCTGGTAATATATTTATATTGAATAATTGTCTTAAAACTTTATCAACAAAAACGTCACCTGTTCCCACTCTCAAGTATTATATTGAAATCATTCGAATCGAATAAAACAATTAAGTACTATTTTATATTGCTGTACAAGTATCAATAGAAAATAAAATATTTAAATACGTCGGATAAAATACTTAAAAGATTAAATACGATTATCAGGGGCCGCGTTCGTGAAGATTACGAGTCCGGGAATCGATATATCCTTTTTTTCCGTTCGACATAACCGTAGGTTTTTTTTTTTTGCATCGTGATTTGCCGTTCGATTGCTGTATTCAATAGATTGTGAAATTACTCGATGGCAGCGAGCAGGGAGAGAATATTAAGGAAATCGAGAGGGAAAAAACTCAATCGAATAACACGGTCCAGCGGACCAATCGCCCGAAAGGTATACGCTGCTAACCCTTTTTATACCGCGTGACCACCACCGGGGAAATATTCCGTATATAATATATAGTGTCTATTCGGAGAAAAAGCAGGTACTTATATGTACGCTAGAGTTCTGCACGGTCTGGTCTAGACCTGTCCGGTCTTTTTCGGTCTTTGCGTAATGTAATTTAATGTGGGTAGTCCGGTCCCGGTCACCTTGTCTAAAAAGAAAAAAAAAACTGGTCTGGTCCGATCCACCTTCAAATCAAATTCGGTCTAATATAGATTTCACTCGGTTATCAGAGCAACGCTTCTGTTATTACTCGTGGTTATTCAGTAAAATGTCATATTTTGAACAGTGTAATGGATTCGGTTTCCGTTTATTCTTTAGCTACTTTGCTAGTTATTTTTCCAAGAAATCGTCGATAAAGTCATGAATATGACAGTCAGGATTTTTAGAGCACACCGTTTTTTCGTACATAACTGTATCGTTATTACACATTGAAGTATAGTGTTTGTACAGTATTTGCATTTTTGAATATTACGTATTTTTAAATGTCGTTTCGGTCTCGATCTTTTCTCATTTCATATTAAATAAAACGGTCCGGTTCGGCTTCTTTTTTGTTTTATCAGTCCGGTATTTGTTAAAACGTATCAGTTCGTTCTGGCCTTTAAAATACTGACGATGCAGAGCGCTAATGTATACCTCGACCGTACCGTGACCATATATTATCATTATAATAACATGTATTTTTTATACTCGTCTTCGCGGTATTTACCAGATTCACACGGCGTGGTCCGTATTATATTTTACATGTTTACATGTTTACCACGTGCGGTCCAGTATATACAGGGTGATTTTTTAACTACGTTCATCTAATTTTTTGGCCGTAAGATTATCTTAATTCATTTTTTTTTTTAATTTTCAAGCTACCATAGAAGCCATGTTTTTCAAAATGGAAAGATGGAAAAAAGGGTATCCTGTGACGATCTAAACTTTTTTTCAAATAGAAACACCTTTTTCCCAGGGTTAAACCACTTCAATGAAATTTAAGTAATATTTCTGTACATTTAATTTGTTGTATCATAATCATAATTATTCAAACGATTAGTTTTTTAGTTATTTTAATTTATGTTTATGGAAAATAGTCCTATAATAACTAATACTATTATATAATTTGTAATTATATATCGTCTGTTTACGGACTCTAAGAACGTGCATTTTATATAATATATATTTTATTAAGATAGTATTATAAAAGAGCTGTATATAATTTTCTGTTCACTCGGGGCAGTTCCGATCCACTTTCACACAGCAAACACTTTAGATATTACTATTGTATTCTGACGTTCTGGCGTTCAAAGTCGCGAGTTTAACGCTCGCCGACCGATGTTAATAATTACACGGCTACGGCTTGTAGAAATGACGAATCGCTTGTCTATAGTCTATAGTATAGTATAGACTCTATACCATATAGTCTGTGTCACTAATTAATGTTTTTGGAGGGCCAAAATAGAAACTTTTAAAATCTCTGGTGGCCGTCAAAATAGCCAATAAAATATTTTTTAATTGTTACATTGTAATACAAAAGTAACAGTTCACCATTGATGACGGAAACCGATCGGGAAACGGCGACATCGGTGACGCACACTTTCCGGTTTAATATCTATAATATAGGTGCATGATGCTCTTAAACATTATGCAGACTGTATGGTTCAGTCGTGGCGGCGCAATCCTTTACACCGAGAAAACGACAAACCGTATACTATAATAAATAATAATAATAATAATAATATACAAGTCGCAGTAATGAGTTTTTCCCCTCCCTCGCGCGCTCCTTCGTTTTCGCCAGAGCATTCGCACCACGAAAAATGCTGGCGGGATTAAAAGCGACCCCGGGGGTGATGGCGGACGAGTAAAAGACGTTTTTAGATAATACCTGCCACAAACGCCGCTCGAGCATAATACATTTGTATACCGCACTCGTCTGCCAACCTATCCTTCGGGACCGTAACGAAAACCATCACAGACGGCGGGCGGCATGCGATCGTGATGATATATATATAGATGTGCAGTGGACAGCGGCTATGGGGAATTAACAAGTATCCTGTAGGTGTCATATAGGGAAACATTATAAGGTATGTACTTTAGGCTATGTAAACGGATAAGGTAAAGAATAAAAAAAAAAAATGAATATACGTCAAACGCATTATCATCAATATTTTTTAGTAGCATATGTAATATTCTTTTAATGTTTAACTCGATTTAGATATTATTTATTATTTTTCATTGTCCTAATAATCTATCTATTTTTGTTTTGCGATTTCAATCTTTATCGTTTATTTTTATTTATTACAAACGTAGTAGATGCGTAGTTCGCACAACGTCTCCCGATATAGACAGGTATCAGTCATTGGACAAAGTTTTTGTTTATCGATTTGGAAAACCTTAGTACAAGATAAGGATGGTTTCTGACAATGGCAAAAAAAAAAAAGATAAGGATGAAGCATAAAAATATAACATTATAATATTAAAAGACAAATTTGTTTTATTATATAAGATTTTTCGATAATGTATATTATACTATAATATCCGTCGATGGGAGATTATTTATAATCCTGGGACTGGTTCTTATATAGTGTCCACGTCCATTATTTAAGGATATCCATTTATAGCGAGGTTTTACCGTAATCGATTCTGTCCTCGACGCGAGAACGCCGAGAAAACGCGTACTGGTATCGCACACAACTATAGTGATAGTAAAATAATTGTACGGGCAAAGATATTTCAGACTATTGTCGAAACGGAAAATTGATAATACGCCCTATATGGTTGCGCGTCACCGTTACCGTAAATTAATAAACCAATGTACATGGATACGCTTTATATTATATATATGTTAAAAAACGATTTGACAGTTTGACGGGGCTTAACTGGGTAAACAATGAAATAAAAAAACTGTCGTGCAAACGAATTAGTTGACGAACGGTTTAAAAAACGAATCTGCCATCGTTGTATAATAGCATCGGATCGAGTTGGTTTTTTTTAACGTGACGGATTTAAATACGGAAAACTATTAAAATAAAGCGGTCGTGGATTTGGTATTTGTCGAAATTGTTTTTAAAACTCTGCGGGCGCACACAAGCACCCACTGACCGTATTGAAGTTTCGTTATTGATACCGGTGAACCATGATGCGTACATTGTATTGTAGAACGACGATTATCCGAAGGCGTGCGGTGGCGGAAAGAGGCATATCGATATAACAGGATTTCGTCGGAATCGCGGTTTTAATTGAAAGCAATAACGTAATATTCTTTGGACGATCGTGGTTTAGTGGCGACTTTAAATAGGTACTTGAAATAGATAAAATACTGTACAGGTTCGATTATACTTTGAAACGTTTGAAAACATATTAGAAAAATTATAAAACTGCGTTAAAATGTAATCTTTGTGAGAAAAAAAAAAGCATACCATGTTAAAAAGCCAATAGGATCGATGTGTTAGTATCGACATGAGTAAAAACGATATACTCATATTATGTGATAAACTCAACTGGCTACTTTCTTAATTTTTGCAATAAACACTTTGAAAGATTATTGGAAAAAAATAAAATTTGAAAATAATAAATCTCCGCCACTGACCGAAACGCAGCATAACCTAACCTAACCGTCGTTATGGCGGAAAAACGTCAGTCCACCGTGAAACCAGGCCAGAAGTGTATGAACACACCGTACTAGCACGTGGCAATATCTACACCGTAGATATTTCTACAACCTTAAGACTGCTGTTGTACGGTTACGATTGAAAAGATATTATCGGGGTGGGGTGAAGCCGTGAAGGAAGAAAATAAAATGAAATAAGCGTTACCGTGGCGTGTTCATTAATTTTGCCGTTACCGTCACTCGGTTGATGTACATTATAATGATATGACATTTTTGTTGTATTCAAGTGGGACAATACAAACGAGGCCCATGCACAGTCGCGACGGTAGAAATTATGCGAACGAAAGAAAACTGCCCTTTTGTGTTCGACTACCGTAGCCGAGGTGCGCGTTTTCCACCACAAATACATCAAGGGTGAAGCCAGGTCTTTGTTTAATAATAATAATAATAATAATAATAATAATAATAATAATAATAATAATAATAATAAATAATAATAATAATAATGATCATGATAAAAATTACAATAATTATAATTGTTATAAAAATGATAACAATAATAATAATAAATCTAATTATAAAAATAATAATACTAATAATAGTGATAATATCAGTAATAGTAATTGGAAGACACGTGGTAAAGACGACGTCTTTGCTCGGGTACATTACAATACATTTTACTCGCGGACGTGAATTAAACACGACGATAACGGCGAATAAGTATAGTTTATTTAATTATGTTTATTTTCCGCACCAACATTACAGTCGCAACTCATAATATTATATTACCGGTTGTAGCACTTTTGCGATCCCGTGGGTATAAGGACTAAACTTTCGCTTAAGAAGCACTATACTGACCATTTGATACGAGCAAACTCCGACTCCGACCTGGCAGTGCATATTTAAGGTAAATTTTCAAATCGCACTAAAGATTTTGTAATGAATTCATACGCTTAGCATATAAGCAAAAGAGTAGACGATAATAATAATACGGTTAGCTTCGGCCTTACTCTCGATAGTCGTCACTCGTATTGCGATCGCGAGTGCACCTAGATTGCCTATACAGGGCGCCGTTCGACAGTCATGGTTCGCAGCGATTTCGTGGTATTTTTTCAACCGTTCGCCATCGATTACGGTCAAACGACTAAAGGAAATATTACACTCGTGTAACGATATAAATTGCATGTATCACATGATTTAAAGGATGACACATTTTTATTTTCATTGAAAGCATTCATCACGCATTCCCTTTGGGGGACCCACTAAATATGTAACCTTGTCACCACGTCTTACAGCGTGATCCTTTATCTAAACTTTTGCTTGATAATATCGCCAATGTTAATAGGCTCGTATGGAAAAAACTGTTTGTTAGTTTGATATCGACTGGGTGGAAATATAATGGATTGAACATACATCTGAAAAATCGTGTCTTCGGTTCCATATACTTCGCGTACGAAACGATATAATTGGTATAATGAGAAATAACATTGTAAAATATATTAAAATATGCTCTACTTGCGTTGAAAATATTATGTTTCCGCTCGAATAAAATAGCTGTCGCTCATATAATTTCACTCGGTACGTAACTTAAAACCTATAGGCGTTTTTCGTAGTATCGGTTAAAGCTTAAATTATATTATGATGTAATGGATATCATTTTACCGAACTGTAAAATGTTTTCGCTCAGATCCGTCTGTCATATATGACGATTGACGGGACCATTATTCAAGTACGGATAATAATTTGTCACATCTCACCGAAAAACGGTTTCACGATGGTGCGGTTCGAGCGAGACTGTAATGGAATTATGAACTTGCTGGATATTGATTCAACTCAACAGCCGGTACTTAATATTGACATTTCGCTTTGGACCAATTTGCGCGGGGACGCTACCGCGATTTATGGTGTTAAGAATATCACTCTCATTTCCGTTTAAGTGTTTAACAATCTCAAATGCGTAGGTATAAAATATTTTTGCTTCGTGAAGTGAATGAAATATTAAGTAACCGATAAGTATTTTAATTCGCATTCGAGCGTGCAATGTACGAGTATTTGTGTCACAAAAAAATCGGTTCTTCCGAAAACATTTAAACTGATAATTTGTTGAAAAGTAGTAATTTTATAATTAAAAATTGCTTTCTTCGGATCATGTGAAAAGATTGGGATGTGTGTGTTTCGAGCTAAGTGCAATGGCTTTCAGCCATACTTATGAAATCCCGCACCGTCCATTTCCCATGATTCATTAATTAATTAATTTATTATTAATAGTTACACCTCCAAGGACAGAGAATTCTGATTAAATCATAGTACAACTCCATGGTATTTCAAAAAATATTTAACAATAATTGTCTTAACTGTGATCAACACACTCCACAACGACTTAAAAATTGAAACAGTCTCAGTCACAGCTAAAAGCATTAGGTACTATAAACAATTTTACAGTAAAGTAATTGAAAAACCACGCAAATCCACTATTATCTATATAAGCCAGCGGGTCCTTACCGGAAAATCTCTCATTATGACTAAAAATGCGCACATTGTCGGGATCTCTCGACTGTTAATAGATTTTCATCAACGTCACAGGGTACTCTACCGGTTGGCTTCCCATCTCATTTGGCTAACATGACTGTTTTTTATCTGTATTCGGAAAATTAACTTAATGTGAAAAAAAAAACAATTGTATATATCGTATATATTCTAAATTCTAAATAAAAAAATAAAAACCACTAAGATCAAAGGAAACACAAAATCAAGTAGATGCTATTATTTGTCTCCGAAGGAACTACAGATTTCAACTACGGCGTGTGGCGTGTCTGTGCACGATAAAATAAACGGTATAAGACGTACCGGAAATCTTAGGCAGAACCATCAGGACCGATTCTGAAACGTCGTCGCGATATTGCCGTCGGACGTGTGTGCACGGCGGTCTGATTACTTGAACTATTATTTCTCGAAAGCGAGTGCACGTGCAGCAGGTACTTCTCTCCGCGTAATAGGTGCAAATAACAATAACAATAATAATACGAACGTCCCACGCGTTAAAAGTTCTCGTCGCGATTTGTACGATCATTTGAAACCGCGTCGTCGTCGCGTGCGGTGAAAGTCTGCAAACTTCGCGTTTGAAACGGATTTTCCTCACGTTCCGAGAATATTTTTCGTGAATTACAATACGCACGCACACACATACACCATCGGTGTAACACTTTCGTTATGTTTGCGACACACACGCTTTCCGATCTGCTATTTTGACACTTTTGCACTTTTTTAAAGTACACCATACATTATGTTTAGGTACGGTCTAATATTTATTTAACAAGCTTGATGGTTCTTTGAAAGAAATTCGTTAAACAGAGATATTGTTACTCAAAGAAATGCAATTTTTTTCACCTTACTTTTTTCTGCCTACAAATTATGAAATACAAATATTTAAATACTTATAAAATATTATATAATATGTTTATACTTATTTTTTTTATTAAACGAAAAAATTGGCTTAATCACATGATAATATACATAAAATAATAAATGAGCAAACACAGACCTTACTTATGATTCATGAATCATGATATTACAAATATATACTATATATTGAGCATCAAAATAAACCTTTATAAACTTCAAATTTGTGAAATAAATAAAAACATAATCATATAATCATACTGTGTAAGAACAAATTTATTATATTTTTAATAGATTCTAAATTATAATATTTCATAAAATGCACGTAGTATTTGGTAAATTTATAATAAAATAATAATAGTATTAAGGATAATTATTATTATTAACTAGCAGTTTTGAGTAGTGAAATGTGGAGGTCGAGGCATCCATCGCGAACATTTTTGGTAATATTTTTATTAAAATAATAAGCTTAAATAGAAATATTTGTTAGACTAGGCCAAACACTCTTTTTATCATTATACTCATTTAAAACACTGCATAACCATACTATATATTTATATAATACGTTTATTGTTTTTATTTGAGAAAATATATATGTAATAGTTGATTTTCATTATAGCCTCTTATTTGGATGTGCTGAAAATTGAAATATTGATCCACTAACTTGTATTATCTGCAGGTCTATGTTTGAGTACACACGCATCAGATGGAAAAGGTAGTTTTCCATCGTCTAAGTTCTAAGGCGTAAGGGAGCATAGTTTGATCTTACAACCTTACAGATTAAAAAAATAACGATATCCGTTTGATAGGCTTTTACCATAACGCGTTATAACGGAATAGCGTGTTCCGTGCCAAAATACGCAAATGCTGGTTTCTTGGCTCTTCAAATACCACGGAGCCGCCAAAATTCTACCGCCGTTTAGACAGTTTATAAGAGATATACAATTAAAAAAGCAATTATATTATGAGTGATGGATAAACACAAACGAAAACATGGTTCTATTTTGATTTTTTTAAATCTGGTCTAATGTAGTGGAGACATTGTATATTAAAAGAAAACTACCCATAAGTCACACAGCCTATAATTGATTACCCGGGACTAAGAGTCCATCGGTTACGTTGTTCTTTTTAGTGTTTTCAAAATATTTTCTTGCGCAAATTTCCGTTGCATTTTTAATTTTTATTCATATCATCTTTCTTCACTATTATTTATTTATTTTATTTATTTATTTATATATGAACGGGCTAAGAGCCCAATAGTACAATACAATTTGTAGTAATAAAAATGAATAAACGCCAAACAATACACGGCGATTATATACAAGTAAAAATAATTACTTCTAAATAAATAAAGTAAAATAAATAAACTACTAAATAAAAAATTATTTCCTACGTTTAATATAATACATTTCTTATTTTCATTCCATTACATATTGAAGGTTTATAAATAATTTCAATGTCTATAAATACTTTGTAAATAACTGTACGTAAATATTTATTTTAATTATGTGTTAATTTTTGTTGTCTCAGGCTGGCAAGTTCCTAAATACAGTACTGGTTGGTTGAAAATGTTGTTGACCGTGTGAAATGAGATATACTCTAGGAGGGTGTGGTTCTCTAGAGGTTAGGGCTAGAACCGGCTATTTATAAGTCGTAGGGTAAATTAGTTAGTATTTGGAAGTGTGAGGATCTTTTTGGGGGTCGGGGGTGGGGATAGAGCTCCACATGGCATTTATGACGTATAAATATAATCCGAATTTGGACAATTCACGTCCCTTGTGATTTCTGGAAAATTAGCCTTATAGGAGCTAGATTCGTCGGTGACCATGACATACGAGAAGCGTTTCGTGGTTTTTATGGAGTTGCACGGTATCTACATGCGGTATTGCTGAAGTGACTAATAAACGAGCTGTTTGACCTAGAAACTAGGCATTCTAGAGCACTACATTTGTCGGTAACTGTCTTGCAAGTGGAGAATTTCGTTGCTTTTTTGGAACCGTACGGTAGCTTTTTGGTAGTTTAGTGAAATGTGGTTTTGTTTGAAAGTGTGATGTCTTGGAGTAGATGGATGGAATAGAGCGAGAGTTACACATGGTTTTGAACATCGGATCTGTTCATCAAAGTTTCTGGGTGTTCACATTTCGTCTCGTTTTACAGTTTGGCGCACATACATATGCGCTACGACTGTATGCGTAAATCGTAGATTTTTCCCATTAGGATTATGCTCATAATTAGTACGGTGGGTTTGAGTGATAATAATAACTATCTGGATCTTAATCATAATAATAAAGTCTTACGGTAAATAAATAATACTGATAATAGTATGTTATCTTAGCCTGTAGGTAAATCGCGATGCGTGACCGTCAACTCGTATTTTTAGAAAAAAATGTTTTGCGAGTTTGCACTCTATAAATAACAACAGATTAAATGTATTGTAGAATTATATTATGTGCGATTTAATTCGATAAATTGAAATGAAACGTAGGTGGAGATTCACTGATTATATGACTATATGATTTTGGTACGTACTGTGGTAGTAGGTGATCGGAATAAATAAAAAAATCAACCGGCGCCCTACACGCACGCAAGCCAAGCCGAAAAAGAACCTTGTACGTTTCCTCTACGGCACACGGTTTCGGGTACAAGAGTCGCGATCCGCAGTGGGTTTTTCGCGATAGACGCGAATCGTACTTCACCTCGTGTAGGCTCACCTTGGTTTTTATGACTCGAGTGAGCACGCACAAAGTCCTAGTGTGAATTGCGTACACCTAATGCGTCGACGGCTGGAAACACGTGGTTACCTGGCAGCACCATCATAGCGTTTCGTGGTTTTTGTTTTCACTGCTCTTGGTCACCATATTTAGGTTTAAAATTGGTACTGCAGTGGGCGTATAACACGCGCACACTCGTTCTCATGGAGTTAAGATCAGTTTTCAAAAGCCACCCCCATTCGTGCGACGGTAGTTTTTATTTTCTCTTCATGTTCCGATCGAACCGACTTTCCATAAGTCTTAGTATTATACGTAGAACGCTTAACTCTTTTTTTTACGCCTCGTCTACCCACACCCGACGGTGCCATTCAAATGTGTTCCCGAATATTCTGGCTGAATTAATCACTCCTTTGTGAGTGCAATATAGACTCTTTCGACCATTGAGTGTTTTGAAACGGTCCGCTGTTAGGGTTTCCCTAATTTAAAGGCAAATATTTTTATGCTTTTTGTTTTTGCGAACTACGCCGACGGATTGAACGTCGTTTCTTAGAAAATTTTTCGGACATGACATGGTCTGCGGAATTCGGACTAACTCTAACATATTTCCATACGAAGGGTGGGACAGAGATAGTTATGGATACCATAACACGTCCAAACCGTCACGACTCGATCATGTTTGTGACTCGAGATGTTGATACGAACATCAAAATACATATGTGAAGTTCGTAATAAGAATAAAATTATTGAAAAAAAAAATCAAACAAAAAAACCGGGTATACGTTATTCGAATAATTTTTGCATGTATAAAACACTTTGACAGTGAAATCGCGTTAAAATTCTTTGTATTTTTCTTTTGCTTACGACGAATCCGAACGAGTAAATAAACCATAAATAATAATGACAATAACAAATCAAGATTGTGCGTCTCTTCTCTGTGCGGGTGGCAGAACGTTGCCAGTCCGCCGGAATGTATATATCCAATTATTAGACTTATCATCGCGTAGCGTTCGAGACGACAAAAACATAAAATATCTATCGTATTTCACTCGAATTTCAAAGACCGTCTTTTTCTCTCGTCACTTTTTCATCTTTATTTTTTTTCTTCATCTCTACGCGTTTTTTGATTACCTCGAACCTATACTCTGTACCTCCCAACATAACTCGGATTCTCAGGCGGGAATCATTTCCGCCGGGAGTCGACGACCAGTTCTACGAAATAAGTAATAACCATAGCGTTTGATACGGTATAAATTACGCTACACGCTCGTTTATACATAGCGGGTCGAATCCAAAATGTATAAACACGTTAGAACGCGTTCGGTTTCGAACAAGCGTAATGCGCGTTTTCCATTCGGTACGTATTTTTCTTCTTTCCGACCTTTCTCGCGCACGATCCGTAATCGACTGTATTACACGGTCGGTTGATAATCGGGAATTTCTGCTTTATTATTATATTATGCTGCCGCCGCAGCGTCTATAACATATAGTCGCGTCAACGGGAATTACATTGTACACGGATTACATAAGGATCACTTTACCGCACGGCGGCGCGCGGGCATAATATTATCTGGATTGATAATTAATACCGCGCAGTGCGCCCCGGATCATAACAGGAATTTTAGCCACTAGTACACGTGTAGGGACTGCAGGTAATAGTGCGCGCACCTGATATCCTAGCGTGGTCGGAGGGGGTTGATTTAAGTTATAAAAAATGAAATTAATACGAGGCAGCGCTTACATTTCGATAAAAGCGCGCGACGCGGACGGATTTTGCGCGTCGTCTTTTCAATGCACAACGATCGATAAAACGTCAGAAATTTCACTCGTGTCTTTACGGAAAATGTTCTCGTTGCGCGTGTGCTTCCGCGGTATTTCCGGGTACTTTTAAAGTCAGACTAGCGTACACTCCGAGTCGCGTTCGTCCTGCACCCCACGCGCTGCATGAGTACCAAACGACGTCCACGTAGCTTCTACCCTTTATGGTTTCCAGATGATGACTGCGCAACACAATTACGTACAAGTGACCAGCTGCTGCCTTGGGGCAATCGTTCAAGTTGCCCTTTCGACCCTTTCGCGGTCGCGGCTAACCATGTACGGTGAGGTCCGCGTGAAGCTACCCCCAGGTGGTCCCGCGGTCGTTACTCTAGCACGTTCCGGGCCGGCTGTCGTACAATTGGCGGCGCCAAGTTTCGTGGCCAGATATTGTATTCTTTCGTTTTCGTCCGTAGCCTCTTGCATCGGATACGCATCCGGACCGCGCGCAGTTTATCGGACGCGAACAATGCGAAACCGTCCGGATAACGACATCACGTTTTAAGACGCGCGAGTTGGGTGTGAAGCGCGAGACTGTTGTAAATGTGTCGGAAAAAATACACCCCTACGAGACGCGCGTTGGTGCAATACTCCGTCTCGGGTTGTATACGTTGTGATTAGGCGTACCTATTGTATTATAGTGTTATGTAAATGCGTTTTTGTGTTTGTACACGGACAAGTCTGCGGAAGAATGCGCGTGTTACCATCGTTCGTCTACATAATACGCGACGTGCAGCACATAAAGGCAAAATATACGATAATTTTACGAGGCAGGAAGTGATTTAGGACAATACGCGTGGTTGTTTTCCGAGGTCATGGCGTAACGGTATTAGGGTTTTGTCCAGACGAATGTAATAATCTAAAATCGGTATTCCGATAACACGTGTTTCGGATAAACAGTAAAGTTGTATGCGGAAAACGGTTTTAGATTCCGAGCTATCGAAGAACGCTGTTAATTTGGTTTCACGGGTGTTCGTGTTATTCTGACCGTAAACTGCACCGAAGAAATTCTGAGTTGCGTCGGAACCGTGGATCATACTTTTATGTTTCTAAATATAAGTATTACGAGAAGACCTTATATAACCACCATGCTTCTTCGTCTGTTAGTTACCAGTTTTTAAAGTCACGGTGATTGGTGTTAAGTTATTAAATTATTTAAATTGTTTCACTTAGAATAAAAATAAGTTCAAGAATATGAGTGCTTATTAATGCTAAATACAGGTACCATCATTTTAATGCTTCATTTAGAAATTAAGATATACTTACAATAGTTAACAAATAAATTGTTTTTAATCGACCATTGAAATTTATAGCTTCTTATTCAAAATAGGTACCTTTAGAAACCGGGAATCTGGAACGCATTATCCTAATTCGTATAAAGATCAAGGCCCCGTATCCGAGGTACTTTTGCAATTTTGTAATAGCGCGAACGAATTGCATTTTGTTTTGTCCAGATATGGACGATTAAATATTACTATTGGTACATTATGTTATTATATCTTTATACAACACTGGCAAATATTGGCTTTCGTGTTTCGCGCCTATAATAGTCTCCAGCGACGGTACGATCACTTCTATTATTATCTCCTTGAGCGGAAATTTCTAAAATAATATTCTGAAATTCTGATGGGCCGTAGATTCGTTTGAACCGTGGAAACCGCAACTGTATAAAATTAAACAGAATCAGTCGGTTCGAATCGCAATTATATCATACGGACTGCACGCTTTTAATCTACTGCGATCACAGCGCTATATCGGCTTATCTAACGGTCACTTTGACGCGGTAAAATATTATATTAACACGTTTGATATATTGTATTTACATGTTCAAATGTTGTCCGAAACATCACGCCAGATTGCACTCTCGTCGAGTAAATTACGCAAACGAGTAAAATGCAACGTTTCTCCTTCGAAAAACGATTTAGTTTTCATAGTAAACTTTGTCTTCAAACTAAAAGCAGAATCGGTTAATACTGCTGCGATACACCGAGTCTCCCACTTACGCAATATTATTTCTATCATTGTCATCATGTCGAGGTCACCAACTTTGATATCACTTACTTAAATTATTATACATAACTGCATACGAGTCATTTGGCGAATCAAATGATATCTTCGCACTGCCTATGATTTTACTATGACATACAAAACATTTTTAAGGAAAATATGTATTTTACTCGATTGTGTTGTATGCAAAACATAGCCGTATACCAACATGTCCGTGTTGTCGTATACTCCACATATAGACTTGACGTATATATAACAGATTTTACATTTCGGTTCCATCACTAAGACCATCAAACAACTAAATATCGAAACCGTTCGTAGAGATTTTTAAGTCGACTTCCCATTTTGTGAGACCACGAAGACGAGTGCTGCGCTAAATGATTGTCTTATAAAAATACCTTAGGTTTTTCTCTATATCACTATAGAGTCACTTTACTCTCGAACAACCGACCACGGATGTTCGAGCGTCAGATTACCTTAATCTAGACAAATGTGGTATTACTTTCCAACTGACCACGATAACGAGCACTAGATGAAAGGTAAGTAAAGTACCTTCCTAATACAAAAAATATTCACTTGCCACAATGTTAGAGCATGCAATACCACTATTTGTACATCAACGATACCTTTGAAGAAAACAATCTCAGAAAATACAAATAGTTTCTTGGTATAAAAATAGTTCGACCGTAATGAAAATACTTTAAGACAAATGGACAAATAGATAAGACATATTTCGTCGAAACGGTTAGTCCCGAAAAAATATTCATCAGTTTGCGTCGTCCGTCCTTCACCTCGATACGAGATGGACAGTCCCTTACTCATTATTGACGCCGTTTTTTGTAGGCGTCCTTTAATCGGATTCCGATCTCCAATTCGAATCGATCACGATGTTGATCATGCCTAATTTCATTTTGTACGGGAACACGGTTTTATGCTCGTCGCGTACAATAATATAATATACGATTAATAATCAGAATATTCAAAATAATAACAGCTAGTCGTTGTATATGCCACAGTACGTGGCAAGGATACTCGACGGTTTAGTTTTTTTCTGATGAACTCCGATGTGCGTTTCGTTATTCACGCGCGATTTGATTTGTCTGCCGAGGTGGTCGAGTAGGCGGTGAATTTTAACCCGTATATAAAAGTGTACACCAGATTTAACTCCAAGCCATATCGTGCAGTACACGTTTCGTAATTTGCTGTCTACTGTGTACAATGGGTAGTGATTTCAAGTTATAATTGAAAAGCGTATAACGGTGCCATGTATTTGTGTGTGTGTGTACCGTTCCCTAATGAATATAAATTCTTGTTGAAAGTTTCGCGCGTTCCTTATAATTCAAACAAAATTGACAAAGTTCGTGCTTGATACGAAATTAATCAGATATAATATATTGTACTCGCCACTCGGAATCTGTTCCCTATTGTGATTAATTCCCATTGCTTTTACTTTTTTTTTCGCTATCAACGTAAACGCGATGAGTCTGCGTTGTAGTATAGCGTTTGTGCACCGTCACGGTTTTTCGTTCGCTTCAAACGTGAACGCGCAGCTTTCGCATCCTGATCCACGCACTTGCATCGCGTTGCGAAACGGATAAACGCGTGTGAATAATATATTTAATCGCTATCAAAGTACCGATGTTGTCATTATCACGACAATGGTGTGCACGAGCGATGGACTGATATACGCGAAAGTAGTGGCCGGTGTGGTCGATCGCCAAACGGTTTGTCAAGTCACTGCTCAGATCACTATAGTGATATGCCCATAACCAGGAAAATTCAGCGCACCAATATTAGTATATTATTTTATCGACGCACGGTACTTGTCTTTGAAAAATTATTGAGATGAAATAATAGTGATGAACTGAAATCCACCCCCTTCCCACACAATAAAAAGCAGTGCTTGACCGTGCTGTACCTAAGAGTACACGGAAACCATCTACTCGAACCTAAACTGCGATTGTTAGTTCGCACTCACCCGGTAATGGACGATCATTTGAACATGGAAAGATGGTAGGTGGACTTTCAATAACACGATTTTTCCAACTCTGAATCTTGTTACTTGCGCATACCGTAACGGGTTTGATGTTTTACATTTTAAATATGTCATCGATTTAAAGCCTTATAAAAAAAGCCGGGTTCGGTCGAGCATTTAACGATGATTCACCGTAATAAAACTTGCCTACCACGGATGCCGGGTATGATTTCTCTACGCTTTCCATACGACGCTTTCACAACAGTTAATATATTTAAAACGCTGATGTACACGAGTTGTGTACATTTACGTCGCCTTGTACAGCACCACGAAGACGTTTGCAGACCGAGGGCGAGGTACAACCGTAAAGTATTACAAAACAGCAACCGCGGTTTCATCGAGCTGCGTAAAAACCTCTTTCGTACATTTTTTTTTCCAACAAAAGTTGTAGTACACGTTGAACGTCCACCCCCCCCCCTCGTTTTAACGTGCACGTGTATACGACATTTTGCAAAGTATTAAATGAAGCCGCGATGAGAGGGATGGCGGGGGGGGGATGAGTGCGAAAAAATCGATTTCTCGACACTTTGCAGGTATACGTACGCGTAGCATTAGCGTATACAATGGCGTGGGTGTTCGCGATGAATACTTTCATATTACGACGGGTCTTAAACGAATGCTTAAATATTTAACAGTGCCCCACCGAGAGCGTCCGCGATGACGACGTGCACAGATAACGGCCGTAACGCGACTCCCACACGCGCGCGCGCTCGCCCGCTCGCTAACGGTTCGTTAAATTTAACGACCGGGCGGTTAAGTTAAACAAATTTCCATGTACGAATCGTCGCGAATCACTATCGTTTCGGCGATCGAGTTACCCTCCCCCGTTTATGACGGTTACCGCGCTGGGGAGCGTCTCGGGGGTCGAGTTTTTTGCATCCCCCACCCCGTCGCCGCTTAGGGCGGTTACCGCGACGGGGAGCGTCTTGAGGGTCTCGAGGGGTCTGCGATTACCGGCGCGTGCACGAATGGCGCCGATCGCGCGCGGAAGGAGTACGCGACGTCAACCGTTGCCGTGTACATTTATAATGTACGGCAAATGAATACGTGGCGACAGCGCGCGGCGGAAACGCGGAATGACGGAATAGACGAGCGGAGCGTTACGCGTTAATACGAAACGATAAATAACTGTGCGAGCAAAAAATTGGGGGAAAACGTCGTGCGAATAATCATATTCGTCGAACGAATTGTTTCGTATGGAAATGAAAAAAGCTTGTCAATCACTGATAAGCGTGGTGCAAAAGCAGTCGAATAAATCGTGACAAGTCCAACTCCGACAGCTTTAATTTCGTTTTAGGACACCTTAGATTTATTATTTTAGCGATTCATCTTTAACGACTCGAATTCCTCAATCCCCTCTAACGTACTTCAAATAGTGCTGATGACGACTCGAAGGTTTTTCTTAAAGTTAATTGCTAACCGAATGCGATTTGATACTCCGAAAAACATTCCGTTTTTCTAAACTTCAAGTCATAAATTGTGAACAATTGTACCGATTTGGTTTTAGATTCGCCTACGTTTTCGACGTTCTCAACGAATTGAATAAGACCGTGGAAATCGAGCTCTGCTCGTTTAAAGTAAATAAAAAAACCGTTAACCCATGTGACTTCAGTTCGAGTGATATATCACCGTCACACATGTGTTGTAGACGTAATCGCATATCATGCGCGCGCACGTTGGTCTACTGAATTCGGTGTTTTACATCTCGGTCACATACGGTGGTCGGGTTAAGTCGTAGTGACGGCTCCGAATAACCGCAGCGATGAAACGTCATCATTGCGGCGGCTGCGCGCAGATGACCGATCGTATAGTTTCCAAATCGCGTCCAAAGTTGTACGAGCTCAGCACAAGGCGCAATGTTCTCGTTACACCCCATTACGATCGAACAGTTGGATATATGGAAATACGGTCGTTTAAAGGTTTACCGAGTGGAGTACTGCTCGTTCGCTGTCGACTCTTTCGTAAGAAAAAATAAAAAGATATCATACATTTAACCCCACCTCAGCCCCGCTCCTGCGCATCTATCGTCATTGTTCTGTTCGAACCGACCACGAGCGTTTGTCTATCATTCTACCCCAAATCACTCTCGCTATTTATTTTTCTGTTTAGATGTTAAAAACGAAGTGAAAATTTCTCACACGCTCGTTAGATTTAACGGAGACAAAAAAAACGGGACTACAGAATCGGACTATAGTTATTTTTATTATTTGTTACGACTTTACTCTTTAACTCTTTCGTACATTTTTATTTGCATTTCATTGAAGGATAGTATATACCCATAATAAAATGTATATTATATTTAAACGATTAATCAAATAAAAACTCATCCGAAGGTATTGACAGACTATAATTATAATAAGCATAATAATGGTATAAGTCTCCAAATAAGTCGAGGCTTATGAGTTATAGCTATTTTTCCACTATGCTAATTATGGTTCAATTGATAGTTGAAGCTTAGAGTAAATACCTATTGAAAATTTCATTTTTTGCCTTAGCATCTTACAAGTCAGAATTTATTGCACTAAATAATGGTTTTATTTTTTTATTCTTTTTCGCTTTCACGCCGTTTTGCTACCGCGCAGCAGTACCTATACTATATATTGATCCGCAATAAATATTTTATGCGTGTCAATAAATATTTAAAACTGACTTAAAATATTTTTAAATTGTTATACCGTTAAATGGTGGCGTGAGAGATATAAGAGCTCCATGTGCCATCACACTATCGACAGTTGTTTTCCATTGTCCCGAAGACTGAATAAGCGATAATAAATATATCGATTTAAATGATTAACATTATTACGTTTAAACATCTCGTCCTTTGAAAGCATCCACTACAAATTGCTGTGTCCCCTCCCCCCACAAGGTTCCTTATCTTCGTTATCGTTATTTTTTACTTGTTATCCATCTCCGTCGATCTGACTCCAAATAATCGTGAAGATTGTTTTTAGCTCTAACGAACTCATTATCGGCATTTCTTTGCGTAGTCTTCGTTCTTTGACGCCGTCAATTTTCACTTATTTAATTACTCATTTCATCTTTCAACTTTGCAGGCAATAAATGTATATATATATTATATATAATATTATGTAGACACGCGTTGGGTGGTTTCGAAACAAAAATAATTTTAATAACGGTGGCGTGAGCGGCACGAGAGAAGCGATACCGATTAAAAAACCTATTCGGCTTCCTGAAAGAAACTGTATAGACAACTGTTGGATATCGCGCACGATATTTATTATAAAAAACCGTTGTCGGTACTATAGATTATATATCAGACTAAGTAAAGGGTGCGCTTCACATGGGTGTACGTCGGCAGCTGTTAAGAACAGTGGTGACCAACCTTTTTTTTTCCGAGGGCCGTAAAAGAAAAATTTTTTTGCCGGCCACAAGCTTAAATATAAACACAGCATAATCTTTTTTTTAGTTTTGAGGAACACAATGTTATTTTTCAATTTGATTTAGAAATATAGATAATTTATTTTAAAAAGCTCTTACAGTACCAAATAAAGCACTGATAAGTTTTTATTTTCTTTGTACTCAAAGATTTCTTAAATTAAGAAGATGGGAAAATGATCTGTTGAGAACACTGGATCCAAAAGCTATTCAACATCTGTGAGTTGTGCACATGGCTTGTTTTTTCCGTTAAAAAATTTCAATACGGACAGGTAAAAAAAAAATCGTATACAAATGTTTATTAAGAGTAAATCGAATTTTTGAAATTTGAAGTAATTATTTCAATTTTGATTTACTACTTTGGCGGGCTGGTTTGTAAATGTTTGTGAGCCTTAGTAGGTCACTGCTGGTTTAGAATAATAACGGGACGTAATACGACGTACTTTTCGAGTAATTATTATTATTCCGCTGCAAAAATCCACCCAGTTTTCCGGGAAAATTCGAAAATTTCTTATCTCACGAACAAAGCTGTGCAGGGGGCTTAATACGCGCTGTTGTGCAATTGAAATCGATTATGCATGAAAAGACGTATTTTATAAAATATAATATGTATACCATTGAATCGTTGTTCTAGAAAAAAAAAGAAAAATAATAATTAAAATAATAATAATAATAATAATAATAAAAACACGCGCGCGCGCAAGAATTGTCTCCGGGAAAATGAGTTGTATCGTCAAAGGGGGATTGCGGTCACTGAGAACGGATTTTACGATAATAATTCGAAAATATCGTTTTTTATTTTCCTTTTCACTACGTGGCTTAAATTTATTTGATTGCTCCGAGAACACCGTTGTATACGCGCGCACTTCGCGAAATCAGACCGGCAGACATTCCGATTTTGATAAAAAAAAATCACTACCGACGACGGGTGGGTTATATAATATAGCTAATGCAGTATACGGGGAGGGCCACCAGTGTTTTTCCGTACAGGTAATGCGAAAACAACGCGGTAAAGCAGCGCCTACGAATTAAATAAAATGTACAACATTTTTATAGTCCCGAAAGAAAAGTTTATCGGGCAAATATTATAAAAATAGCTTTTACGAATAATTATAATAATAATTGTCATACAATTAAAAAAAAAAACAGTTTCACGCAAACCTGTTTTGTTAGTTATTCCCGTACGGTTTATTACTGTATAACATTTTTGTAATAAGCAGTTTTCCGTCTTTAAGTATAATGTTTAACGTATCCCGCAACAACGTTTCTGCATGGTAATACATGTGCTTCGCATCACGCATACCTTTACGATATTAACTTAATAGTTTTTGCGCGTGCATACCGCCCGAACTACGTTTTTTCGTGATGGCAATTGATAAAGTTTTTAATGGGTTTTTTTCTCCTAGTCTAACTCAAAGAACCTTTTTTCGTAAGTCTATACTCGCCTCGGAGCTAATAATTATCACTCCCAAAATACTCCTGATTGCATGTGTTTTTCGGTTTATTTTTATTATCTACGGATTATCTACGCATAACAATCGCTACCTATCACGACATTCGAGTGTTCGGAAACGGTTAAAAATTTCGCGCCCGGTATGTATCATTACCGTGCTAAGCCGTTTTACGGTGTTTCAAAACAATTCGTGTGATAAAACGTAGCAAATAATCGCTTACCATACATCGGTGTACAAGCAGCGAGTAATGTGGCAGGAACAGATGGTTGAACAACATTGATTGTTTCAAATCATAACTAACATCAAAATACTTTTTTTTTAAGTACAACCGATTTGGATAAACGTAAATTCGGAACAATGATCGACTTCACGGTGCTCATATCGAAAATGACGGACGAACGATTTGCGATACGTGACGCGCAAATTATTATTGTCGTACTGCGTCGTGCGTATAATAATATAATATTGCGTCTCGGCGTTCGCGTAAAACGATCACTCCGTGTCGTTATGCGACATAATACATATAATAATAATAATAATCATTATTAGCATAATTGGAGTTTAAGCGAACGGTGTGGATTAGCCACGTGAACGTTAATTATTTAGAAACATGTGGCAACGACGCCTTGGGAAAACGACGCGTAAAATAAGACTCGCGTATAATACACTTATCATGATAACACATTTTATGTGCTGCACGTCGTACGAAATTACGGCACCCCCCTAAGGCAACTGGGGGCCACGTGGGAACAAATCCAAGAAACTCTCCACCGCCACCACCGGCTGTAATATTTATAATGATCATCGTAGTCGGGGTGTTCTCGACGACCCGCGTGTACTTGAATTGCCTATACGGCACGCCGTCGTTACTCGATGCGTTCGACGGCGGACGCGTTTTCATCCGCGCGGAACGAAATAATATTACTGTCACGACGACGTTACGATGGAGATAATATTAAATTTATATATAATAACAGCGGAGATTAATAATAATAATAATCATTATAATTGTTATTATATTTTGTTCCGCGGTCTCGCTTAAGTTCCGTCGCGCGCAATATTCCGCCGTCGGGAGTTAAACCGCACGTAAATTATACGTTTATCTTGATACCTGAAACATTATAGTTTACGCATGACGACGTGATTTTCTTACGACATTTGGTTTATTTGTTTCATTCGTAATAATATTTAAAAACGGTAGATGGTTATTATTCTCGCAGCGGTCGGTTTTCGTTCGTACGATGACGACTATATTTACTATGGAATTATTGAAACCGATCGTTGGTTCCCGGTAAGTAGGCATCATCTAAAGATCAAACGTGGTAACATATAAAGCCGTTGCAGACGCCGTGTCGTTGGTCGACGTTATTTAGTACACGATTCTGGTAGTAATTATGAATCACAGAAAATACCGTGACTGCAGTGGCCGCTGAAAGTCTTAATCATCTAACCACTTTCGAATAGAAGAAGCCGGTCCTAAACAACACATACTTGGAAAGTAGAAAACATTTATCCAAAGTGTGCAGTGACTTATAGTGACTTAAGAGGCCGCGATGAAAAAAAAATTAGGAGCCACTGGTGTAAAGTATTTAAATTCTAACTTTTGATTCCATCGAAAAAAAGAACTATACATTTTTCCACTCTTAAAATGTTGTCGTTCTAGGCCCGCACCTGAGCACGCCACCTGCTTAAAGGTTAAATTCATTGTAACGTTAATCATCGTTACGCATCGTTAACCGCGCAACGCACAAATAAGGACAGGGTCGTTCGCCGAACGTAACAATTCAATCGGACAACTATTGGAATCGCGAGCCGGGTACAGACGGATTTGTCGAATTCGGGGTCCGTTTCGCACTCGTTGCTGCTGCAGTGCACACTCCATCGTTGTCGTATCGTCGGAAACAATGGTTATATTATTATTATTATTATTATTGTTATGCGCGCGGATGTCGGCGATTTAATTATAATAATCCGACAAACAATGCGGTTCGGTGCGGAATCGCATGTACAGTTGTACGTTTTCCGGATGATATTACCGCGTACAATTACGCCGATCGACATAATAATACTCGCAACCCGGCGCGATAATAGAGAGGTGTTCGCGCAGCTCTCTATTTATTTCCAAGGCGCGCGACGTGTCGTTGTTCATCATTATGCATCCTCGGCGTTTCGTACACGTGCTGAATATCTTTAACCGTCGCGACTACGTTCGAAGCAATCGCTACGTTTGAAAACGTCATTTCATCTCGCCAGTACCTTGGATCACCACTGAACGGACAAGAAATAATTAAAAAAAAAACAACAAATAGCCCAAACCGGTGCGATCGGAACGCGTGCGGTACACAGTTTTTTTTCTACGGGGTATCTATACAATGGCCTCCGACGATAACGAACGAATGTGATTTCGGGCGCGTTCGAAAGGTATTACACGTACAGGTTTTGAATATTTAATATTTTAATTCTGTCGGAATGCGGACGAACCTTGGGTAGAAAATGCAGACGACGCAAGCGATATACACGTCTAATGTTCGGTTGTTGGCTGGACGTTCGAAAAATAACAAAATAAAAATAAATGAAAGATTTCCCGTCGGGTAATATCTTTTGTATCGCGAAACGTGCCCGTCGTTGGGATAAATGCTAACCCGAGCGCAATGGTCACGGAAACGTCGTTGTCGCTGACGAAAATCGAGTCCGCGAATCGGACCCGTGCGTCGGGGCCCGGTCGTCGATAATTTGGCGGGGACGGTAATCATGAAACATCAATCGCCGGGCTTAACGTCGTTTCTACGGTGGACAATGTGTCTCGGTCGTGAGGCGAATGCTAATCCTCGAGGGCTGCGGCTCTCGCACAAGGGTCCACGTTAAACCATGGGACGTGCGTACACTTCGGTACACACGGTCGAGTCCTATCTCCGTTTCATCGGCCTTAAACAATTAAAAATCGTCAAACCCAGGACGAGTACGGGTTTGCCGAGAAAAGATTAAAAATTCATGCCGCGTGCGGTTTATTTAATATGTACTATACCGTGCAAAAATAGCTTATAATATATAAAGTTCCCGTATCTCTTATTTACCCGTTTGGCCGTATTACTTTTGGACGCAAATTTACTGATGTCATAGGTACTTGTTTTGGATAAAATTAACTATAATATTGTATGCTTCCAGTCATTGTATGAAATTAGTACTCGAATTCAATATCAAAATACACGAAATTCAGATTTATTTTTCTTAGCTCTTCATTTGAAAACTTATATTGCTACAAATTATTTCCTCTCTGTTTCTTCCGAATTTTAATTTTAGCTAATACAATTTGTTTACATTTGGATATCTTTCTCGTATTTATTTTAAATAAAAATAAATGTTATTACTAAAAGATATTCATTAACTAACTCACAAAAAAGAATAGTTTAAAAAATGAAAAGAAATAAAATGTAATATCTGATCTATTAGTGTTGTGTTCTATGGTAGTTTATTTTTCGATGTTACAGTTCTTGTTTTTTTTTCGTTTTATATTTTTCCATAATACATAACTTGTTAGTCATTTTTATACATCACTTCAACTATTCTTTATATAAATTCTACACTTATTTAGTAACAACCATTTTTGTTGTTGTTTTTTTTTTGTTATTAGTCTGTATTTGTTGTAAATATATACTTTGTGAAAGAGCAGATGCCCGTTAATGTATAAAATAAATAAAAAAGGTACGGTAAAACAAAAAAATCAATCAGTAAACGTGCAATACCTCATAAGATAATTCAATCGACGAGGAAAAATAATTAGCTTTAATGTTATCAACAGAACACAAAGCAATACATTTTCAAATCAACGTGTTGTTGGCATATCGATGAGTTATAAAACAAAAAAAAAATAAATAAAAAAAAAAAGATTTATTACCGTTAACGAATGTCAGTAAAATAAAAAGGATGGATAAATACTGATTTTGATTTTAAAGACTGGTCCTGGTTTCCTAGGTCTTGACTCTTAACTATATTTGTAGTGATCAATATACCAATATAAATTATATATATATAAATGTCAGATCGAAGGACTCACTCAGCTGTAATACGCCCGTTAAACTAAATGCGCAATCAGATGTATTGATACATTTGACCTCGGAAAAGACTCTAAAAGATCATAAAATTAAACCACCACGGATAAAACATCTCTATAGTATCGTCGACCCGAGCTATCGGATTAAGTACGAGATGAAGCCAAAACTCTAAAAAGTTTTCGAAAAGAAATATCTGGCACGACTTTATATAATGACAACTATTACGAACACAATGCAGTAGTGTTAGCGATCGCGAACGTGTCGCGCTGCACCAATGTTGTCAGTGTAAAAGTATATAAACGAGAAAAACTAAAAAAGGTAATGCGCACTGCCTGTACGTCTCAAAGAAGATCTTTTTGGAATGGGAAAACAATATCACCGTCGTCGGTTTACCGTTCAACTTCCGACTCGTTCAGGTCGAAGAGTAATATCTGTACTTGTTTCATAAATGACAATTTTGAAAAATCTTCACATGTAACACGTTTCGCTACCACGGGAAAGGAAGGTATACGTTTTCAAACGTAATTGGTTTTCACATCGAACTCGTGGGAAAATTCCGAAAAACAATAACTATGCTTCATAGTCGGCTGCGGAATTAATATTATGATATAGAAAATGAAGGAAAATCAAATGTAATGATATTGACAAATGTAATACTATTATACCGTTTGCATATAAATCTCTATCTGTTCTGACGAATTGTATTTCGTACGCGACAGAACATTGCGGTTTTATTCCTGCGAGGCGTCTTGCCAACAAAACTGGACGGATAGTGGACGGTGTGTGTGTTTGCGGGACGTGGTCCATTTCTTATTATGTCTACGGGGTAGTAACCCACACGTCAGGCGACAGGAAAACGATCGCTTCAGCCGGACGGAATAAATCGCACGATGGATAAATTAGGGCTGCCGAGTGGCCACCTGGGATGCTGCGGTATAATAATATGTATATAATATATTTGTACATATATAAAGCTTATGGTTTCGAACTCGACCTTTTTGGAGTGCCCCTCGCGTGCTGCAGACTCTCCGGGAAATCATGTACCCTCGGTAGTTTTTAGGTGCAGAATTTTCATAGTTACATTTACCAGCATTTTTATCGTGAGAGTTGGCGAAAAAGTCGCTACCCGTAAATAAATCCATTCGAAATACTATGATTATCCGTGGGTCCGTGATGATATACGCGTAGCGCAGTAGGTACACCGCACGCAGATGCTATCATTATTATAATTGTTATTTCTATTATTAGAACTGTTGTGACTAAATCATCATCATTATCGTCGTTAATACAACACCACGAGAGACGATAGCTAACTAATTAACTGCGCTGTGCATAAATATGATAATAGCATTGCGGACGGGAACACGCTTCGCTGACTGATTTAATAGTATGCCGCGGAGGAACTGTACAGTATCGCTAGCGAAAGTGTTTCGTAAGAGGGGCGGTTTTTATTTAAATAATCTTTTATCGCGAATTATACCGAAAATGAGGAATTCGTACGCATGTAGGAGAAATAATCCTTGAATAATAATAAGATTAACGAAAAGCGGAGATTCCGGAATCCAGATTTCCATCGCATGAACAATATATTATAATATTACAAGCGAACGTTATCAAAATACGTCTGCAGATGCCGGTGAAGCAGACGTCATGTCTAAGGCAGCTCTCGAAGTCGAGGGTTTTCCGTAAGCCCTTCGGCTAGTCCCGTCTCATCGCCTACAACACTGCAATCCTGTGAGTAAAGTTAATTTTTTTTTAATACGCGTTCATTGCTCTCGTGACAAATCAATAAACACCATGTTTTTGGCGAAAACTCCGCTTAGAACCGGAGAAACGTACGTCTCACGTATGTTGGTTATTGAACGATTAAATAGTATTGTTTTTTTGGTTGATGTATCTAAGTGTTTTTGCGAGAATGTATTTTTTATCGTCACGGCTGTTCTGCTAATCCCAATTACCAAATACAAGTTTTTTGATCTGAGTCGGCCGTTCGTTATGAAAAACACGTCTACGCTTTAAAAATGAAATTCGGACAGGTAGTAAATTATTAAAATTCCAACCCTATAAATGGAGTGGTTATGTGGGATTATATTTTGCAAAACTCCTTTTTAATCTTTTGAACTTTAAAATTCTGTGAATGAAAAAAAAAACGCTTAAATATAAACATAAGAAAATTGTAAAAATATAGTTCCTTTTTTGCGTAAATATCTCGTATTTATGCCTTCATATTCTTGGTTAATTATTATTTCAAGACTTCATACAAAAATAGATGAAAAGAGTGAAAAAAATATCGTCAAGAGTTATGGAAACTGTGTCCTATTACGTCGATGTTTATTAAACGAAAATTATTGCAAAGCCACCCCAATCCAAGAACGGCTATCTATACAGACCCTTTTGAAACCGTTGGTTAACCATCCCGATCCTACCAATATGCTTACGAATGTCTCGTATCCCTCGGATCTTTGCATGTATCCTTTAGATAATCATCAAACGATTTATCGGCCAGAAATTGTCTGAGATCGTTGTATAACTCGTCGACCGCGCTACATGAAATATCGTAAATTCCAATAACAATAAATAGAGAGAGATGAAGTGAGAGAAAGAATGAACTCCTTGCAGCAGGTGCCGACCGTCTTCTCGAATCAATTATAATATATTTAAGCCTATTATACGTATACACAAGCGGGCTACCTTAGATCCTATTTTTCACTGAAATTAGGTATCTATGGAATATTACCGTGAAGCATAATTGGCGACTGGACCCAATGTGATTACCGCTGCACATGCGCGTCTGCTGAAAATTGACTCGACAGACGCTAGCAGTCCCACGCATGCGTAATACATGCTTTGAGTCGAAATGATTCACGATCTGACTACGCGTAATGGAGGTTATGGTACGATCCAGTGTGTATTATGAATTATGTTATAAGTATATGTCGCTACCCTGCGTGTGAATGGTTAATGGCGTACGCGTGCGCACAGTGTGTATACATATTGTGCAACTGCACACCCTGCAAAATAATTGTGCCGAGATACTTATATTTTTTGATTTATTTACAAAAATTATATTAATGTCATTAATTAAAAATAAAATGTATTGTACTGATATACTATAATGCAGTAGTGTAGTATACGAATAATTACGAAATAATTGTGTAAAACCAATTGCATGTGAATCAATTATTATTCTTAAATTATATGCAAATATTCAGCGCTCACAAAAAATAAACTTTGAAACAATAATAATAATTTTTAATATACTATTTATCTTTTTATTATCAATATTACAATGATAATTGCCTAAAAATGATAGCTAAATTTTAGTTATTACAGTGCCAGAGAGAAAAATTACCCTGCACGCCCTGTGGAAATTGTTTGTGCACGCCTAGGGTTTACGGCAGCGGTTCTCAAACTGTGATCCGCGGAGCCCTAGGGCTACGCGAGGGTTGTCTAGGAGATCCGTGGCTCCCTGGGCACATCTGTATCAATTAAATTCAAGTTGTTACTATATTTCATGGTTAAATTTTTTAATTTTTATATTTATATTCAATATTAGTTGGACCATACTTCCATACCAATGTATTATTTTAAACGTTTAAAACCTTAATCTATTTATAAATTCACATATTATTTTGTGTCATAGTCAAAATGAGATTAGATAAAAGTCGGATTTTTCGTTCATTTTACATGTACGATAATTGTGTTTACTTATCTACAAACTTCGAAGTTCTGATAATCTTATAATTTCTTCAGTCACTCTGTATCATTGTTGTCTCAAATAAACATTTCTGATTTTTGGACCTCCGTAATTTTTTTTTGGGAACATAAGGGCTTCGCGAACAAAAAAGTTTGAGAACCGCTGGTTTACGGTATGTGGTTAAAATCAACACCCCCCCAACTTCTGGGCCTCGTTCTACTAACGCGTACGTTAATGCGGTCGTGAAGCACTGTGCCACCAACGCGTTTTCGCGAGTGCAGTTGGCCGTATAGCAGTGCGTCCAATAATATTGTTATGTACGTATACGTGTACACGCCCTTTCGATTTTCGTTTGTCGTTAACAGCAGACGTGATCGGTTTGTTTTTCACGCCCCACGGTCTATCAATCATGTTATTGCTGCGGGGCTAGACTCCTTAGAGTTTTTACTTATTTTTTCCGCGATTCTACACGTACGCGGTGCATTTACGAATGTCTATCACGTGTGTGTGTGTGTGCGTGTGTATACCATATACCTCATGTTCGGGGTTTTACGGGTTATAGGAGTAGAGGGGAGGAGAAAAAAATAGAGAAAACATGTATTCATGTATGTGTGCAAGTGTGACGTGTGAGTGTGTATGCGTGTGTACGTGTGCGTGTATGCTCGTGTATGCGTGCGTGCAAGTGTGTATTTATATATATATATATATAGAAAATGACAGAGATATAACGCGTGGGCGAAACATACTCCCAGAAACGCGTACCTAATAGTTATTTCTTTTTCTCAATAGTAAGTTATGATTAAAATTGCACGACTAGTTCCATTAGAAACTATTCCCCTTCTACCTCCTGCTCACCAACCAACGCCACTGTTTCGAGCAAAGGATATAAATTGGGTATGAAAGTTCGATGAAGTTATTTTTTCACGTCGAACCCCCGACGACGCGCGAATGTAGGTACTTTTAGAAATAAATTCCTCATGGAGATATAAGCACGTACTCATAATTTACGTGCGTGACTTATACCTACACGGAACACACCCGATAAAATCGTTTGTCGCATTTTTCACCATTTTTTAACGTCGGCGGTAGAACAAAATGGCTATTGAATTAATGAAAAAACTAAATTAATAAGCATCGTGAATGAATAAATGTTGAAAATTGTTGAAATATGAATTATGTTCTTTCTAAGACATTTCAATTAGTTTCGTTTTTTACTTCAAAAACAGTTTCTCGGATTGTTGAGACGAAAAACTCCAAACCCTTAGTAAGCGTGTAATGTAAATATTAAATTTGGCGTGCAAAAAAATGTCAAAGAGTCTAAAATGAAATTTCTAGTTCTTCGAATAAGAAATAAAACGTTTTGAAATGTATTAATAGTTGTAAACATTATTCGTAAACATGGAATAAGCACTTTGATATCGTTAAACATCGTATAATATTGTAACAAATATGTACAAAATTATATTCTACGCCGAAACGGTCAACGAATATTTTTAGACATTTATTGAAATTAATTTAACTGTGAAATTGTTTGCTTTTGAATGATGTAGCACGACGCTATAAAACTAGCGGTATGTGTAGAGCCGTGTGCAATAAACCATTGTTAGGCACTTACAGTATGCGTTATAAATGACGGTCTGGTTTTTTTTTTTTTTTTTATCGCGAAATACATTTGGTGTGCATCTTGCGATAATGACCCGCACGATTGAAAATCAATACTCGAAAGACCCGAGTATAATATTATATTGATGGTAATCGGCAAATTTAATCCGCTGCTGCCAAAGCGGCCGAGACAAAGCTATATTAGTACTTCGAGTGTAGAGCTGAACAGGACGGTCTTGTTCTCCACGTGTAGTAATTGCGTTTAGAGTTTAGAGGACGCACAGAAATGCATAATAAATACGCTGTAGTCGGATGCATAATAGCGATGAGAGTGGCCAAACCGTCGTCGTCGTGCACGAAGAATAACAGCGGATTATAAGAGCATGTTCGTAAATACAATGTAATAATTTGCACCTCACGCGCATCGAGTGATTCACTTGACACGAGATGTGTACGTCACTTCGCAATGTCATCAAACTATTATAAAATAATATACACGGTTTCGTGCGATTCTTAAAAGCGTACTCTCAACTTGCCGTTTTAAACAGAACTGCACTCGATTCGTATACCTATACTCGCAAATGTCAAGCGCTCGGACGAAACCGCTTAAATATAATAGGTATACTGATTTGGTACTTTTCAAACGCGTTCGTGCGTCCGTATTCGATATTGATGATCGAGTGCGTTTCCATTTAGTTTTGATATTATTTCTAGTGTTTAAAACTTAAACAACGTATAGAATATTGTTGGGCAAAAGATAAAATATATTCCACCTCCATTGTTTTCGCATAACGACCGTCTATTATTGATCAACGTTGGGTACATCGACCGTTAGACATTGCGAGCAAAAAAATTCCAGCGTTATAATTTAATGAGAGTTAACAAAAGTTGTTGGTCGTGTTTGAAAATCAATAATATTCCGTTTCGAGGATAAAACGGCTAACGAGCTAAGAGAATATTTCAGAAAAGGTACGATAAATAAATAAAAATGCCGTGTACAGCTATTAACACGTTATGAGTATTAAAAAGAAAAATGAGCAAATACTTTATATATATATATTTTGAAATATCGCGTGTTATTTCGTTAAATAAAACATCCCGGAGGTACCCAATTCGGTCATAACATGAATACGTAATGTCTATTGAAAAATGTATTCGCGAAATTAAAAGAAACAACATTTTCCATAATCAATGCGTTTTGACCGAATGAATAACGGGATGATGAACGGTTATCCGTAATAGTGCATGCGCTTTTTGTTTCCGAAATCGAAATCGATTTATTTTATTAAAGTTAGGAAGCTTGAGTATGCTATTGCTTATACTTTATAGTATAGTCGTGACTGTATAACGATGTTGATATTATATACTTCGTTTGAATTAAACGTTCCGGTGATATTTTCCATTTACAATGCCCGAAAATACAAAGATAAACTGCAGTATATTTAAAATGTTTAATCAACCGACGGGATTATTATTAAGACATTTAAGGGTACACACAAACACCATCACATTCCCATTGCACGCTCTCACACGTGTAGACTACATTCAATAATTACAATATCCAACGAGGAAAATTGTAGTTATACCAACAGGTGAAGATACTCATCGTAAGTCAACTGCAGAATCGAACTGCATTATTGCCACGTGGTTAACCGAAAAGACAAAGAGCGCACAAGTTACAATAAATATATATATATAGATTTAAGACAAATACAATATTATTGTTTTACCGGGATGGAAGAAAATAAAGGTAGAAAACAGTGTTATTCATCAGTGCAATCCTGAATCCATGTGTCGGGTGACCTTAACACTACACAAGCACCAACATGATGATATACAGTGAACCGAGTTCGCATCAGTTTTTACGTTGTTTCCGATTATCTGCAAAAATACACGCAACTAACACAATTATGTAATTGCTGCGAGAGACTAATTGTGTTTAACAAAGCCGGGGGAAATAAAAAATAAAAATTATACGATAAAAAAATAAAATGCCTTATTCGAGAACACGAGCGGTGCGGCGTCGTTCAAAGCAAATATATACTTTGGTGACTATAGCGACTACTGCGCATACAAAGAGTGTTTTTTTAATTTTTTTTTCACGTTTTTTTCATCATTGGTCTTTAAACGCGACGACAGCTAGAGCATTATTTTTTATGATTAGAAAGAGAATTGTTATCTATTCAAACGGAAATGTGACGGCGTAGTACTATGTAGATAAATTCTACACAAAACGCGTACTATCAAATATGTTGTACATTTTATATTTTCCAAAAAACATCCGAGAACCATTGTACAATAAAAATAATGATAACAACACAGCATCAACGAACCGCTGATATTCTTGCGATGCGATTCTTGTAATCGGAGTAATACGTAGGTTAGGTAAGTCGTAATATAAAAATTGGCATACTCGCGCAATATAATTTAAAGCTAAGCATCGCGTCATGTGCCGTAACAAAAATAATAATAGAAATTATATTGATAAAGTTCGCTTATGTTATCGGAGTACATTTTTTTTGATATTTAAATCATTATTTCACCGGCCGTTCACGGAGAAAAGTATTTGATGAATGAAAAAATCTACTTATAATCTCGTGGATGTTATAGATGTACCCGTTACTGTTATTAGTGCTATAATTTTATGTTTTCCGTTCTCCTACAGGTTTACCCGTCAAGCGCGTATATAAAAAGAGAGAGAAAAAAACCATAAATCCTGCATTTTAAAGTTTGCGAGTCATAAAAGTACATAACCGGTGATGGGAAATTCTCGGACACACAGATAACAGCGGGAAAAACTTTTGTAATCATCTAATCGCCGAGAGAGTGGCAAAAGTTCCCAAGACTATTATATTATATTATCCATTACCTGCACGTTGTTTCAGTGCCCCGCACGGCACTGCCGTAAAATGACTATTGAGAAATATTACATTTCCGCGCGTTTTTGCGGTTTTCAAGCGAACCGTTCGCGTTAGCGTATACCACCGCTCGGCCGGGGCTCGTGTTCATCCGGATGTGCATAAGTCGTGACGAACGACTAAAACCGTTTATTGTATTATAATATTACGTCGTGTAAACGTTATACAATGAATCAGTGTCGCTTCGTACTTTTTTTGGTTCGCTACGATGTTTTGCGACACGAAAGCGAAAAAAAAATAAATAAAATAAAAATGCGTCGAGTTATTTTCTTCGCTCGGTGCACCTATTAATTTTATACGGCCGCGTGTTGTTCTGCGCGATGAAAAAAGTTGCGAAAACATGGGTTTTTTGAATTTTTCGTCGTAACGCCGTGACGTTATTTCGGCCGAATTCCTTTGACGTGCGGATGATTTTTACGGCGTCATTTATGGCGGAAAACAACGTAATAATAAATAAAAACGCGGAAAAACTTTTTGCCTCTCGTAATGTTTAGATTTCAATATAAGTGAACTCCGGTGAACGTCCGTTCGAGTGGTTTTCGTTTTTCGTTCGCGAAACGTGTCAACAGATATTACGTTAAAAGTTGGCCGCGAGCACCGGAGTGCAGTTAAGTGATTGCGCCAGGCGACTAATGAGTCCTGGCGTCGAGTAATCGTTCAGGCCCGGGACAGAAGTTCCCCGACCCTTTAAAACGGATTATTGCTCGTGCATGGCGACAAATCAAATGACAATCACGTAGAGCTGCACGTCGATATTATCATTTACATTTGGTCAAGGTGCGATTTTCCGAAGACGACTTCCGAGCTGCGACACGTTTTTCTACACTTCGCCGCACGACGATCGCGGTCCAAGACGATCGAGAATACCACTGCTCGTTTCACGGTCGAGAAAAGTAACGACTTTCAGACACTGCAGGGGCACTTTGCGATACGCAAAAACTTCGATGGTTTATTCGAAATTAATGTTCACAGTTGAATTTAGTTATGCTCATAGATTTATTCGCTCCTGTTATGGAGGTTAGGTTATTTTTGTGTGTATTTACATTGCATTTTGCATATGTTGTACTGCAGTACAAGCAGTTAATTTCTATTCGTTTTTATGCGTTGTATCAACGACTCGATGATTAAATACGTTATTCTGCACAGCGTACAAACGCAACCAAATATGTACTTATTGTATATAATATGTTCGTTAACATTCATTACGGAATTAGTTAGTACGTGTATACATTGTCCGTTCATTTTTATGCAAATTTGCAATACGAATAAAATAATATTTTATAAACTGCAATACCGCAATGATGTTTTGACGTACGTATACAATTGTTTCTAATGGAGATACAGCTTAAAAATTAAAACGAACTATGAGCGTAAATGGAAAAATAATATCTGATAACTTCATTCGAAAAAAATCACTGGGATGGTGTGAAATGCAAATCCTTAACGAATTTGCCGATGGTGGTCGTAGGTTCTTTCTTTTTTTTAATTAACTTGTAACGTAGCAAGAAGCTTGATATTTTTTCCTTTCAAGAAAAACCTAATTAACCATAACAATTTTTTTGGAAAATATTAGGAAACTTAAAGTAATATCTTGTACAGGAAAAATATCGAGTTGCTTGCTGCGTTATAAGTCAATTTTTTTAACTGACTACAAACTTTGTTAAATAATGAAAGTCAGATAAAACTTAATTTGTTATACTATTAGTGTTATTTATTTGACGTTGAGAATTATAACTCATGATGTCAAATATCAATAGTAAATATACGAGTATATGTACTTTAATACAAATAAGTAATAAAATGTTTATAAATAACCGTGGTAACGAAAACGTTAAGAAATTTGGCCTTGGAAAAAAAAGATCTATCCAGCCCAAAATCACATTTTTGTTCGAAAAAACGGAATGGTATATTATCATTGGATAACATTTTGAATTAAAAGCTTAAAATAAATTTAAAAAAATTGTATTTTGTTTTAAATACATATTTCTCAAAGAAATAATATTATGTACCGAACGTTAAACCCATCATAAGTACATACAATATTTAAACAGTCGAATAACTTTGTATTCGATCGAATTAGGAATTATAAACTTTTAATTTTTCAATCCTGTTAATAGTTTTACAATATTACGACTAACATTTTGCAGCTTTAGTTTAAAATTATATGCTTCCAAGGGTAGTTCTATTTATGCCGTAGTAGAATTCAAATCGATATTTTATGAAATTATAATTTTCTATCTCTTTTTCAAATGTGTTTGATTTGAAGTATTTTTTCATCTCAGATTTGCATTTGAATCCGATATTCTAACAATAGAGAGATAGGCACTCGTTGTAGTGATTACTTAGGAGAGCGATAGTAATTAAAATCTTAATAGCCAACATATAGTCATGCAGTTATGAAATAATTATTTTTACTTTGTTATATTTATCACATGATACGAGCATCATATACAGGGATTCGAGTCAATACTGAAGAATATATGTACTCAACTGTTAAAGATGAACGGCTTGTACAGTTCCATGAAAACTATTGACTACGTAAATGTGGGTGTATTGATAAATAATTATTTCTTTTTTTTCATCCGGGCTGAACCCTTTTGATCAAAAACAATACATAATAGACAATAGGCAAATCAATAGCTATATAGTAAGATTATATATAATAATAATAGCTATATAAATTAATTAATAAGTATTAAAATCAGTATGTGCATTGGCATTTGACGTTAAACGTCTTAAAGGCTCATTAGCCAGTTAATTGGTGGTGGCATGTGGATGTGGAACATAAAAGGAAAGAACGAGATGGAACTTTGAAACATAGTAGAGAGAGACCAAGACTCGGATGAAATAAGTTTATCATTTAATGACCCAGCAAGGAATTTGAGTTGCCAGCGTTGCTTATGCGCACAATATAAATCAATATAATAATATAAGTCAAATTCGAAAATTATGCAACTTCAAAAATTGAACGCTGAAATATATTTTTATCAACGTAATACATCTAATTTGGTAACTAACAATTATAACTGCCGGTCAAAGTCTGGAAACATGTAAACGTAGTGGACAAAAAGTCAATTGTTTGACATTGGAACATAACTTTTACTCGTTCTATTATGTAACCGATCTGTGACAAATGTCTAGCCACTGCAAATTCTGAATTCGCAATCGAATCTAATTCGTAATATTGAATGTTTTGTTGCCAAGTACTTGCTTACACGCATACGCCAACACGTCTCAGGGAACATTTTCTACGAGAAAACTTCAAATTTTCAGCCACTCTAATATTTTAGAATTGTTCTCCAGTCGGTCAATCCTCCAGAATATCGGACTTGCCGCAATCTTTCGCAGTCGCTCTGGGAAACAGTAATTGTAAGCTAACGGGTACGACAGCAAATATCTAACGCAAACACCACGACAACCTGAGGTGAATTGTATTTTTTAGACACTCAAATGTTGGGACATCGTAAAAAGCACTTCCCGCGAACAAAGTTCGGAAAAAAGTGACGTAATTAATCGAGACGCGAATTCAAATAATAATTTCGCGAAACGTAAAAACTTTTTATTTTATTTCCACCCCCTCGCCCCGCGCACGTGAATATATTATTCCGCGTTCGGAAAACGTCCTCTTCGTGTACAACCGCCACGAAATATTAATTTTCCGCGTCATTTCGGCGCCGGGGAGGTCTATTTCCTTCGTTCATCTCACGACGTTTCGGCGGCAAAGGTTTCGATCTAGTATATTCTCATTATTATTATTATTATTATTATTGTTAAAGTCATCGACACGTCGAGTACACGCATCGATGGGAATGTATTTTCGGATGTTAACAGTAAAAACAAATAAAAACGAATTCCGACTGTGCATATCATGCAGCAAAATGAGCTCTACTACGCCTTACTACGTATTCGGTTCGTAAATTACTACGTGTACGCTAATGGTACAGGCGAACGCGCGCACGTGATTACCGCATTGGTATTGTTTGTTGTCCGTGTTGTGTACACGTTTTTTTCCACCCGGTCGCCCGAGCGTTCTAACACAATTTTATTCATTTTCATAGGAGGAAATTATAATACGTTTCGAGAAGGCACACGTGTCAGCTGTGCAACCCCCGTGGTGTTTACGGATGCCGTTTTAACGTGTCCGTCGTACGGAGTATTAGTCCCCGACTAAAGGTTGTTACGCGATAAAAAAAACACCGTAGCTTATTGTATCGTTATCATTCAGAAACATGTTTACCACATCGTACACATGACTAATTTTTTTCAGCTCTAATTCGCTCATGAACTTATTCTCATTATTTATTACAGTATAGACTGCCGTTGATTTTAACGTCGATGATTTGAACACCCCTATTTTTTGTGCTAAATGCTTGGAATCTACGATTTGAAGAAATTAAACATATTTAACCTCTCCCTCCCTAACCTAACCTCATAGGTAAATCGAAAATAATGGTGCGCGAGACGTCAGGCAACACGCTCTTCGATTCGAATATTTTTGGCCGGAACCTCTATTCCGAATCATTTCTTTTTTCCTCGATAATTCGAACCCTCGCTACAACGAAAACCTCTTTAAATCGAATTACGTACGTAAGCGTACTTCGGGCACGTTCAACATTTTATTAACGTCAATTCAGACGTGTTTCGTGCAATTACATAATAATAAGTTCGCGTTGCCGATGTAGGTCACAATCGGTGATTATACGCATTTTAAATTAGCATAAATCCAACCGGGACGCTCGAGAAGTGCGATTCGAGTGCTCTCTTCCTCACGACTTGGGTCCCCATACCCCTCTATTTCCGTAAAATTTGTTGCACATTTACACTGCGGGCGGCACACATGCTGCAGTACACGCGTATACCGTTTTTCTACGCTTCACATATCCTGTAATTACAAGGGTCTAAAACCATTTTTTACGGTGGGCTAAGTCAGTGATATTATGGTTCTTAATCGCGGACCAAAATTACTCAGATATGAGGGACAGAGAAGCAGTGAAATTAAAAATGTATGAGAATTATTTTTATACCATTTTATCATTTTATACTAAATATCATTGTTAGTTGTTAAGAACATCACATTTTATTTTATTATTTATAATTTCTTTTTCAGATAGAAGAAAAATGCAATTAAAACTAATATAGTTTCAAAACTTCAGTTAGCTTGACGGACCGGTTCAAAAAGCTTGGCGGGCCGTGAGTTGGAGACCCTTGTGACCCAATACACTCGACCAAACACATTTACACTCATTTTTGAAAAATGTGTACTTCTTAAATCGTCCGAAATTGCAAAACCTACAACCTGCTTGCAATATTTATGTTATCGATTCTCGATTTTCACGATTTTTACAGTAGGATAAAATAATTAGAATCATTTCATTTTAAATTGGGAAAAAACCAGAATCTGTGGATGAAAACCACGCTTCCACATGATAACTTGATATCGCCAAAATTATCATCATCATCTGAATCCTAATTTTTGTAAACATTCTCAGTAACCTGTTCTCTATATCTTAATATACATAATAATTTTTTTAATGTAAGCCATAGAAAAAAAAAAAAATTAACTTATTGTTAAAATCATTTTAAAAACATCCGTTTGTTGAAACAATTAGTTTGATAAATATTAAAAAAAAAATTATTATTACCATTTTAGCTTCCATCTTTTCAAATGCAAAGCATAATAGTTTTTTTATATGAAAATCATATACCCGGCCGGTTTTATAGTAATTATTTATGCGGTTTCAAAGTTCAGACGAGCGATGATATGACAGAGTGCCTATATACAATATAAATATTATATTATATACCGGTATATCCGGTATTTCGCAAGACGTCGGTGCATAATGCTCCGCTCGTCCAAACTTTAAGTACCTATGCAAACAATTATAACTGCTGGTTTAATTATTCAGAAAGATATTTCTGCTTCGGAGTATTATGAATTGGGAAACGAACGTTGTAGTGAAGTATCGTAAAAAAAACCGTTTAGAATATTATTTTATTTTTTTCAAAAGAGCATATAAACGTACGGACGAAACGAGCGCTCGATCGATATTGATACGTTATACGTATGTGCCTATAATACAATATTATGTATCGAGTTCTTTATTAGTCGGGGAAAGCCCGCCACTTGACTTGGCCTTTTACGCATATACCGTTGTATTATAACCGTACGTGCTGCGGGACGTATTTCTTTCACGGTCCATGGTCCATCGTGTGTAAGACCGTAAGCGCGTACAAATCACGTATTCTCTGTGTACATAATAGGTAGTTTATAACGTTTTAAACTTAAACTTTTTTTACGAAACCGATTATTACAACGCCACGCTAATAATAGACACGCCACGGCGTGCGCACTCGTGAGACGAAAAAATAGTAGGTATAAATAATAGTCACGATGAAATAAATCCCGGATATCGAATCGTTGAGAAGTTTCAAGAGCGCGTTTCAAAGTTTACAATTTTTTCTCCAAAAAAAATACATCACTCTTGAAACCCGTCTTGATATCAACGTTTCGAACGTCACATATCGCGTACCGTAGCAAAAGCGAAAACGAAAACCGAAACAAAGCGATCGATTCGACGCATGGCAAACCGTGGTGGTATCGTACTGTACACTGTGGACGTACACTTTTTTCAATCGCACTGTATGCACGCATGCCGTCTAAAACGGTTCACAACCTATATAATACGACTGATCGTTAGTGCAGTAATCACGTTAATATTTGCACATCGAACGCTGACGATGATATTATGTTAATATTATAATAATGTTATTGCACAAATACGTTTTTGGTGTTCGAATGATGTCGGCGGCGGACACTGACGACCGCGTCGAAAGCCGGTATTATAATCATTATAATAATGTTGTATATTTAATCACTCCGGGCATTAACGCGCCGCGTCGTCGAGATTCGTTTATTGTGATTAGCAATGAACCGATGCGACTAATAGTGTATTGGAAAAACGAAAAATTACTCGAAAACAACGAGCAATACACGATTAGTAATTTGTCGTTGTTCGTCGCGTAAATAATAACCGTAAATTTATATTTAACGATCGTGTGCTTTACCGAAAAGCTAAAGATACAATTAATAAAGATATTTATAAATATTATTATAATCATACGTAGCGTATTTATTATAATTGTTTATTTTTTTTCACTACAATTTATCATTATGACAAACGTATTATTTTTTTTAAAGCATTTTAACGCCTGTTGTCGAGCAATTCCAGAGTGTACGTGGACGATGAATGACTTAAAAAATAATTTAATATACGTTCCACAATAATGTTTTTTAATAGCAGTGGTTTCTCATTTCTCCTTCTATTAACACGACTCGAGGTTTGATTTAATGCATAATTGATGAGTTCCGCCACGGTTGCTGTACCATTTATCAAAAAACGCGATTCGAAGTGAAAATCGTTACCGATTGTCGTGCACAATAAAGCGGTTAGTATGGTACTTAACATATTTCGAAGGGCATGTTAATTTGAATTCGCTGCGGACTACGTTTTCATTTCACCATTGATTTAGATGATAATAATTATTGTACCCTTCCTTGGAGACATTTTCTTGGGGCCGGTCTCTTGACGACTCTTGACTATATAATACTATTATACGCGTACCAATGAACTTCCGTGGGAGTGATTTGCATAGTGGGATACTGATAATTGGAAACGCTTCAACATTACGTTTCTTCGGGGAAACTAGGGTCGCCTGTAGCGCGTTCTCCGGATTAATTACTATATACCTATCAACGTTTAAGTTTTTACGCGGCTTTAGAAACGCGTTGTGTTCGAAATCGGTTTTCGCGTCGAGCATAAATTATGCTGCAAGCATTGCATTACGGATGGGTAAGCGCGATAAATCCGATGTAAGCGCGAGCATAATATTCTGATCAGTGGAATCCGACGTGTGTGCGGGGGGAAACAATTATTATTTAAACGGGGTACAGACACAGCGCGCAGGAGATAACGCGGAAATACGAAGCGTGACCTCAACACGGGGAGAGGGTGTGACGAAAATCTGGGGCAGTACGAATGCGTGAGGCGGCGAAAGTTCATAATTTCGTATAGTATTTAATCCGTAATGCGCGCGCGCGATTATTTGGTTGGGTTATAGGGGTTAGGTAAAGTCACGTTCGTGGATCGCGGTCGTTTTCGCACCATCGCGTCGGTTCGAGTAAAAAATGGTAGACGGAACAGTGCCCGAGTATGTAATGTGCGTCTGCAACGGATCGCACGGGTTCCAAACGAACTTATCGACTGTGTTGCGTTTCGAAAACGGTCGGAATAACGCACTGGCGATCGATTTAACGGGCTCGAATGTCTCATTAAACGTACGAGGCTAATGAACGGTTTCTGCAGCGGTGATGTGAATCGATCGCATGTGTCGATTCGTAAACGGTCGTATGCGTTCTGGGAACGGAGTCAATAGTTGATGGAATATTTCAATCCGACGTGCCTACTCGTGTTCTTCCCGGACTTTGGCGTAACACTTCACGTCCCGAATCCCGCTGGAAAACAACAACAATCATCCATAAGCTACAACAGTAATTGTCTCCACCAATGCGTCTCTGTCGTTCTCCGAGTACTAACTTAACCGCGCAGTTGATGCATTGGAGTTATATTATACAGTTTGTAATGACGTTCGGTCAGGGAAGTGAAAGCGTTATATTATCATAGTAGTATTCTGACGCGGCGCAGATAGTCTCGCGGTCGCGGTCGTGTCAAATGGACGGTTTTTGGGGAGGAGAACAGTGATACATGACGTAGTGTCCCCATGGGAAAATTTAAAACCATTAAAAATTGTTTTTCTTGAGCCTTCACGCCACTCCACGAATTAGGATAATAGAAGTATCATTAAGTACACAGTGGATCTATTTTATACCTACAGCAGTAAAATTGTTTACAAGTCTTGTATCTATGATATATCTATAATTAAGTCTTTTAATCAGTGTTTGGAAACTTGGTTGAAGTCCCCCACTTAAATAGTTACGTGTGTAGTTAGTATCTCTGATTCGTCCGATCAGAAGATAACGCCACCGGTTTAAAATCGATGATATGAATGTACTCCGATTAGATTTTCGCTCTACCACCGCAAAAATGTGTTTCGAATGTGTTGTTGAAGTCGGGTGAATTCAAGGCACCACGTTAACTTGACTGGTCTAAAGTTTTATTAGATTTTTTCATGCATCTTACCGATGTACGTTGAAATTGGTTTTTGGTCGCTACCGTTATTTTGCGGTTAGAATATTTGTTTTGATTACGTTTAATATTAATACGAGCGTGATTAAAAACATTAAAAAAAAAAACAACATTTAATATTTAACGAACCATCGGGTACCTTATCTAACGACATAAAAGGTTTTTTTTAACACTACTACTCAACATTATGAGTTATGAAGTATATGTGCACTTAGAACTATGTGTGAATAATTGAACAATAGGATTAAAATACGTATTTATATTTTTCACGCCATTGAAGTAAAACAACACGCGTACACGGAAAACCAACAAAAACAGTAAAGTTTATTGTTATTTACAGAGTTTATATGAAATGTTTCAGAAGTACACAACATGCGTTTATAATAATTTGATCATAATGCAGTTCGCCTAGAATTAAGAACAAGTGATATAAACACTTTTACGGATTTAACAAAACATCATTGTCGACTACGTTAGACGTGTGATAGTTATGCTGCGGGAAGGCAAAACACCTACGATGTACCGTAATATTCTAAAGTAAATTAAACACGACAGCTATACCTATAGTTCTCTCGGTAACCGACAACCGTATTTTACGATTGCCACGGAAACGTGTAGTTTTCTATCGGATGATTGTTTTATATTTTTGTCCTGCGTGTAAATTATGTGGAACACACGAAATCCGTTTTTTTTTCAGGATTTATTTTTTTTTTGTCACGTTCCCACAAACACAATATTGATAACAATAATTATATTCAACACACGTTTACTGAGAATTTGCGAGTCCTAATGAAACACGGTTTAATGAGGCGTACATATAGAGCGAGGCCGGTGGTGGGGTCTCGAATAAAACATTTAAGTCGCGGTCGATACTAATTCATAATTTCGCGTAGAAGTGCACACGGACTTGTTTCGACACACCGAGGCAACCGCGTGTTCGAGATCTCGCGGTTACCACGAAAATTCACCTTTGCCGCACAACCATTAGAACCATGGTAGAGCGGACGGTAGTGGGCCAGGCGTGTACAGCTCGTACGTAAACGCGTGGGCGGTTAAGTCTTGATGCGCCGACTGTTGAACAAGCTTTCAGTGTCGGATGTACGGTGTACACGTGCTCAAGTGGTTTATTGTTATCATTATTAAACGCGTAGTTTATGCTTTTAAGCGATTCCTTTTATGCTTCCGGTCCGGAGCAGACGTAATACACGTGCACACGGTGCACTTTATCGTACACGACGATGCACACGCGCCGTGCATTATATCTACATCGTTTTACTACCGAGTGACGGCCTCGGTCGAGCAGTGGTCCGGGTTGCGGACGGTAGAAGACGAGTCTGAAATGTGCAGTGCAAAACCGTTTTCCGACAACTGCACTATAATATGTCACATGCACGTACGCATATACACGCACGATACACGCGAACGGGTATGAAATATAGGTTATGTAGTCGATTGAACACACATACGCGCATACCAGTATTATACACGAGTTTAGTATTTACGTAATACATGTGCACGGATATACGCAGACCAGTGTAAAGTATATATTATTCAGAGGACGAACCTTGACCTCCCTCACAAGCGTTTTCTCGACCAGCGTTTTAACGGAGATGCAAAATCCGAGAGGGGAAGTGTGGTTGTTGGCCCGCACGTATTGTGCCTCACCGCGCACTGCAGTGTATCCCAGTTCCTCGTACAAACGTTACGGAGATTGGTTAAATAGATGCTGCTATTGTTCGGTGTGTGCGTGCTTGTGCGTGTGTTTATACATGTGTATGTGTGGGTGTGTGTGTGTGCATAGAGGTTAACGCCAAGTGACCCATTTCGACGAATACTACCACTACGACAATGACGTCGGTCAATCGATATGTACAAGTATGGTGCTGGCGGTGGCGGCTGCGGAGGCTGCGAGCCCACGACGGTCGCGTTCATTTTATTTCTGCGAGCGCGATAATACCATCGTTGTATACGTAATACTATATAGTATCGTAAAATCCTTTCGAGGAGGGTGGAAAATATGTGTGTTGACAGCAAAGAGCCAAGACAGTCCATAATATAATTTATAAGACAATAATAAAAAATATGGACTACTACTACTACTACTACTACTTCTACTATACTACTTCTACTACTACTTCTACTACTACTTCTACTATTAATATACTATCGATATTGCTGCATGTATGAAGTCCCGACAAGGGATTTGGGAACCTTCATCGGAGTAAAATCTCGGGGTTTCTATTTTTACATAATTGTGGTGAATAGTTATTTTTTGTTAAATCGTGTTCTTCATTCATTAAAGTTTTTATTTTTAATAACACTGCAGAGGAAACTTACTTTTTGGCTTTATACATTTTACCAAGCCGTCACACATCTTATTGAAAACTAGTTGGTAGACCAAACTTTGGTTTTTCGGTTTGAAGTATTAATTGTCAACGTATTCCTATAATTCTCAAACAAATTTTTTTTTTTTTTATTTGATATACGAGCACTCAGCTAAGTCAATGCCATACTCACAACGAGAACGATATCATGCAAATCTGGGGTTCCTTGCAAATCATTACGACGACCAATGTCCTTGTGGGGCTACTTCTAACACCACAATACTAATGCAATTACTGCTACTATATTACTTGCCAACCGTTGTGTTTAAGTATGAATTTGTTTGCATAAAAGAGAGAGAGAGAGAGAGAGAGATTTTTTCTGCCGTAATCGCATTTAGTACGGTTTATGTCGACACTTTGCAAATCGTTCTGTATACTTAAACACAACCTCACATCATAAGAGGGTTGAATAGCACAGAAATGTTATTTTATATTCAAACTCGTATATTATAATTTACATTGAAAATTTTCGAACAAAATAGTCGGGAAAATCGATTTGGTTTTTCAATCGGAATGCGGTATTTGAATATCAACAAAAGGTAAAGGTAAACTATTTTATTTGCTATGAAAGCTGGTGTAAAAAGTGTAACGGTTACAAGTCTTTTTGTAAAAGGTTATTATTTTAATTGTAAAATACCATTAGGTGGTGTAAGTTTTTCGTCATAATACGCATATCAGAATATGCACAACATTGTTTGTCGTTTTCGAATACTTTAAAGGATGTATTCATGCAAACGTGTTTTATGTATGTGTAATATTGTACAGATTCAAATGCGAGGGTAAACCGCCGTACATATAAAATACAATACATGTATAATATCGGGATGGTACTAAAAATATGCACGTGGGAATGTGCATGCGTGCGTGTGTGCGTGTGTGTATGCTTCAAACAAGAGTAGTTCGAAAAAAATATAATAAAAGTGTCTATTGACCAATTTATCGTAATAAAAATGAATAATGAAACGCGCATACATAAACCCATAAAAGAAGTATCGGAGTTATGTAAATTGTACGTTTAATGGTAACATTGAATATTATACAGATTTAATATGTATGAAAGAATATATATACGCGGAAACTTATACGATAATACGATGACGATGCATAGTTTTCCTATACGTTATTACGGTTTTTCAATTTTCACACGACAACGCGTTTCGGTGTGCCACGCCGGCGAACTAATTGGTTTTAGAGCGCTGTTAAGTATATAGGAAAAAATAAAAACCGTAGGGTTTAATTTCAAATAGAAGTGTGGGGCTTAAGTATAAATCCTCGCGTCGGCGATGGGTTCGAGGGTGGGGACTATTTATATTTATTATACGTGCCCGGAACGAATAAGTGCCAAATTATCGCGTTCACTGCGAACTAATTTTCAAAACGTACGATTTTCCAAGCCTCGCAGATTATAGATTATACGTTATATTATTTCAAACCGTTTTCGCTGCATCGCTGTCCGAGAGTGCATATGTATACAATGTTGACGCATGACAGCGATATGGGGGAAATGTATTGTAAACCTTTCACAGGTACCGAGAATTGATCTGTAGGCGACCCTTCTGTGTTTGTATCGTTTTCGTCACGAGCTTAAAGCATTTGACGCCACGTGGTTAGGACGACACGGGAATCAGTCATCGAGCGGGAAGTGGGAAAACGTCGGCATAAAACAAAATGCCGATCGGATTTTTGAAAATGCTGACGGAAAAGAAAAAAAAATACTACCATTTTGAAACCAATACGTTTGCTAATATACAATTCGCATAAAATTGCACAGCCATAATTGTGATGACCTTGGCTTATAAAACATCTAAAGTTTCAAGCTCAATCAAAAAAAAAAATGTATGGATATTTTAATTTTTTACTGAAAATACACAATGATTTGAGCTAATAGGGACGATTGATGCATAGGAAACGTATGGAGATAATAATATTGTTTTCATTAAACTAGTACAACACATATGCAGTGTCATCTCCTGACTCAAACCGTACATCATACAGAAAATAGTACGGTATATTATTTTATGTATATCTTAATGGTTTTTAAATTGTAATCCCCGAAAGTAATCTAGGGGCTTCGAGGAAACAAGGGCACATATGAATTATATCAAATTATTATTACTAGTTAAGCTGATACCTACTTTATTGGAATTGTACAGTCTGAAAATAATTTTGAGCGTATATAGTGTTGATAATATTAATAAACCGATACATAATAATATTAAGAAGCAAATTAAAAACCAGATATAATCAATACATTTTTTTGACGAGTTATGCTTTAAAATAATCGGCATTCGTGGTTTTTTGAAACTGTGGATTTTTCGTAGCATCATGTTGATATCCACAAAAAAAAACTTGAACGGCAGTTATATAATACATTTTTCGATGCAAAACTATAAGCATACCATCGTGTTTTTCTGGTGATCGATAATGTTTTCAAATAAACCGTGGATTGCATTATTGCCTCCAATGTTCTGGTTCTTGGTAAACACTTTATTTCTCACGTGATAAATATGGCCACATAAATTACGTGTAATCGCAAAGGACTTCAAAACGAATGTTATACCACCAAACGCGATAAAAATTACATAAAAACATCAAAACCCGAAAATATATTGCGCGCTAGGCGTAAGAAGAATATCGAACGGCGCTCTGTGTAGGCAATTCAGGTACATTCGTGACGACAAACGTTTTTTACGCCGTACGAACATTATTCTAATTACTATTATGTTCTATGCTTTTTTTATTTTTATTATTCTTTTACGTTTTCGTGTTTTACATTGCTCTAACCATAAATATTGTAAAAAAAAATATTTGTTAGAATGTGAAAATAAATTACCTCAAAATCCTTAAAAACTAGAATGGAAATTAATCCAAGGTTTAATTATTATACTGGATATAACTGAGAATTTATAAATCATTTTAAGTTGACACAATTAATATCCAAACCCCAAAAATACATAAACCGCAAATAAATATAACCGCTTGCTGTACGAAATGTTGTGTACTTCTCGTTTATTTATTGGAATACTGTTCGATGAAATCGAAACAATACCTTTTAAAGTGCTCCTCTGGTCCCTTGGTGCGAATCGTAAAAAATATATCTTTGTGAAATCCATTAACTAGCGCAGTTTAACTGAAGTAAAAGATATAGCCGTGGTAGATAAAAATACGTTGTCCAATCGATTGACGAGATTTTGTATACTCCAATAAAACATTGCAAACCTTATTAGGAAAACGTCGTTCTCATAATTACTTTTCGTTTAAATACTTCGTACGAATGTGCATTCGATTCCGGGACATCAGTTGTCAATATCCGGTCAAATACTACCTTCACATTTTTTTATATATTTTGTGAACCGGGAAAATAACAGATGGACTCCTACTATATTTATAATTATAATATGCATCTTGGCCATCAGATGGCTTCGATTCTCGGAGGAATTGGCTTCAACAAGCTTCAGACAAACAGATGCGTAGTCCTCGTTCCAGATCGGTAATATACAGATTTACCGTCTCGTGTTATCACTGGGCGTTTCGAAAAAATTCGTACAAAACCTCTCTAAGACATCTTCGTGATAAATCTCTAACCGTTTGATTCCGGGCGCCGTTTCAAATAGTTCCAGGAAAACATAGATACCTTTAACCGTAAAAAAGAAAAAACAAAATCGTTCAACCGATTTATTCGACTTAATTGTTCTCAGAAACCGTATCCCCTTGTTAAAAGCGTTCTATTTAATGAAATATCGGTCAATTAATTTGATTGCTTCCAGACCTTTTATCCCGTCACAGAGAACTATACAGGAGTTACCTTATTTATTCGTCCGTCCGTACTAACATTAAAATATTTTCTATTAATTTAGAGATATATATCTGATAATGAAAATCAATTTTTTTAGTGCAGTGTTGGTGTAGAATAATGATTTATTCGCTGAACAAACGGTATCCGTCCTTAAACTGCCAAAACAGTGATGATGCCATAACAATGAAAAAGTGCATATTATCTTGTACACATGGTCGCATTATATTGTGGCTGGTGAGCGACAAAATGTATTTGTTTCTATAATGTATAGTTGAACACGAATATAAGGAGATTCAATAAATTTGTTAATGTTGGTGATTGTTGTCAGGCAAACCGCGATGATTCCGAAATAATATAAAATATTTCTGATTCCAGAATATAACGCGAGTCACGGCCAACCGGTCTGACCACGTTTGCAAGTGGACTACCTTTAGAAAATATTTATCGTAATAATATTAGGGTAGTAAGTAGTTTATACCTGTCCATCAATTATGTAACCGTTTGCCTCTTTAGAAGTTTACCGATACAGATGACGGGGCGACGGAAATCCTGCAGTATTACACACCGTAACGTGCGTACCGCGTTTACTGATTTTGTACAGTCATATTTAAATTATTGTCTACGATATAAGCATGAGAGTTTTTTGAGCGCAATCGCCGGTCACATTTTTGTTTAAACAAACGATTTGCGTCGGCCGCGTTACTAATTTAACATGGTTATTGCGAAGAATGAATTGTTTTTTAATGAAATATTTTATCACTAACGTTTTTCGACCACGGTCGGATACGATCACTAACGCGATTACGATATCATGTATGTCGATACGATAAATCGTTATGCTGAAAAATTGAAAAGTCCAGACAGTCCCACGCATAAACCGTGTCGTGTTATATAGCTTTGAGTACGCGAAACGCGTAGTAAAAGACCTCGGGGTCGTTTCAAAAAAATAATAATAATGTCACATAGAAATTGGATGCGGTGGATGTGGGTGAAAATAGAAACAAACGTTATCGCAACGTCGATATGGCCGGGGTTCGGGGTGAAGGTATCGTGAACGATATCATAACATAATTAAACGTACTCATCCTTGGGGATGTTGTCAAGTGCGGGAAACGGAACCGTTCGCGCGGAAACAATACGTGGTCCGACACGTCGGGAGTTTATCGTTTACCACGCCGCCGTATAACGTGCATTAATAACGCGATGCAGTTTGTAGCAGTTGCACTATCGAACGCGTTCGGCGTGAAGTTAGCTCGCGCGTAACGACGTAACGACTATTATCATGCATTGTATTGATCAAAACTACGTTACAGACGTACTGTCCGAGTATAATTCGCCATATTGATACGCAACGAACGTATAGAATTATAATAATGAACAATGCGTAGAGATATTGTTCGCGGTTCCGGATTTAATGATGGTGCGGCGATGGTTGCATCGAGGACCTTGAGTGTGAGGGCTTTCTCAAGTCCTAGATGTTCTCTTTATAGCATGATATACCACGTTATACCTCGTTTGATTGTACATATATTATGATACACAAAAAAAAGTATTTTACTTTCAAAAATATTGAATGATGATTCAACAAATTACAATAACATTGACGTTGAACAAAATCTAATTGCATTGTTCATCGGACATTGATTTATTATTTTAACCCTTCCGTATTTTTATTATTTCGTAGTAGCATGTATTGTAAATGTGCATATACTCATACGATAATTTATTATTTTTTTCTTCGCAGTCGTCTCCCGAAACAATCAAATCTGGCACTGATCACTCGTATATCCGGCGTGCCATACATTTATTATATAATGCGTATACCGAGACTCGATTAACGCTTCATTTCACCGGAACCATAATAATATGTTTTCCACTCATCCGTCAATTTTGGCCGACCAATTTTCCCCCGGGTCATTCCTAGTTTTCACGACCGAAAGTTAATTCCTGAAAAGAATCTACGATCCGTGGAAATGGTTTAATTTTCGTTTACGACACGTTTGAAAATTTCATCGGCACTGCAAACAATGGCACGAGAACCAGTGACGGTTCTGCGTCCAAACCGAACTGCGAAATGTCCAGGATACTCAGTTATAGGGTAGTTTGAACGACCAAATTTGTCTGAACGGAAAGAATCGCCGGAGTGATGTTCGCGGATTATATTTTATAAGCTGCAACATAAGCTACGCGAGGAAGAAAAAAAAATACAACGAAAAAAAATAAAACGTGTAAAAACTCGTAGATTTTTTTTTACGTTTATAAAAAAACTTCATAATAAATTAATCCATTTTTTCCCCTGTCTTGTCGTTATCGTTTTTGATTGCCGATCCCGTATAATTTATCGCTAACGTCGCGTGAAACGATATTATTATTATTATCATCATCCTACCTATAATAGTTGCGTAGGAAAATTATTTTTTACACCGCTACTAGTCCGATGTCTTTTTTTGTCGCTATTATATCGTTTTCGACAACAACCGCGATGAACAATAAAAATAATTATGTTACACCACTTTTCCTCTCCGTCACTTTCTCTCTGCCCCTCACCACCCGTCGTCGTCGTCGTCGTCGGATGTGACAACTTTTTTCCTAAACTCTTGTCACGTATACAAAATGTACACGCGGTATTTTAATATATTATTATGATCACGCTAACGCGAAATAATTACAATACAATGTGTACCACACCTATCGTGTTTGTCATAACCGTTTTGTTTTTGACGCTGGAAAGCTATAAATTATCCCTCTCGATTTTCGCGTACACTTGTTCGTAGTTTCTATACGGGTTGAGTTTCCGGAAAACCGATACGTCGTGGTATAATGTGACACCAAAAACGTTATTGTAATATCGGACTTACCGCCCGGTTCCGGCGGAGTGTGTACATGCGGTATAACATACGGGTCATGGTATCGTAAAGCGAAAGAGAGAGAGAAAGAAAAATAATAGAAAAAAAAAAACATTCAAAATACAAAAACTTCCGTACACCGGTCGACCGGTATTTACACGATCGGCGGAACCTGTCTTAAACAGACCCAGAATAAGCCGGAAAACCTGTCCGCAATGATGGAAATGATATTTACAAATTATAGTCCCGCCTTAAGGTTTTTCATGGAGATTGTACATATTGGATAAGCCGGAAACCTGTCAATGACGGACTATCTATCCGAAAGTATCGCATACGATTCCGCCGTAGACACTTTTTACCGTACGTGTTATAAGAGTATTTTATTTTGAAATTATGTTTCCGAACGTTTGGAACGCAACTTTATTATTATTATCTAAGCGTTTCTAAAGTGCAATATAATACGTGCACGCTTTGCACAACACAATTTATTCATTTTACCGGTTTTGTGGAATTCAAAGATACTATGAGAATTTTTTTCGTCGACATTTTGACGGTTAAACTTTCAGTTTTCATTCAATTCATAGTTTTTTTTAGTTTACAAAGAAATAATGAAAACTACTATCACCTCGTTTTTTACCCGATAAAATTTACTGATAGTGTTGTTGTTGCTCAAAATTGTGTAATTATAGTACACTATCTTTGAAATGTTTAAAAGTAATGTAATAAAAAGTTAATTTTTTAACTTCTTTAATGATACACTTATATTTACCGAAACATCGTCAGCAAAATTGGCTGTGCCCGTAAAAATGCGGGAGACATCATGTCCCGGCGGGACGTTCTGTAGATAACATTAGAAATGCAAAATCGCCTTCTCGATCATCGCGAGGCGGTCGCGGGCACACGTCAAAGTGTCGTAAACAGTATTATTATCGTTCGCGTAACAGGTGGCCGGCCAGTCGGAGGTGCAATAATAATAATAATAATAATAATAATAATAGCATAATACCGTTGTAATATCGTATTTATGCGCGCGCCGGGATCCGCGGACAGTACGACTGCACCGGGAACAAAAGCGATTATCGCGGCGAAAACGATTGTCCCGTTGCAACAATATCTTTGTAAGTACTACACGAAACGTTTCGTCGAATTAAATGTACGGCACCGTCGTCGGTCGGCCGCCTTGTGCAACGATTCGAGGGCGAGCCACGCACAAATCGCTTTCCAGAGGAACGTCATAATGTACATAATTTAGAAAGACAAAACGCGAATGGTTCCCATTATGCATATATTATATATTGCATTATGTGTTTTTCGAACAACCGCGTAGGAGATATTTTCGTGTTCTTCAATAAAATTTCGCTGTGAGTCGTAATAGTCTTAAACTTTTCTTTTTTTTTTCGCCGCCGCCCCCCCCCCACTCGTTTTTTTTTCTGTCTTTCACTCAACAGTCTCAACAATTTCTCTCCCCTATATCGTATTTATATACATTAGTCTACATTTACATTACACACGATTTGTCGTAGAGCAATTCGAATTTTGTAAAACATCACGATTCCGTTCTTTTCAAATCCCCAACTCCGCGCGTTGTTTCGGAAAAATTATGGAATATCGACGTCGTTACGTGCACTTTTTACGTTTACCACGGAACTTTGCGCTGGTTTTTTTACAAAAAATATTAAACGAGAAAACCATAGCGATTTACACACATCGTCGTTATTATTTTATTATCTCTCTATAATCTATAATACGATGACGAGTCATGTGGAAACCAACTGATTGCGATCAAACGAATCGAAATAATAATAATACGTTCGCACACATACGCATTGAGTATCGATGATATATTGTATTGTAATATATCGAAATAATATTCTACGCAGAAGTAATGGAAATACGTCGATACAATAAAACTAACTTAGGCGAATATTTTCATAAATAATATTATACACGCTGTGATATTGAAAAAATATACATTATTCGTTGTTCAAAAATATATGTTATTCCTACGCACTGTACTCGCTAAAGAGGATAAGTGTGCATTATAATGCGTATTACAACAATATAATATAGTAGTATCGAAACAGATACATATCGGCTCTGCGCAATTCGAGGAATTACGACTTTGATAAATTCCGAATTATATTAAGGTCAAATAGAGTACTTGTGTCTTATGCATCGTGCCAAATGTTCGATTTATTGTAGTAGAGGGTTGTAAAATAATAATACTATAACCTAATAAAATACATATGTAAAACACAATGCGTTCGTACTGCTCGTATAATATGCTCTCCAACGTACATCTGTTATAACACAATGACGTGTGATATTTTATAGGTTTCGGTTTAGGCGGACGGTTATAATAAACGCTTCGAGATAGACGCGTAAAATATTATCACGAAAATTGCATGATAATAATAATGTTAGATTTTAATGACACACGGTTACGAAATTCGATTCAATTATATCGGATACATCATGTTTTCGCTCGAGATTCATGCGAGGGGCTTGCCTCTTGTCTTTCCGGAAACGATCAAATATACATGATATAATAAATAATAATAATCCAGAGAATTTCAGTCGATCCGGCGCGGTGTTCTTAATAATGTTTTACGGTCTGTTGCTTTTTTCGCGAGAAATCCATTCGCTAAACAGGTTAGACAAATTGTTGGACCGAAATTTTAAAGATGCGCGTATCCCGGACAGTCGAATTTCTCTATATAATAATGTGATTATTTCGCTGCTACTGCACCGCCGAGAAAACCGTTGAAAGTTTGTTGTTGTAATACATTATGGCGGAAACTCTCGTTTTCATTACTTTAAATTTGACGATTTAATCTTTTAAAATGATCGCAGCAGCCGTTACATTATTATTATTATTTTTATTGAAAACAATTTCTTTAATTACTCGCGCAGTGAGTTCTTAAGTTTTCAAATGCAGCGATATTAGAGTTATATTGTTATAACGCTGCCGGCGAGTTGCTTTCTCGGAGTTTTTGAGGTGAGATGTGATGAGATGAGATACGCAGTGCGCAAGTTGTGTGAATATATATTATGTATACCTACTTAACGGTTATATTTAAAGGTCGTATCTCACAAACTGTCGCGGGCCCTTGTCGAAACCGCAGCAGACGAGGAAGCACGACGACGACGTTTTGACGATTATATTACATTATGCGTATTTTTACCACAATGCGTGATGGACTGCAGCAACAATATACGTGAGTGGGTCATGGGAAGAAATGTGTTTTGCGACTGAACCGTCGAACCGCGGACATCGACCGATCGATCGAAAAGAGTCCGAACGCTCGTACGAAACCCGAGGCCCGTTCGGACACCAAAACGCACGTGTACCACAATGTGTGGTATTGCACATACCGGGTATGTGTTCGGACTTCCGTGTCGAACGCGCGGGGCAAACGAACGGTTTCAACCCGTCGCGGTAACCGCGCACAGCAGCGGCGCGGCGTGCACGCACGGACTTTCGTCGAAGCCGTTTCGACGGGACGACCTATAACATTATAACATCGTGATTGATACGGCCGAAGCGATGCTCGTTCGGGAAAAATGTTTTTTCCCAATCGTTTAGCACACGAAACGCTGTCGACGATGGACTCGCAATCGTTACGGTACAGTCGTATAGTTCTGATGAAAACGCTCGCGAGACGTTACTCATTCGTGAACCGTTGTTGTATGCTCGAACGTAATAATCGTTAAACGTGCCTGTTTATAAGCTCAATTTTCGAAATCGATAGACGTATCCGCTCGACTATAAATCACCGCGCGTCGTACATTTTCATTAACTGATTTCGTATAACAATAAGAAGTGACGTTTCCGATTGGTGAACAGCAGCCGATGACCGCGTCAAACGCGCGAATACATCCACTGCAGAGTACTTAATATTAATTAATCACGTATTTATTTATTTTTCATTCCTCGTTGGCAGAGCTGCAGTACGCCTCGCCATCTTTGCTCGCAACATTTTTATTTTTTTGTTGTTCTTACACAAACGATAAGATAATTATAAAAAATTGAATACATCGACCGTATATTGCTACATAATATTATGAAATAACTTAAATAAGCTTACGCATCTGAACCCTCGTGGCGTTGTACATTTTTCCCGATGGTAAAGAATATTTGTTGTTAATGTTAAATTAAAAAGTGAAAATATTTATTTTTCAACAGCGCTTTTTTCGGAGGTTGTAAAACGTCCCGCCGTCTTCTAAAAATATACGGGCGAAAAAAATAATGCGTAACGATACAAATTAATTCTGATTTTTTATCTCAAATTATAAATTCCCAATCCGTTCTCTCGGATACGTTCATCAATGTAATATGTACGTCATGTACACTAGTGATTTAATTAGCTGTAACTATAGGCAGCTGGGATTTAGAAGTATTATTATTTTTTTTTTTTTTGTTTCTTTGATCCAGAAACACGTAGCTATAAAGGAAAAATGTATTCAGGTTGGTGTAGATTATTTTAATGCATTAACACTATATATGAGCATTTCTTAATGTTTTTTTTTTACGTTTTTCGATTTGCTTACGATTTTTATCTTGCATAATGTGGAAATATTTAAAACAAAACAAAAAAATTAAGCAGCGTTTTTAACATGAAATAACATATGCATATATTATCAGCGTACAAGTTATGGTAATTACTAATTTATAATTATAGTTAAAATGTCATCGTTTTTCTTTTTTACATTTAACGATAAACACACGTTCCAAATAATTACAACCTATATTTTTTCTATGTTTTTTTCTACTTTATTAAGTCGGGCATACAAAGAATTACTGCAACCATGAAGCTCGATGTGTCAAATGTGGTGAAAACCACCTGACAATCGAGTGCACCAAAGACCGAAATAGTCCAGCCAAATGCGCCCTATGCGCTAAAGACCACACCGCAAACTTCAAAGGATGCCCAGCATTCGAGTCAATAGTTAAAAAATCTGCTCAAAAGTTTCAACCAGTCAAAGATCCTGACCCTCACTTTCAACAGTCTCAACCCAGAACCAAAACCAAATCACACGCAGCAGAAGCCACCAACAACCAAAATAAAATCACAGAACAAAATATATCAAATACCTGTTCAAAACTCATATCCAATTTAAGCTCTTTAATTAATCCATTAATTTCCCTCCTTACCTCAGTCTTAAACACACTAATAGCTAAAGGCATTATCTCCCCATAATACTATCGCACACTGTCTCATAATACCTACATAATCTTATCTTTTCTCAGACCTATCCTCATTACTTTTATCTTAAATTTTATAGAAACTATTCTACGACCAACCGACTATATATTGTTAATCTAGAATTTATTTATTATTATGATGACTATTACTTTCTTTTAACCGTATCATTATTATAATATTAATACCTTGTAAGAACATGTAATATGTTCACACATTGTAAAATTTAATAAATAAAAAAAAAAAAAGTCGTTTTCTACCAGCACCGTGCGTTTCGTAACACGATTTAAATAGCATTTTCGAATGTTTTTCCTTCTCTTTCTCACACTTTCGAACCTGGTCTCCGCGCGTCAAATTATAACCATCCGACTAGCAGGTCATACGCGTTACGTTTAAATAGGAACGTCTTAACACTAACGGCCAGGCGACAGTGGTGGTGGTCAGGGGTTGTGGGAGTTGGTGAGGAGGTACATCGTCATAAATTATTCCGGCCCGACCGAGAGCACCGCACATAATATTTGAATACCAAAGAGCGTAGCCGCTTCGTTTCGGTTTTCAATAAGAGAGGGATCGCCGGGGACGTTTTCCCGCGGAGAAGGACGCGAGGAGAGGAGAAACCAAAAAAATAACCCATTGCCACGGGAAAAACAAAGCATTGTTCCGAGAAAAACAACGCATTTCTTACCGACTGTATATTACATATAGTATACGTGCCACGTATATTATTATTATTATTATTATTATTATTTTTACTATTATTATTATGCTTTGGTACGAAGATGATACGCGTTTTGACATTATACGTTTACCGAACGGCATGTGTCAATAAGCTAATAGACGCGTTATTATTAATGCCATGTCACCGAAACGGACAGACAAGTCGAGGAAGAAACAAAATAATACATTTTGCCAATATTCCGAGAGTGTATACATATACTATTATATTACCTATAATAATATGATATATATATATACAGGGTGCCCAACCCAGGATTCAACCAATACGATATCTCCTCAGATAACAAAGATATTCGAACTGTCACGGGGACAACGAGTATTTCATATTTTAATTGAATTTGATGTTTTGGTAAAAAAGATAAAACATTTGAAAACAACCATCTCTAGAGTTTATTTTTCTGAAAACGTTGACGTACCAATGTCTTATTTTCATTCACCTCATGATTTTTAATATTTTTTTTAGTTTTCAGAAAATGTTAAACATTTATAAAAACAAACAAAATAAACATCTTATTCCTTAATTTTTTACCGAAACATTGAATTTAATTAAAATATGAAATGTTTGTAGTCATAATCCATATAAGCTTTATAAAAAAAGGAAAAGAAAATGGAAATATTTTCATTGTCTCGGGATATATCGGCATACGGTCGGGGTTCCGCGATGTCAATTCGGCAACAACGAAACAAGATAAATTATTTATCACGTACTATGTAGTAAAATAGATATAGTTATGTGTATTATATAATATATATTATATTACATATGTACGACACTTTCCCCGTATACAGCACGCGTATCGTAATGGAACTCAACGCTACACTGCTATGCCCTCGAATTTATTTTATTTTCTAGACCAGCGAATAACTATACTGTTTTGTTCTCGTTCTCTTAACGCGCGACCGAACGAGATGGTTGCAGTATATGTATATCCTATAGTTCGAGTTAAAACCATCTGACGAACATAATAAATTTAACTTTTTTGAATACAAATATCTATTCGTGCGTAATGGAGCTTAAAATTATCGAATAAGCGAATATTCATGATAATTATAACAACAATTAAATGAACAAGTGAAAATTTGTTCGAAGAATGCGACTCTTCTCACGTTACCACGGTATTCATCGAGTGGCGTGTATCGATGAGTAAAATATGGTGATTTTTAGTGTCGCACTTAGAAATATCGGCAGGATACGTGACACTTGAAAAATGGTTTTTAGCAAATCTCGGTGAACGGCCGTAGTGGTTATACCGAACCGTTAAAACGTTACTATCAGCTATACACGAGTATGATTCTTACAACAGCATTATCATGGATGAAGATGATTATTACTATTTTACGATCTAGCCGCATGACGGTTCCGTCCAAGCATGCGACGATTAGTTCGGTTTACGACCAATATTTTATTTATTTATTTATGAACGGGCTAAGAGCCCAATAGTACAATACAATTTGTAGTAATGAAAATGAATAAACGCCAAACAATACACGGCGATTATATACAAGTAAAAATAAAACAATAATTAAACAAAGGTAAAAACAGTAATAATTTATAACAGATTAAGTATCAAAATTAAAATCAACAACAAAATAGAACTTACTAAGAGAAGCATAGATGCTCATTACAAATGCGCATCATACGATGGATTGGATTATTTCTACCATAGTTGGTGCTGTGGAAAGGAACAGCAAAAGCAGAATTAGACCTTATTAAGAATTTTAGAATTAAGGAACTTTAAAATTAATTAGAGAAAGGAGAGAGGGAGCATCCACACAATATAAAGCGTAGAGGGTTTAATACCGTACCAATATAATAATGTACCAACTGTACCACCGTACGTATCCACGCCGTGCGAGACAGTGGTGGACATAACATTTTTGGATTCGCAGATGTATTCGCTCCGATTTGGCACAACATGATGATACAAGTGTACAGCTAGTGGTACGTAAAACTTTTTCACTCGGCCTTTTAAATAATTGCCGAGCCCCTATTAAAACGTCACGACCCCCTTCGTCACTGCGGGTTGTTTACCACGCTGCAGGTGTATGGCGCGATAACGCCATAATCATCGTTGCGTATTGTTTCAGTAGTTTTACGTTACCCCGCACATTTTGCGAGTCGTTGCGAGGGTTGTGTCGACCGTCTCGATACTCGGTTTTTGATACGTTATACGAGTGACACCAGGACTCGGGCCTTGTCGAAACTATTCGAAGATACGTGGGTTCCCCCTACTTCTAAATGTTATTTTAATTGCTCGGTGGCTGTCGGCGCACCACAACGGAAACGGAACTAATAACATAAAACACATCGATACACCGGTACGGCCGCGGGGGTACTATAATATATTGTACGCGCCCCACCCTCGCCAAATGTTTGGTTAAACGTATTGTTACTAAATCATTATAGTAATCATTATAAAAGTATACTTCGATTTTACCGTGATAATATCATATTTTTAGTTTATATACAAAAAAAAAATATAAATAAAGATTAATTCGTAGTCAGTCATAATGTATACGTTGACGTTATAAGTCCCCATCAATAACCGTATAAAAAGTTGTTGATAATTACATCTTATCTAGACTAAAATAATATGAGTCATATAGAATAATAACATTTAAAATAAATTGTAATTTCGAAAACCTTGAAGTCCAAATGTCAATACAAGCATAATGTATAGAATAAATTATAAAATTTTAATTGAATTGTTTGTTATGGTGACTTGCCGACTTCACAAATTCAAACATATTGATAGTAACGTTTTTATCACATGTAGATATAAAAAGTGTATGAACAAACTATGCATCTTACTATCGCATAATCGTTTACATTTCAAATTGCACATTAATAAAATTAAAACATTTTTCGTACTTAACCCGGCACAATTTATGTATAACCTTTTTGAACCTCATAATTTGTTTTTTTCTTACTTAAAATTTCTGGTGCAATTCCCGTATATCCTTTAAAATGCATGGGACAAAGCAACGATAAATAGCCTCCACTACCATAACGCACGTTTGCTCGTGAGTTGATTTGATAAAAATGAATTACATTTCATATCAGTTTATTTATATTAATAATCTGTAAGTTTTTTTTTTGCACCCCACTATAAAAGAAAATCAATATAGTCTCATGTAATGTTACGTAAAGCATGTTCTTAATGTTTGGAATTTACTGTGTGACCGCTCCAATATTTTAAAAAGTTTCTCTGTTTATTACAATATTATTCAACATGAATTCATTGTTTAAAATTCCATTTAAGTATTGCTTTAATCGTGAAAAATAAGTATTATTTTGAAGAGTCTTACATAAACATGGGCAGCAAATATAGATACTATATCACATTTTCCGATTTAGAATTCTAGATATTTCAATAGTTGCAACACGATGATATACAATCTAATTTCCGTCTAAATAACAAACGGGTTGAAGGGCACCTTCTTGGCCTGTGAGTGTTATGAGTTACGATCATTCCGTTTTATATATGATGACAACCAAAAGACGTATAATAGCATGCGATTTATCGAGATTGATTTATTTAAAACGTAATAATCTGGAGGAAAACACAATCGATGTTACGTCACGTACGAGTTACGCGCGCAGTTCACAATATTACTGTAGCTGCAGGTTAGGTTACCGCGGTTTACTAATAACAATATATGAGCGGTGAATAGTAGGTATACACACCACGTCGAGTTGGTACCTATTACGTATGGTAATAGTTCATCGGTAACAAATGAAGTGAGAGAAAAAAAATACTCGGCGCAATAACTTTTTGATACGCAGCTCGCGTTAGACGACTACTGCGCGTCGTACGCGTTCAATTAAAAGCCGTGTCCGTCCACCGCGGACGTTGATAAGCCACGGTCCCGTGTTGGGGCGTGTCCGTCTCAATGAGACTTTTGAACGTTGCGAAATTCATCGTCAGCGGTCCGGGGCTCGCGGGATGAACGCCAAGGTTTACGGCGCGCACCGTCTATCGTCGCTAAACCATTATCGTAATAATATTAACGTTCCGAGTCGTACGCGTTTAGCTAAAGTAGTGTTTCGCGCGAAAACCGTATACGACGCGGACGAGAATATTATAATTAATAGTATCATGGTGTAGTGTGCAGTTGTTTTAGAAGCCGACGAGGACGTGCGGAGGACAGACGACTTTAGGTTTTTCGCGTTACGAACCGACTGTTGTACGTAAGACTTCTGCGAAATTGTTCTTAGCGCCGACGGAGGACCTGGTTTGCGACTGTTTAGCATATTACACGTTTTAGTACACGCCTGCGTTGTATCGCGACGAATAGTATCGCCACGTATAAATTATTACCATAATCGTGTTATCGTTTTCATTGACGGTACTTATATTATGTTTCATATACAATATATACTTCACGTTGTACGTTATCGCGATCGTCCAAACGCGTCGTGTGTTCGCCTCGTTACGATATTTTACCAAAATTAAAATCCGCGAGGGTATTCACGTGCAATACAGTGGATTGAAACGAGGATAATACTAATAATATGATAAACGAATAGGATTCAAGAGCATTAAGACGTATTAACGCGTAAAGCAATATTTTTCGACCCACACATTTTATTTCCATTTTTCGGAGAGAAGTATCGCAATAAATTATCAAACGGACAATAAAATCTTGTGGTATTACGCCAGCGCATGTACGTTGAAGTTTTATTTTTCTTATTTTTATTCTTTTTTTTTCACTTCACTTTCATATTATATAATGTGGCGTACTTTAGCAATGTGTCATTTTATTTTTTATTTTTCGGATAGATTTTAACGAAAAAATTTTTCTTTTGGTTTGTTGGCGAACATGCTTTTAGTAGAGAAAAAGTTCGCAAAAAATAGTCCGCAGGGAATCATTTTTGATGTCGCTCTCAAACAGGAGATATTATTATTACGTACCATATCCAAAAATCCCTAGGATTTCAAAAGTTTTGTGACTTTTTAAGCCAAACTGTCTGTCCTTTCACACGTTTATAATCCTTAAAACGAAGATACGGTAGATGTTAATGGAATCAACGCTAATCCTATTCATAGACTTTTTATTATACGTATTATCGTGCTATTTGTTTCGTGCAAACACATTTTACGAACATTAATGGTGTTCGCATATGCTATGCGTTGCGAATAGTATTTAGCCTAGAGCTGAAGTTATTGCGTGGGTAGTATTAATATTCTGTCTGTTTCGTGAATTAAAAATGGACAGGTGTTAACGGTTAGTGTTTCATCCACTCGTTTGCAACAATAGAAATGTTTTCAATAAAAGAAATCTTTCTTTGCGTAGGTACGAATAAAGGCATTGATCAGATCGGTTCGGCGTCTTTAAAAATACTTAAAAAGTTGTAACCGATTAAATGTTTTTTGTTTTTATTTTTCCAAAAACTTAAATTATTTCTAAAAGTTTAATTCAAGTTTTTAACGAACACAAATGATTTGTTTAAAAAACAGATGTTCGTAATTGTATCGGAGAAATTCAACACATGTACGAGCGTAGTTTCGGTGAAAAAGTAACTCGCAAACGGAAAGGAAGAAAAATCGCAAGAACATTATAATAATATTACACAAATCCACGTCGCGAGCGAATAATATTTCAAAATTATAATAACGCTATAATATACTCTATTTACCCAGGGTATTATATTGTTAAATCGGTGTTTCGTAGTGAACGAGCACGAAAGGTTTTCACGTGGGTCGGTAGGTAGAAGTGTATAAGATAAAAATATTACCGACATCTGTCGTTTATTCGTAGTATTGCCATAACCGCCTGTAAATGTTGGTATATGTATATATAAATTTATATACAGTTATATAACATGTGCCGTCGCTAAAATGTTATACAATAAAAGATATACGAATATTAAGCTGACGCGAGAGTGTATCTGAGTTCACCGTATACCGGATGGAATATAGTAAAACCGGCGAATGGAGCGAAGGAATTTTGGTTCATTTAAATTATGACGTGCTGAAACACTTATATCTATTAGTTCGTTCTATGCGATGTTTTGAGTTGATCCTAATGCCCTGCTGTTATCGACCATATTGACTGACGAAATATGACAACGGATGACACCCCGAAAAATCGTAAAGGATATTGAAGAGTCAACTACAAAAAAATTTTTTGTAACGCTTACGAGTAGAAAAAACGTCAAGATTCATCTCGGAAATAATCAGGAAAAAATAATGAAGAAATTGGCAAAAATGATAAATTTACAAAAGCAATAGAAGGATTTTCAGATGCAATAAAATGTCTTTATGTGAATGGAGAGGAAGAACTCATCCTCGATCAATAGAATTGTTGTGATTATCTGAACAATTAAATATGGATTCTATCAGAAAAAGTGATATGTATACACTGACACTTCATATAATAAGATGGATGAATATATTACAACCTTAAATATTTTGTATTTTAGGAATATTTAATCAATTTTGTTAACAATTCACTATTTTTTCCGATATTCGCTTATCGTACAACGCTGTACAGAGATAAAATAAAATTTCTTCGCGTACCTATTAATTTGCGCAACAAAAAAGGCTGCTAGAAACGGTCAAGGTAGTATTTATTCACACTAAATAAATCACTAGAATATTATTATAGATGTTTGTATCTTTAGAAATATTGAACTTGCGCAATAATTCTATAATATTTTTATGTTGTTTTTTCATCCGTTTGGTGAACTAAATATTGAATAACACTATATTTTTACGTTAACGGTTTTCACTGAAAATCGAAATTCGATTTGAAACCAACAAGTTACAACAGAATTACTGCAAATACGAAGAAAATTATAAAAATGTTCGCATGGATGTAATTAAACGCGGCTCAAGTATCTGGGTTATAATTAGTCAGCGTTATAGTCGAGGGTTTTCGTTAAATACAAAAACATATTAAATAAATAAAAATTCGTGCACGATGGTCGTTAGCTGTATTATACTTTATTCTCCTCCTCGGAGATTTCGCGTGTACCAACGATTATATATCTGCGGCACAATTAATAAGATTAAACTTATACACATTTAATTAATTACGAATTTTTATTATTTTATAAGTAACAATTAACCTTATTTCTCTATTTATAACTTTTCTGGTTTAAACCGCGAAACTACTTAACTCAATTGCATTCCTTATATTATGTATATGAAAATATAAATATATATGCGTATACTTTTCACGAGAATAACGCGAGATAAAATCCTTAAGGTTTATAACAAATGGAAAGTGATCATATTTTTCGGAAGACATTTTCCGATCTTGTTGTTTTTCCGCTACTACATTATCTTCGACATCATCGTCAACGAACCGTTTCGACCAGGAAGTAAGCGAAAACAGTAGCTACTAGTATCCTAAAATAATCCTACAAAATGGCGTCCTGAACATCGCTCAAAGTCCGGTGAAGTTATCAACGTACAGGAGTATAATCCGCGGGCGATGGCTTACGGAAAATTATTTGTTCACTGAACGATCGAGCGCACGTGTATCCACAAGTATCAACGGACGGGTGTGCAAAGTGCAAGCTTACTACTCGTATTTATAGTCCCTTGTGCCAGTGACATTGTGTGTGCGCGCGCGGAAATAATACAATTATTGCTATCGGACGTTCGCGAATCGTAATACGATTAAACTATGCGCATTGAGCAAGAACATGTCGATTTCGGTGTACTAAAACTACTTAACACAGTCGAACACAAAGTGGTGTGTGTAAGTGTGTACATATAACGAACAGAGATAATTAATGAATTCTAACGTGGCCTTTTGGAAGCCACAAAAAAAAAAATGAAACACTTGATGTTACCCTGGTCATATATACAATATTGTATTGAAATTGTATCATAGTATTACGGTACCGTCAATATTTGAGATATATGAATGTTATGTTGCTATGAAGAATGAATAATTATAAAAATATATTATATCGTTCGAATAAAAAAAGTACCTTTTTGATCTTTTCTCTTCCGCATAGTAAACGTTTAAATGTCCGTGGTTACCATGGTATATATCCCTAATTATTTTACCTTAATTTCTTAGAATACGATAAATAACCCAGTGGCACAAATATCACATATTAAAGAGAACTCGTGGTTGGGGGGCGTAATGTAGAATTGAGCAGGAAGTGGATTCTTCTAGTATAATTATAGTATATTGTATTAGGTGTATATAGAATTTAGTAGTTCATAAATAATATACTAATTAATAATTGAGGATAGTTGAGTATGATGTTTTAGTTTTAGATGGCTTTATTTTGTTTTCGGTAAAACAGTGGCAGTGTATATAATTATACACATCTGTTCGCTGAACCAATTATTGTAATAATGTTGATTTTATACTAAAATTACTAATACAACGTTATAATAAAGGAGTTCAACAGCCATCGACTACCAATTCGACGTACAATTAGAGTGTTTATTTTATGGTGTGTCGTCACTACTATATTAATGAAATAACAGTATGAAACCCAAACCATGAACTTGCGTCGTACGTCACGCCTTTGATATAGTCCATAATTTCGTACGCTTTAAACCACAATAATCTATTAGAATAATATACAATCATTGAGCGTTGACCGAACGCATCGGGGACGAATTTCGAATTTTCTCGAGTGCATAACACGCGCCCATCTACCGTTGAGGATGGTCGGATCTAAGGATTCTCGAACTTTAACAGCGGTCGATACACAGTGTAAATCGTGTCATGTTGGATTTTCAGGATTTCAAAACGCAATTTTGCAAGGTTGTGCGTTGTGCGTCACGGTTCGAGACGAAACGGTGAAGTTTTCTCGATTTGTCGTGAATTATATGAATAAGATTTCGACAAAAATAGGTTTTGCCGAACGCGTTTGGAAAATTACCGGTTCGGTAAACAGATGCCACCGTCGCCGAGGTACACATAGGGCGCGCCTCGAGCGGATCTTTTGCCGCGCTACTTCCGGTCATTACCCTTTCTCGATTTTAAACGGTTTGCGCGATTTCCACGCAGCTTCGACCCGGACCGTGGCTCTGACCGTACCCTGTCCGGGCCCAGGGCGTAATAATGGACGTCTCGCCGGGGCAATTAAACGAAAATCCACGCGCCCCGGGGGCCGTAACACGATTTCCTCCGGATTCCGAGCGCGGCGGTTCGGTCGTCCCCGTAGGTACATGCGATGTCGGGAAGGAGAAAAGCTCCGTGAAAGCTCGCAGCTGTTCAAGAACGGTTCGCTCTATCGAAAACAAATTAGTAAATATATACAATTTGTTGGTGCTCATAAAATCATCCGTAATTCTACCCATACTGAATTATATGTATTTATTATCCTTATTTTCCGCGACTTTGCGATTTCGGAGTCTATAATACAAAACAAGATTTTCTTGCGTGGTCTGTCACGGTTCAAGTCTTCGCTGTAATGTGCTATCGTCAAACTCTATCTATAAAGATCCTGGAATCGTCATCAGGGAGTTTCACTTATGGTCCTGATGCGGTAATACCTACTATAAATAGGCTGCAATGAACACCGTACATGTGCGTCAATCGTAATGGTAATTGCTCGTGGCGCGATGAAAATGACAAACGGTTTTGTAGACAGAAATAATTTTGGACATCAGCAATCTAACTTACATAATATTACCGTGCGTAATAAGGAAAGCCATTGTTTATACATTTATGTGAAGACCGTATACACTTTTTCAAATACGTTTTTGTTCGACGATTTTTAATTTAATTATTTTGCAAACGCGGACAACGTTACACAATACATTATTACATTATAGAAAGGTATTTTATTTTTCGTAGAATGTCTGAACTAAAATACATAGGTGTTATGCGGTGAAAGGGGTTTAAAGCATATTAGCCGATGAAAGGTTTATGTAGTACGCGCTGCCCGCCGAGAAAGGTCTAAAGTTAAAACTATTTAAAATTGTAAACGCACCAGCGATAGTAAAAACGGAACAACATATTATTATATAATGTTAGAGGCATATTCGTATATACGTGCACAAAAACAACCCATTATTTCCAATAAATATTAAAACAATTTTATCAACCGCTTATATATTTTTTACGAGTACTGATCGCCGTTTTATGGTTTTATTTATACCTACGTCGAAATCAATCGGGTGACACGAATTCGATCGGTTCGCCTTCGCGGCAAGTTCGGAAGCTATTTTAAAATCGATAACACTAATTTGTGGTTCGCGTCCTATCACCTAGCTCATTTGAATAATTGTTTCATTCGTTAGCTATTCCAGCACACGTAGCAGTACGAAATCGCTGAGCCGACGATACTCGCGGATACTGAGTTTCGGAGAACACCGCGGACGTGACACGTGCAAATGTTATATGTGTAATCGTCGTGTTTAATGTATATTAAATATGCATGAACAATGATACGCAGAGTGATTTTTTAAGCATGCTAAACCTTTTTTTACGCTCTCGGTTTTGTATGTTGTGTGTATAGATTTTCCACGAATCAGAATTTCGAATTCGAACGCGTGTGTTAACTTCAGCGTAAAAAAGGGTGAGAATGCTCAAGAAATCACCCTGTATACACACACGAAGGACTTGAATACGTCTATGGGGGTGTGGATGTGGAGTGGGGAATCCGACCTATGCGCGTACACAAAACGCACGACGCGAGTGCTAGCTGTATATAGGTACACGCCGGGTATAATAATCGCGGTATATAACGCGCGTTTTTCTTTCTCGAGGCGGTTTGCGGCGCGGAGACATACAACGGTATGGGTACAGAGTAGTGAAAAATAAAAAGTAAAATAAAATAAAAATAAAAAAAATAGAGCCATTTCAGCAAAGTTCAACCTGTAACGGCACACTGCAACTCCCTCGTGCAGCCAGCGTAATTACAGTTTTCGCTTTACAAAAGTTCGCGCGAAATCGATTTTCCGCTCGGACTTTGAACGCGTACGTATACATAAATATATATATATATATATATATATTGTTATTATTATATGTACTCGTTCGCGTTGTACTGCACCCGCTGAATGCTCGACGTGCCGGCAGCCATAGAATATTGTGTTGTAGATATATCGTACACGGATACCTTGGGTAAATATTTGCACGCCGGCCGAACCGTACCTGACTCGTTGTACGCGCCGCCCTGTTGCCCGTCCGCGGCAGCGGCTGCAATTGACGCGGACCGAAAACATAATAGCCATCACGGACGGCAGAGGATCGTAAAAACAATACGTCCGATCAAACAATTTACAATCGGCTCTCTCAAATACGTCATACGAACGAATGCGGACCGGTACTGTTTAGCAGCGCCGAGTATACCGTGCTACGATCGGGGTAGTGGCGTTTCGAGAATTTTTTTCCCGGAGGTTTTTGAACGTATTGTTGAGCTACGAAAGACCCTTATTAAATGCATTGAACAGCCGTTGAACGGGGTTGAAAAGAAAAAGTTAAAACGTTCGTGTCTATGTTTTTTCCGTGTAGTTGAAGTCTCATTCAATTTAATACTTCCTGATATTGTAGCCCCATCCCCCTGGACACGGCACTGGGTTGGGATGGTAGTTAGTGCGGAGACAAAGGGTAGTTGAAGTATGCACATCACTCCGTATAGTAAATCAGGGGCGTATCCAGCTCATCTTCCGGGAGGGGGGAGACGAAATTTAAACTCGAATCATACGTCTTATAAAAGTATATGTCTATAAACAAAAGCCATTTTCCTCTTCATCGAAGCCATTATTTCATGTAATTGAATAGTGAAAACCGTAAGCTATTGCAATATCGTACAGACGGTACTACAACAGAATACTACTGAAGAACTATTGTACTACCGTACAAACTAATCAATTTTTGTTATAATATTTTTAATTTGTATCATATCAATATTATGCTCTGTGATATCATTCACGATTCCCCCGAAAATCACTGTGCCGAAAACCGAATAAGTGAATGACACGGTTGCAGAGTGCTCAGTGCAAAATATGTTCAATATAATAATATCTGACAATATAATTATTATAGCTGCTATATCTCTAATCTCTTATCTACATCCGTTATATTAACAACTATATCCCTATTAACTAATATTGTTCAATGCTATTGGTTAATAATTTGTTAGTATTAGTAATAATAGCCTATTTATTTTTCAATGTTTTTTTTTTCGTTAGGTTATGATCGATGTTTTGAATGATTGAAAACAGATTTTTGATAACCATTTCATTATTATTAATCATAATAAAATAAGTAAATCGTAAGTATACATATAACTTACGTTTCGCGCGTGCTTGATAACATAATACATTATTTTGTTAAAGACGAAAATTAATTTTCCGCGCAAACATTCTTCTCGCAGATTATATTTCAGTATTTTTGTTGAAATTTACGCAAATGTTTATTATTTCAATATTAGAGTACATCATCATCAACTACAACAATGATCCTTTACTTATAAAAATAAAAGATGCGTGTCAAAATGACAGATTACTCGGACAAAGATTTTTTTCTCCCTTCATTTTTGCATCTTATAAAACATAAGGAGCATTATGTAAACTATTTATCATGCGATGACAACTGACATAGTGAAATCGTAAAAAACATATTTTTGAGCTATCATTTCGTTATCTAAACTATTAGATTTTATTAAATGTAAAAGAAACACGGAATGTGCTTTTAACTTGCGAATACATAACGAAGTACATATGAAAATTCATAGGTAAATTAAAAACCTTTGTATTAAACTAAAATTATTTTTCCGGATAATGTGTTAAAATGACAGAAAATTTTATGTTTTTATAGTGTTTTTTGTTTTTGCAGAATGTACGAAACAGAAAGACCATGTCAGCAAAAGCCTTAAAAGGACAACAAAACATCCGCACCTCTTATTCTGAAACAAGTATTAATTAATACAAACTTGGTAAATGCTTGGTAAGATCTTTGCTGACTTAGTATGTCTGTCTCATTTTTATGCATATGCAACGGTTATCATACATTATACTTGATGAAAACATTTCATTTTTTTTTAACGTTTATATAATGTTTATCTTTCCAACAATGTAAAACAATATTATTCTTTGGTCCATTGTTACAACTTTCAAGGTAGCAAGTTTTTCGAAAGTTGAACCGATCAATGACGGTTACGCAGTCTAAAACCAGCGCCGGTCAAAGCTCCGACATTTAAAATATCCTGTTGTTTTTCCCTTTTCCGGTTTTACTTAAATTGATCAAGTGTGCCAAGACGAGAAAAAAAATGGTATCAATTCCAAATCATCGACGAGAGACGACGTTAGGTTGGCAGGAAACCAGGCTGAAGGTTTGTGGTCGGAGAACGAAAAAATGTATCGTACGAAACGATTCGCGAAATAAAACGCTGCAGTTATTGTTCAGGGTGGAAAAGTGTGCCGGCGCAATCAGAAACGCATTACTACGATGCGAACACGCGTTCTGGTTTTAAAAACAGCCTTTTATATAATTTAAAAGTCGTGTGTAAAATATTTACAAGTTAAACGTGAGCGATTTGCGTAGTCGGACCTTTCTCTCCCTCCTCCTGCCCACATACCATCATACCCACATCCATACCCCCCCACTACCATGCGAACGACCATATTTAACTCGGTATTTGAACGTGTTTACCAAAAACACACGACTGTATGTACCGACGACGCATGGTGTTCCATACACGTACAACACAGCCACCGCACCTGAGAGCGTATTAATATAATAATAATAATAATATAATATCGTTGCGGTGGCGCTTACGAATCGACGAATTATCATATTCAAGTGCGAGGGAGAGCGTGCCAGAGCGCACGGGTGAGACGAATAACCGTGGGGACGGAATGGTTTTCGGGGGATGGAAGGGAAAAAAATCGAAACTGGATTTGTTCTGGTTTATATAGTTATACACGTACGAATACTAATCGTATCGAAATTACAAGATTTCGACCGATTAATATGGCGATTTATGACTAACGAGGATCTGAAAATGGAAAATTATCAATGGACCATGACTATTACGCATATATTATACTAAAACTACAATTTGAATAAAGCATAATGTATCACATCACGCGCACACGTGCATAAAATTAAAAGATACACAGTATGCATACATTCTACGTACAGTCTAAGCTACGAGGGCGTGTTCGCGTATTTACATGTTTACTCTGTAAGGCCTGTGAAAAATTGCCGCTCTTTTTGACTAAATTACAATAAACAATATATACTCTATGTCTATAGTTAAATAATGCCAGATAAAAAATAGATCTGTGAGCTCATGATATTATACTATTATTCGAACGATTCTGATAATATACTAGATATCCTGTTATGGGATATACGCATTCGATTTGTAACCGAGAAATTATGAGCGTCCATGAGTCGAAACCACGATGAATTAAAAAAAAAAAATGTTCTTTTAAAATTACCCTCCCCAAAAAACACTCAAAATATTATGCCACTGTGAACACGTGCCTGTGCGGTGCGTGTGCATGTAAATACGCCACTGATCGGCCGATAAACCGCATAAATTATACCGCGACTTGTTATGTTATTTAAATATTATGCCGCGCGTATATTATATCGGCCGTATATCTGTATGGGAGATACAAGTGCGGTGGCTCATATAAGAATCCGGCACGCGGGTGTGACGGTAAGCTCGCTATTCTTTGTCATAGCTTAAACTGTAATTAATGTTCGGGTTAAACTCGCGCGCGAGTAAACTAATTATGGCCGCGTTGGGCTGGTGGATGGCGTCGGGCAACGTTTGAAACAATAATTTTCGCGCGCGCGCTAACCCTTTCGAATCACGGGGTTGGAAGGGTCGATGGTGGCGAGGCGGTCAGGGACGGGTGCGAATGCGACTATATACTTACACGCGCATATTATAAACACACACATGCATATACGTATATAATATAGGTACACTAAATCCATTATTCGCGGCCGCTCATTTACATATAGCTAGCGCACGTTTAACGCGGTTCAATTGTTTTTGTCGTCGCTCAGTCTCCGGTTCGAATGTACACACGCACCACCTACGTGTCCTATATCCATTCATCTGTATGTGTATAGCGAACTCGCGCACACGTATAATATAATTCAGTGGTATGCACATGTGCGTTTAATATAATACGTGTCGTATGCGCACCGCTACGTGACTAATAGACACCATTTTTGTCACGGCTGCTGCTGTGCGCGTGCGAGAGCTGCAGGAGCGCCAACAGGAGCAGGACGCGAACGGACCCCGATATCGAGACCTTTTAGCGCGAAAACCTGTTGTCGTTTCGCGGGAGGAGTGGACATTTTTTTTTTTTAAATACCCACTTATCCCTTCACGCGTTACAATATAGAGTTGCCCACTACACCGCGTGTACGCGACTAGGCCACTTGCATGTTCCCAAACCTTACGCTTACTGTTATGTGCGCTATACGCGACTATACGCATGCTATGCATACCGTATACACCCTGTTAATATTTTACTCCGTGTTGTCGAGTTACGTGAGAGTTATTGCTTGGTTCGGAGACGCTGTCGCGGCCGACACGGATGGAAGTTTCTAAAAAAAACATGGTTTCGCAACCTAAAATAGCGGTCCGGAGCAGCAGGGACGATTGATAAACATTGTTTGATAATATTTTGAAAATGTCCTCGCCTCGTCCTCGTTACTACGAATTAAAGCTGAACCGACGTGGAATGATCAAATTTCTTGCAAGTCGACAGTGTACCGATGGTTTTATCTGCTCGTCCATATCATGAACACGATATTGTTATAATATTATTCGCGTGAAACTCAATTATCGATGTTAATTACTTTTTCCATTAAAAACTTTAAAAATATAGAGCTTGGCGTTTTAAATAAAAAATTGTTTTCCGTATTACTTTCGCTATGCAACTTTTCGCAAAACGTTCCGTTATTAATTTATACTAACACTACCTACGCTATTATGATGTTCTACAGTTACCTACTACTGATAATTAATTAGAGGAAAATTTACAAAATGATTATAAGATAATAACGAAATCTATAAAGGATAGATATTATTAAATTATCAAACAAAAATTATGCTCCGTTTATATTATTATGCTCGAACATAATGTTTATTAATATAAAGTAACATGTATTTCTCTTAAATGAATTAACAGGTGTGTTGGTACACGCATGAACCCACATGTATTTTACGATTTTGAAGTCAAAGAAAATTGCTGTTGCACACGAGTTCCGGTAAACTATACAGTCTGTTGTTATTAATTATTAATAAATATTTACATTTAAGAATATTTGGTGTAAATACACGTTTTGGAAAATCTTTATTCGTTCAATATAATAGATACTTAATACAATGTAATTTTTTTATTTAATAAAGTACATAACAAAATGTAAGTTTATTGAAACAAAAAAAGAACAACTTATTTAAAATCTAATGAAAATTGGTTGAAAATTTGGACGAAAACAATGCCAATTCTTGTAATTATATTTGTAGGATTTCTAGAATTGTTATTATGATTATTGTACTTGTGCCTTCATAAAAGTTAATTTAAAAGTAATTTACTACAAACATTTTAGTCGCGTCTTAGCTGTAAACTATGTACTGCAAGTAAATGTAGGAATAGACGTAACAAATTGTAGTGAAATTATATAAAACTTTTAAACACATTTATTTTAGGAGAAGTTAATATAGCTAAATAAAAATGATGTTCAGATTTTCGAATACTGCGCCATAATATGCATGTTCCAATTTCATACAGTGAGGATAATTGAATTTCTTGTTTAAACTATATATTTCAAATTTGTACTCTGTAACGGAATTAAGACGAAATAAATGTTATACCAATTCAATAAAAGCAAAAAAATCGTTTAATAATAAAAAAAGTGTTTTGATATAATGTATTCATTCGAGAAGACTAGTTTAAAAATAGACTAGGTATACATTTGATTTGATTTGTTTATTTATTTTTTTTATTAATTTATTGCAGCAGTGGTTGTTATGTTTATTTTTAGTGTGTTTCAACCTTTAAATGTTAAAAATAGATCATTGTGTTCATATTAATTAACGCTTTAGCTTTCGAATTTTATTTTATTTTCAAATATGATGTTTTAAAATATTTGCCGACTTTTTATGTAATGAGTTTTGGGGTTTTGATGAAATAACCATTGCGACAAACGAATTTCTCGTTTCGAAAAAATAATAAATCAAACAAAAACAAAAATGGTCGTATTGAAATTAAACTACAAGAGACAAGCTATCGGTTTTTATTTTACCCTTCATCTCCCTTCTCTCTTTTACCCTATTTTTATTTTTATTTTTTTTTCGAAATATCATTTAAATACGTATTTTATCGAATGTTGTCGGTATAATATAATAAAACGACCGCGTGTCAGCTGCGCAGCGACAGTCGTTTCGTTTTGCATTGGACGCGAGCCAAAATCAAAAAGGATTTCTAAAATCATTCAGAAAACAGAAGACGATTTGTAATAATCTGATTTGCGCGGATACTGCCAATCGGTCGTCCGCCCACGTACGCGTGGGGTAACCCCCAGGCCTTCGTCAATCATTTGGTCGTGCGCCCCGGGGAGAGCCATCGAATTTCGGTTACGCGAAGAAAATGCGCGAAAAATTGCAGTCTTATATGAAGGACAATTATATTAAAAAAAAAAGATTACAAGCCGCTGTTTCGTGTGCGCGAGCGGAAAATGTCATCGTCACGCGTTCACTGCGCAATCGTAATCACACGACGATCTGCATAATATGCAAATCTTCGTAACGCGACTGGTATTCAATGAGAACCGCCGTCGCAGTGTACCTACTCTATTCGTTGTGTTTCGCGGTCGTCGGCGTTGAAACTGTATTTTATTGTTTCTAGCTGGGACAATAGGTAATCGATAATTATTATGGTAAATGAGATGCTATAATAATAATAACTTATGTACCGACTTGTCGGTATTACAAAAAAAAAAAAGAATACTACTTTTACAACCTATAATATAATCAATCTGAAGTTGGTTACTTCTAGGCCACTGGTTGTGTGCAAATAATAGATCAATAAGTATTGATAAGAATTTATCAATATTATAATTATTTTAAGTATTATACAATGTAAAATAAGTTGTGAAATGTGTATATATGTAGCAAAATTAAAGAAAACAATGTTGAATAATTATTAGTGGTAGCCTACACGAGTGGGCCCATTAGTCCATCGAAGTAAATCAATATTCAATTTCAAAACTGTTATATTCGTGCGAACAATATTGTTTGATCACTTCATCGTGTGTGATATGTGTGTCGAAAAAAAAATCGTTTGTAAACGCCGTTTAAAGTTTCAATATAAATACTCGATTGTATCAGGATCGAGGACTTGATTGAAAAATTGTGCGATCGATAATATACAATATATTATTCTGGCATAAGTGACAGTCGTCGTTGTTGTAAAAAATTAAAATATGCTTTTACAGGGATCGTAGGTGATCACTCGGGGCATTGACGTCAGAGGCACGTACCTCTGCACATGAGAAAAAAATGCCTACTGCTTCCCTAGAGTACAAAATGGCCTGTCATGGCTTATAAATTAAAATTTCGAACATTTTAAACGGTAAATACATATCAATTTAAAACGAGGTTAAGAATGAAGACAGAATATAGAAAATGTTATCGTTACGAATAATTATTATGATTCCTTATCCGAGATTTTCAATAACTATCCAAACAAACACATTTTTAGACCGTGTGAGATCTTAGAATGGACGCGCTGAGCGTCTGGAATCTGAAAATATATCCAAATGTATACATTTTATTATTTTATTGGAGTACTGCAGAGCACTCGTAAACAAAATGTCATTTATTCACAAAAAATATAAGAAAAAAAGTAGTGAAAATTATTTTGAACAAATGTTATTATATAGAATCCTTGTAATAACAACGACGGTATTACAATAACGAAAAGTGCAGCCGCCGTCGAGTTCATCAATTTTGATATTTCTCGACGGACGAATGAATTTTAATACGAATAACTCCAGCAGACATATTTAAATTGTTGATAATATTTTCTCCTGACGAATTGTGTCGAAAATCGAGAGCTGTGTGTGAACACATTTCCAGAAACAAAGCACATTTACGCACATCGTTTATCAACCAAATCAAAACGAGTATATTCTATGAAAATAATAAAAATAAATCATGATAAAAATTCGATGAGAAAATAAAATTATTGTTCCGAGTTATATGACTGACGTACCGACGCTTACATTGTTTATCGATCCGGCACTTCAGAGGGCACGCGGTTCTTCGAAGATAGGAAATGAAACGTAGAACTCTCAATGATTGTCGGAAAATTTAAATTTAATTCTTAGGTCGACATCTTCTGCAGTTATCATTGCGATATTAATCAAGTCTATTACTATCTTGTTCTGTTCTAGTGTATGAAGCGCGCTTTACAATAGTATCGGTCGAATGATGATATAAAACGCAAACTGTTGGTACAACGGGCGCAAATGAAGCGTCATCTAGGCAGCAGTAGAAGACTTGGTGCGAGTAAATGGTTTCAACATCGTGAAAACGGTGGTGGCGTCGGTGACCGATTTCTTATAATAATAGATACAGTGATAGTTGTGTATGACGAAATTCCATTTAACGAAACTTTCTATACCGTCTATCAGTGGTAAACAACGCTGCACACACGCACGTTTTCATCGTACAGAAGTTTAGAAAAGAAACACAACCCTGGATAGAGGTGCACGTCCCACGTCTCTCGGCTTAGAGTACTACCCTTTAAATATACATTCAGTTTCACGTGGTAAACAAATGCGTTTTTCGAGTGGTTTGCCGGCGGTATGTTTGTAGACGGCTAAACCTATTACGAAGCGGTGACTGGGCCCGGGGGTAATGGTTGAACAAATAACGTACGGCTACAGCGGTACTTTGTTATTCATTATTGGCTTGGATATTCCACGATTCCTTTCGAACAAAAAACCAAATCTATTCGACGTATCGATTTCATCGGACCCTTCGGTGTCCAATTATAATTCACGTTTCCGCGTGTTATTAATACGCGCAGAACGCAAGTGAATACATAAATATTTCGTCGCACGTTGCTATTATAAAATCTTGACGTATTGTTATACCGTCGCATAAGCGATATAGGGTTTCACTCCTGTGGGCAATCACGGCACATGATGTAAAGAAAACCGATAAAGTCGATTATATCTTCCGACGTATTACGAAAAACCGAAATCCGAATGATCGCAGTAACATTAATACCCATAGCACCGAAGCCAACGAGGAATCGTTTTGTCGGCCACGCTTCGAGTAGTAAAAAGTACTAAAAATCACTATACGCGATAAGCCTATGAAACATTCTATCCGTCTCTGATTTTTTTCGTAACGAAATCGAAAAAAAAAAAAAAACACTTACCGTTTCCATTGGACATGTTCTCGCTATCCGGTGGTCGAAGCCTATGGCTGTAGTGCTGAATCCTGTGCTGGTGTATGCTGTTCAGGATTATATTGCTAGACGTCCGGGACAGTGCTTGACGTTGTCGCACGGCCTCTTTGTAGATCCTGTAAAAATTAATCGCAAATCAGCTGCCGTCTAACTAAGCATAATTTATTATGTTTATCATTTGAAATGTTTCCGTCAATATTAAGCGCAAAACAACAATGGAATTACAAATATTCGTGATACATGGCTATTATTAATAATTATATTAGATAATATGCGTTCACCGTAATTTGTGATAATTTATTTTTATCCTTTCCAACTGGAGAACGGAAATTATGATTACTATTCATATGCCGTTATCTACACAGATGGACACAAAGTCATCTCAGACAGCTATGTGAATCCGGTGGCTTTCTTTTTATGGATCAAACCAATAATTCATAATATGTCATAGAAACGTCTGTGAATATTGTACTTGAAAATACGCCTGGCAACCGCGTGGACGCCTCCCAGGTCAGGCGTGGAAATTTATAGTCATCCACAGTGGAAGGTCAATCGAACATATACAGCGTCGGGTTACACGTGTAGCACAGACCGATGGTTCCAACTGAATTTGTTCCGATAGACTTGTATATTTTTAGTACCATAGAACAACAGAGGTCAATAAAAAGTATTCGAATAAACCGCACTTTATACCGTCTCGGAGTAGTCACAAATCCCGGTAAAAGAGTGTCAAATGGATTGGACGAAGGGGCTAGAAAAAATAAACACATCGTAGGACCAGTGAAGTTTTCCACCACTTTTTATCGACGGATTGTTCACACGGAGATTCGTCGGATCACCAAAAGTTCAAAATATTTACCCCACAATATGGGCGCACTATTATTTAGTCAGATCGGTATAGTTAATCCATCTATTACCTCGGTTTTGGCAGTGGTAAATAATGAAATACAACGTCGGACGTTTTAGAGATGAAAACGAGTTACCGCGAGTCGTGCGTCTACATGGTTTTTCCGAAAAACAATAAATGTTTCATTTCTTTCCATAGAGTAACAACAACAACAACAAAAAACCGCAGTTTTCGAATTCATTTATGACAAATAAATAAAACGTGAGTTCGATATGCGAGTAGGTGGCAGAAGCATAAACGATATTGTGTTGGATCGTCGCAGAGAAAACAGTTCGTAATTGGATTACTATTCAAGTAGTAAACACGGTAATGACTAATCAACCGTTATGCATGAGAAACAAATCGCAGGGACGCAGGCGAATCTGGCCACGTGGAAAAACCTGATATTGTGTATACATAATATATGTATTTATTATAATTTATGTATCAACAGTTTGGTTTTGAATCCGAAGCATGGAATTAACAATAAGATCTCCGGTTCACTGCTCGGTTCATTTAATAGGGCTTTAAAATTGGTTCTTGGTAATTTTTGGATAACTGAGTCTTAATAACAACTGAACTACATATGTTTGAATTATATATAAATATTCAGCATTAAAATCAGAGGCAAAAAGTGCGTTTTATCAATAGTACAGACAACACTCTTGAACTATTCCGTTTAATGCGACTACTTTTAAAAACTGCTTTTGGAATTAAACATTTTTATTATCTATATATACATATAAAAGAACATGTGCGGACTGACTGATTCATCATCGCACAGCTCAAACAACTTGACGGGTCGAACAGAAATGTGCCATGCAGATAGTATGACGCGGGTATACGCTGAGAAAGGGTTGTTATAAAATCGCATTTTTAAGGGTCCATACAGTTTTGGGCTTTTGACTGGACTTATAGACTTTTAAATTTTTGGTTACCTTAGAAACCTTTTATTTTATATGTCGAAAATATCAATGATAAGAATGGTTATGAGAATATTTGACGATTGTGTGCTTTTTTAACATACAATTGTTTTTTACACCAAAATAGTAATTTCTCTTGTTTCAAATATCTCGGACATTTGTACTTTAAATTTAAAATAATGGTTCATCGAAGCAATACAAATGGATTTTGAAAAATGTTGACCACAGCCTAGACTGTTCCGTTGTTCCGTGGTTACTCGCGGTTAGTAATAATATATTATGTTCGAGGAGTTATTTCAGTACAATTGTACAATTTATGTAAGGTTACCAAATATAATTAATACAATTATTACACTAGCTGCTTACAAATTTTGCTCAATTGTTAATAACAGTAGGCACATTTATTGTAATTAACGTATGTATTCTCTATGTTACACGTTTTTAAGTTTTTAAATATTCAGCTCACGTTGATTAATTGATTCTATTTAAAAAATATTTACGTTTTAATTGTATGGACTTCAGATGCATTGCACCAATGGAGTAGAATCTTAAATGTTTATTCCTAAATCTCAGTACAAACTTAAATATTTATAATTGATACGGTAAAGTTTGTTATTTATATAACAATTTTGAAATTTAGATTGAACAAATACAAAAACTGCAAATCAAGAAAACAGATTGTAGGTTATTAAGCATTGTAGTAAAAATATCTGTGCAGAACAATTTTTTTAAATTAAAAACAAGTATATTTCGATCGTATATATAACATATATACACCATGGATAATTTATGTTTTTCTCATCATTAGACATTTTCTGAAATGAAAAGAAAAATGTTTTTAGACTACTCGAACCCATGTTAGGTTAACAATTTGCACTATCATTCAAGGCTATATTTCATAGCTGTTCTAAAAGTATAATACATTACGTGTATTACAATAACATACTTAATTTCAATATTTTATTATACTTCGAAATATTTAAGAATTTGATAAATGGTTGTATAAACGAATACACGTATACGGTATACGTATCGAAAACAGTAAAATGTGTTAAAATATTCGGAATTTTGATAGAAAATATAATTAACAGAATCTATATAGCATATATTTTATGCGGTAATAAACATTTGGTATATTAGTCGAATAATCCATATTGCTACTAACCAAATCTAAACCTAATATTAAAATAATAAGAGAATATGCTATATAAAATGACAGTAGCTGATAGAAAAAAAAAAACGTTTTAATTTTTTATCCAAGCACTCACTCAAAATAACAAAAAAAAACCTTTGTTCTAGAGAATTTCAACGAGTTGACTAACAGGTAAATGTATATAATACGACGCATTATAATATTGAGCTGCGAGAACCTATATACACGGTGATTTTTTAACCAAGCTTACTTCCTTTTTAAGACGTAAGACTGCTGATATTCGGATTTTTTTTTTCAATGTTGCATTTACCATAAAGCCTATGTTTTCTCTAACTTTTTTTTTCTCTTGCCAACTTAAGAGTGCTATAAGAACTATGTTTTTTTTTCATATGGGTGCACCATATTTTTAACGAAAAAATATTATTCAATTAAGTTTCTGTGTTGAATACTAATCATACTCGATTATGATTCCAGTAATAAGTATTATCGGGATCCTTTACACGCACCATTTATGGCATGATTTTATTTCGTTAAAAAAAATATAATCCTTTGCGAAAAGAAGATTTATCTAGAAAAATAGATAAAACGTAAAGAAACAAGTTGTATTCAAGTGCAATGAAAAAACTAACCACAGTGTGTATATATAGACAGCTGCATAATTTACAACATGAATAGTTACTGCAATAAATGTTTAGTCGGCAGAATTAATGCCAAAAATGACGGAAGTAGGACGTGAAACACCTATATACGTTCTTACTATATACTACCTACTATACTTCACCGCGTTGCACCGTGTACATCAAGAGGTGTTGTGATGCAAACTTTTAGCACGGGAAGATGTAAAGAATATATTATTGACAGTATAATACCGACAGTATTTTTTACCATACGCGGAAAAATGCTTTGGCACATCAGCAATTCAAACGGTTTTTACGAAAAATTGTTCCTGAATATGGTGATGTTATTTATTTTTCGGAAATGGGATGGTCGAATAGGGTATAGTAGTCTGGAATCGTTTTTTCTATTGTACGAAGTGAAATCAAAAATATTATATCAGAAAATAATATAATAATAATGTGCCTGCAGAATTATCGAAAGCAAAAGGGATTCTTGTTTTTTTTTTCTTACTCATATAACAACTTCATAAAACAAGTTGAACAGAACAAATGTAAAACTTAAAAAGCCAGGCAAAGACAAACTGTTCGTTATCTCTACCAGGCATTGCAATATTTCGAATGAAATGAAAATTAGTGTCATAAGCATATGCATCAATGAACATAGTCCGACATTTTTCGTTATATAACTGCATGCATTATTTGAATAGTTCGAAACTTCACGTATTTGGTCATATTTTTGTTTTATTTTTTATTTCGAAAAAAAAGCCCATAACAAGTATTCGTTTGCACAACTTTAATTTTTTTTTTTAGCAACACTTTTACGTGAAATTTTATTTATTTAATATAAATATACATAAATATACATAAATACATAACTATACATAAACATACATAAATATAAATATACATAATTGGTCACGAAGCACCATCAACGTTTTAGTCGGTGCCTGCCGTGGGTTACCTGAAATGGTTTGAGTGGATAGGTGGCTTATGAGAGGGTTGGAGTAGTTTTGTAACTTATTACAAAAACGCTTATAGAAATGTTCCACTTTCTCTCGTACCGTTTTCCATGAGAGGTCGTTATGTACTATAAAACTGAATATATGGGGCAAAGCTTGAGTAATTTTTGAGATTGAAATGTTCTGAAATGCATTTATTTTATTTAAATAACATTTTAGGACGTTTTATCCATATGAGGTTTTCAAAGAGACAATGGGCAAAAGTTAAAAGTTAATTTTGAAACATCATCGAATAACAAATTTTTATTTTATGATGCTTGTAATAAATAAAACCAATATCTTATTGACATTGACGATGTTGAATCTATTTTATAGATGGAAGTAATCGAACTTGAAAAATATATGTTGTCAAACGGCTATAAAAGAATAAAAAACTGTTTACGTATTTTTTTTTCATGACCTTCTGAAATAAATTACATGGATATCAAATGTGTTTAGTTGAACAAAAAACTACTACTTTCTGCGGCACGTAGGTATATTTGTAAGCATACTTTTTTGCTGCCTAGGTAGTTTAATATCGAAAATGTAAATATTGTTTCCATTTCAAGTGGACACTTGAATGCCGTTTTACGTACGTCTACATTCAATATCAAAGTAAACAGGATATATAATATTTCATATATCATATATGAGCGAATCAGTAGAAAACATTTAGCACAAAAAATAGTACTTACTGAACATTTTTAAACAAAAGTGTTAAATAAGTTTTTTTAACTCATTATCATACATATATTATGTAATTCATTTATTTACACTGAAAAAAATTAAAATAATCCATTTATACGTAACTTTTTGTATTTTTTTAATTAATTAATTTATACATGCGAACTTATTAACTTACTACCCGTGGACGTAAAATGAGTACGAACCCCTGCGTTTAACGATATCAACTTTTTAATTCCTAAATTATAGTGCAACACCAATTGACGCAGTCCCACAATGATGTCGTGAGACCGTGTCATAGGTGTGGACATTTTGAGTGAAAAAATATACGATGACACGGGTTTTGAAAGTCGACGCGTAATAAATGGGTCACCGCATCTTATCTTTCACTCACGATGTTTACACCTTTAGGGTATTGGAGGGCCCGACATGCTTCAGTTATAGCCCGGGAGGGGGGGAGGGGAGGGTAATAATGTCTGTCCGCTGTCTGACGATCCTTCCGCCCATTTGGCGTTTGGTCATGAGGACCCATCGGGCGGCATCATGTCCCGATCCATCGCTTACAGCAATCCGGCAATAATATCGTTCATTTATAATACGATGGTTATTTTTAAATATTTAAATATTTTTTAATTTGATAAAACTGTTTTCGAAATATATAGGTACTACAAGCCTCACTGGTATTCCGAAATGTTGTTATGCGTACTGCGTAGAATACGCTTTTGGTGAGCGTGACACTTGTTCTCATTATTTTATGTTCAATCTGCGATGTACTCATATTACTCGGAGCGATTCCCGGGTACGGACCATTCCATCAAAACTTCGCTATTTGCTGTATTTCTATGTATTTATTACTTATAAGTAATATGACATCATGTTAATTTTAAAATTATTAATTCCGTTCTCTTTTTTTTTTTTTAGTATGGATGGAGTATTTTATGTAGTCCTTGGTACAACCCCCTTGTTATCAAGTTGGTAACAGTTGTATAACGTTACGTTTGAAAATATGTACGTAAGCCGTTTAGTATTGTTTTTCAGTTATTTAATTTGTTAAACTTGAATGTACGCGTGATATCATAATACTGTTTTTGAGTAATTTGTTTGAATTCTTACAGATCACCGTGGTGCAATTTATACTAATATTTTCAGAGTACGAAAATACGAAAATTTGTTTATAGAACACCGCAATATTCCCTGCAGTGATTTTAATCTATAAATAACTTATTTAATTATGTATATTCCTCATCGATAGTCGTCAATAGGCGGGGTAGCATTTTTATGGCATCGTGGTTTATAACGAAACAAAAAAACTTTGCTTTTCGTGGTCTTTCACTACGGACACGCCTCCACTAAAATGTACTATCGCTAAATGCTACTTTCAAAAGACCACTATGCCAACAAACGTCAGTCTTTCTTTCGTTACCGAAACGTTAAGTCCTTATTATTATTATGACTATCTCAAATTACACCCTACACGACGGGTACACTATCGACCAACTGATTACACTTGGACTCCAAATTTGACCTGCACCGCGATTTGGTGTATAACAAGCCTGCAATGAGTCCACCCCCGTATTAGAGGCCGTATAGGGACAGCTCTATTCACTATCATTGTAAAGTGTTAACTTTGTTTCGTGATAAGTATACATCTTCGAAAACGATTACCATTAAATAAATTGTTTTGACTTAAACTTATATTTCTCCCGTACTTCTTCGGGTCTCAAATAGATCAGAATGCTTAACCATGGAAATTGCGCAGATATCACAATCCACTATTGCTATAAAACCAATCAAAGAACTGCTCAGATATATAAAATATTTTTTTTTGTTTTTATAATTGAAGAAAAAAATTACTCTATTTATATAGCTGAAATTCATATTTCCAAAATAATACGATATGAATTATAACCAATCCGTAACTTTCGAGACGACGACAGCTATTGAATACTTTAGAGTGGTCCAGCCGTGGTTATCGGAATACCTTAGCAATTGGCAGGCGTAATTCGGAACACAAAGGAGTGTAAGGATAAGTGAAATTCCAGGCGTCGTCGTTGATCAAATAAAATGATGTAAGGCATAATGGTTGACGGCGACACGATAAACCATAATAATATTATTATGTGGCTGAAACAACGGAGAACACTGGATGTACAAAATGTAGTATCACCCCACTGATCGTTAACATTAAGGTTTTACACGTGGGGGCTTGAATAAATGTGTAAGCTGAAGAAATACGATACAACCACGAGAGGTTGATGCTATCCGATATTCCTTGGGCATTTTACTTTTATATTTTCCCGGAATTGAAATGTTAAAATAATACGATGATGGGTAGTTTCAATATTTCGAAACGTTTTGTTACAAACCGTAAGCTGCAATACAGTTGTTACACAATACGTCGGTTCGAACTTATATATATTTTTAATGCTAAAAAATCAAATTTAAAACAGTTATCTGCCACTGTGACCTCTAAATTAGAGACTGGGAGTGGTGGGATGGGGAAGAACCTTAGACTTAAATTGAATTCGAAAACGTGTCTCTTGCAAAGAAAAAATATGAGTTTGAAAATAATTTAAACGCATTCAATATAAATAATAGTAAGAGCTGGTAAACAGGTTTCAATGTAGCGCGGGAAACATACGAGTAGATATGTTGATTTTCATTTAAACACAATTTTACGTCTAACACGTAAAGAGTATGCGCATTGAAAATAATCTTATTTATTCCTTAGACGACGAAGCTTTTCTAATTATAATATGTTATTTTCACTACGCTACACGAATCGAGAAGTGTGTCACACATGATACGTGCGTAGAGCAGATGCAAATAATGCGATGTTTATAAAACGAATAGTTAATTTAGCATCTCGGGACCGTATACCTCTTGGTATTTTGTACACTGTCAGCAGGCGCGCGCGATTCCGTGTTCCGGGAAAATTGGTAAACTATTTTGTACGATTTTACACGTGAAGTGGTCGCTTTAACATAAATCTTATGAGATCGAAAATTAGTGCGATGCCGCGTATTTACTTTGTTGCAGAATTTTAAGACATATTTTACTCGGAACACCCGCGGGGCAGGTGATAATTTATACCGCCGCCGCCGTGAAATCTATACCGGTTCTCACGGAGCGGTTTCTAATTATTGCTTCCTTCGGAAAATAATGGGAAATTCGGAATTCTAATAATACGGGGATGCACGTTCAATTTACGTGCAATTTCCGATCGACTGCCTTTGCGCGGCGGTGGCAGTGTGCATGTGAAAGAATCGGCAGTGTCGGCGGCGGCGGCGGCGGTGGAACGCATTAACAACGCGCTAAAAATGTTTTTCGCGGACCACGGGAATGGTGAGGGAGGAAAAAATGAGCGCGAGAACAAATAGCTCAGGGTCCCGTCACGCCAAGAACCTTTACGTGAGCAAAGGTAATTACAACACGCCGGGTTACAATGAATTAGTGCGAGTTAGTTTTTGTGTGTCTGTAAACAAAATGCGAAATGGCATTTCGATATCGACCGGGGACGAATGGGGGAGGGAGCGAAAACAAACAAGAGTTTACTGTAGATAGACCTGCACGTCCGGAGGCGGCGGAGTTGACGAAAGGAGAACTTAACGACTGCCGCCGAAGTGGATCTCGCCCGATGAAATAATATACAGACGAAGTTTAAAGCGGAACGTGGAATAAAAGTAAGTAAACACACACGCATATAGAAGTACACGTAGTTATTGTAAACACAGGTGTTTATTTTACATCCGAAACCGACGAACGTTACCCTCCCCACCCACCGATCAGAATATCATAATATTTTGTCCTCAATATTTATTAAGTTAATTGCGTATGTCCCCCATTCGCCAAATTTGTATTGCTTCTTTGACTTGGGAAAGGGGAGGGAGGTCTTACAAATGTTGCGATTGATCGCACAAATTATAACGAATCCCGAATAAAATGATGAGGCCGAAAAAACCGCGCTTTTACCATTGGTTCTGTTCAAGGGGTGCTGGTTTTTCAAGTGTAGTGCCCAAACCAAATGCACACGAAGTCGGTGAATGGGCGTACAAATGCACACAATTAACATACGTAATAATGAGCAAAAAAAAAATTGATATCCCGATAGTGGTATACGTTCTAGAAATTGATCGATCTACGGGGACGGTCCGAGACAGCTGAGGAACTTACACGTGGAAATTGGCTTTCAATGGGTTTGCCCTTAGAAAATTTTTTAGTAAACTCGTTCGTACGTTTTCACTCGTCTATTGCGTTGTATATTTGTAAATAAATATTATTAGAAGTACACAATATGCACACAACTCGTATCGTTTTACCGGCAATCGCGTGAGCGTACTGTACTCCAACGCGTATCAACCGTTATTACACACAATAAATATTTAACATAATATGATATGTTATAAATTAAATATTATTCCTTTGGATTCTGCAGGGTTTCCTTTTCGAGATTCGAGTGTTGTCCGTGCGACGTCACTGCGTATATGTATAGGCGCCCAGAGTGGAGGCGATATCAACAATATTATTTATTGTATTATAGCTGCTTTTGTTAGATGGTAGGTTTGTTATTTACTTTTCATTTTTTTCGTCGCCCATCTCTATACGATAATATTACGCCAATGGTGTTGCGCAGTAAAAAATGGTCTACACTAATGGCACTAAAAACGAAACAAAAAACAAAAGAAACCCCTAACCCCCTCATGTCGCGTAACTGCGTTAAACATTATCGCATTTGATGGCCTCTGGGTTGTAAAACAAAATCGAATGGGATGAATTTAATTGTTACGGTTGGAGGATGAAAATAAAAATACAACTAGGTCGCAAAACGTTAAACGATATTTATTACGGTCCGGCTGATAATAATACACGGCTGATAATTCGGTTTTCGGGCGAAATCGTAAGGTTTTTATCACTAACGATTTGTGGCGTTCGATTTTTGCACTCGACGCAGTGCATTATGTAATGATAACCTAACGAGATTACGCGATTCCTTGTCACCACCTGCCCTCACGTACTAACACCCGTACGAATTATTATGCTTGTGTCGCGCTCTAAGGTTTTTGAAAATCGTTACCAAAGTGTCACAGTACACCGAATGTCCCGCCGAATGTTTATCCATTGCGATATCTCCTGACATAATTATGAAATTCAAATTATATTTTTTTATATAAGGCTCATACTGACAAATGTTGCAAATATTTCAAACTTTAAATGTATTAAATGTTTAAAAAGTTGAAAAAATAATTTTTATTTTATTGCTTCCGAAAAATGTTAGTATGGCAATTTTATATAGTTTATTGTTCTAAAATGTTGACGTATCAACATTTTATTTATAAACCTAACAATTTTTAACAATTGTTTGTTTCCAGGAAATTTTTTTATTCTTTCATACCAAAATGGTAAACTATTATTTATAACTTGACCATAACATTTTAATTAAAATATAAAATATCTCTGGTTCTAATTTCTAGGTTAGGCTAGGTTTAAAAAGTAAAAAATAATGTTTTACTACTTACTTTATGATATTAAATAATACACAATTTTTTGGTTATTAAATAGAATATTAAAAATCATGAGCCGACATGAGGTTAATGGAAATAAAATGTTGAAACATCAATATTATCAGATAAATAAACTTTATTAAAATCCTCGTCTTTAAATGTTTCAAAAATACCAAGTTAAAATATCATTTTTACCAGAACATTAAATTTTTAGGTTTTTGAGATAAATTTTCGCGTACGTGATAAATTCAAAGAAAACCATATTTTCCATAATAATTACTGTCATCATCAGTAGGTACGCATCGCTCCATCCTTCCGAGGGATGTTGGTACATCGCGTTTGAAATAATTAATTTTTCCAAATATATTAATTGCGTTATGATATCACAGTTGGAGCTCGGGATTTTTAAATTATTAAACCATCATCTTTTTCTTATTACGTTAATGCGTACTTATGCAATAATAACATAAAAGACTGACTGACGCCGGTAGATGAATAATACATTTAATTAAAAAAAAATATTTTTGACTAACCCGGCCGCTGAAAAACTTGTCTTCTGCTTCCTAAAATACGGATACTATTTCACGAAAACGCATCAATCATTGAACATAATACATATTATTATTATTATTATTATTATTATTATTATATCATATTCACTTAGAATTACGTACCGAATAACGACATATTCTAAGTTGGATAATTAATGGAAATGAACAGTTAGATTTAAAAAGTATTTACGAATCTATTCATAAAAATTATTTTTAGCGTTAAAAAAACCGGTGTTCTCATATGACACATATCATACATATTATATGTTATGCAGCGTCTAAGTGTTTCTTAGATTTGTGTCTAACCTAATCACTGTCGTGTACGAAATTTAACGTTAAGTTAAAATTGTGAGTTCGGTCGGTCGTATAGAAAACAAAAACTCAATGCGTGTTAAAATAAACTATATAGACATCAAACGAACACATGTTTGCTTTTATCTATTAATTGCATAGTTAACTGACTTATGAGATTTTGACTCGGCTGCCAAAAACACACGCACGCACACACCCACCAGTACAGCTATACGTAGAACATGATACGTAATTCTTGTTGAGTAATAAAACTGTGAGAAAAGTTTCAGTGTTAACGTGAAAACTTCTTCGGTTTATAAATTTCTCTAATTAATTTGGCATGTACAATGCTTAAAAGTTATCAATACGAAACTTGAAATTTATGTTTTCAAAATAAGCGAACGGCACCGAAAAAAAAATTCTTACATGGCGTGAATCAATAATGATACATTGTTGGCTAATTGTAAAACATTTCAAACCAAACCGGGTTGTAAATCATGTTTGGGAAGAACATGCGATCGAGAGCTTTCTAATTCGTCTATTGAACTGATTTTGAAGTGAGCCCCTACCGAAAACAAAAGAATTGACAATGTAGCTAATTATTCGCTTAGACTACTAAATAAAAATGGACTCCTACGATTCAGTAGTTATTGCTATTCGAACGTTTTCAATTAGGCGGAGAATTCATTTTGCTTATCCCGAAATAAAAAAATCGAAAACAAAGTCGTTTTAGATTCGGTATGAAGTGGCAAAACTATTTTCGTTTATTCGTCTCATTGTTTTTGTATAAATATTGTAATATCGTCATGTACATTTCTATCAAAGTAAACGTAAACATAAACAATGCGGAATTCTTCTATTTGCAGATTTTGTTGGTCTGATCATTTACACGATTTTAATATAATATTATCATATATGTGTCTCCGAATGATATAATATGTCGAAAAATAAATTGCCATGATAAAAAATTCGATCTGCGTAAAGCATATTTCACATGTAACTTTGTAAATACATAGTATTAACACAAAAAAACCATTCACTGTACAAATAACGATATAATAACGATCGAAATATATGACTTTCAAATCGAATGGAAAATATCCTAATTATACAAATATCATTATAAATTATAAATATATATATATATATATATATATATATATATATATATATAGATTATTCAACTCTTCGATCATTTGTAATTATTTGGTTCTTATGTAAACAGGAACAAAATCCGTGATGAATTAGTAATTAGTAATTAGTAGAGAATACTAATACACTATTTTAAACCGTCAAGCATCATATTGATAATAAATTATAATTCAAACGAGCATAAACAGTTTTACCATAACCATAATAATTAACGTCCAGTATGTAAGACTCCGAAGGTATATATAGTAAAGACCAATGAACGACACTCGTTAGTTTTGACTATGTGCGTTGGGACAACGAGTTGTTCGTCAGATAACCGCACCCGTAGACTTACCGTCGTAACGAATAAACAGGCACAATAAATTAAACAATACTAATTTCATTTATCACTACGATTCTTAGCTCTATGCTTATTATTATTCTATTAATCATCACATGGATATTGCACAAGATTATAAAGTAAACTACTGACTCAGATACACGTAAATATTTATATAATATGTGCATTGTGCATACAATTCAAATATAGGTAGTTAGTATATTGTTGAATTCAATTATGAGTGGGTGTCGTGGCCAAGTGGATAAGGCGGCTTTGCACAACCGCAAAGTCGCCGATTCGGACCCGGTCGCCGATGGTTTACGGAATGAAACCGTCACCTGCAGTCACCACCCACCCCCTAGCCAACCAACTAATCACATGTACACTGCATGCCGACGACCTTATAATACTTTTTTTGATTGTTCTAAGCTTCAGGAACTATGGCCATTAGCTGTAAGGTAGTGACAGTTGGTTTTTGGAACTGTAGGCTTTTTGGAATATGCATGTGGATAATTGTATACAGGACAATAGGCTTTGTCGCCTATCAGGCAGCTAGAGATGACTGCACTTATTACCTACTGCGGCTAACCACTGCGTCACACCAAGTCCCTATGTAATATTATGTTGTTTTCTAATTAGTTTTTTTCATACAAATTTTTTCTGCACAATATTCAATTAATTGTTAATATTATTAAAAATTATGAGATTAATGTAAAGTTGCAAAGTCAGTTTTCAGAAAAATAAACTCTATAAAATGGCTATTATAAAATGTTGAAAGTATTAAAATAAAAACGTTATTTTTTTTAACTGTTTCACCAAAACATTAATTGCAATTAAAATATGAAATGTGTAATCCTAGTCTCAGTAAATCTTATATAAAAAAAAAACATAATTTGAATAGCTTCATTATCTCCGGAGTTATCGCAATGGGTAAATCCTCGGCGGGGCACCCTGTACAATAATTAATAATTATTTCAAAATGTTGAGGTACCTTTGTGTACTGCACGTGCGCGTGTTAAAATCAAAGAAGACTATATTTTCCATAATAATTACCGTTATCGTCATTAGGTACGCGTCGTTCCGTCCGTCCGAGGGATGGTGTTGGTTCATCACTTTCGAAATAATTAATTTTTTCAAATATATTAATTGCGTTATGATGTCAACGTGTTGGTGCTCGGGATTTTTAAATTATTAAAAAATCATTTGCTATCCATCATCTTTCCCTTATTACGTTAATGCGTACTTATGAAATAATAACATTAAAAACTGACTGACGCCGGTAGATAAATAATACATTTAAGTAAAAACAAATATTTTTTACAAAACCGGCAGCTAAAAACATATCATCTGCTTCCTGAAATACAGACACTTTGCCATGACACCAAATCAATAATTAAACACAATACATATTATATTATCGAATTCACTTTTATTACGAACAAAATAATGGTATTGGCTAATTCGAATAATTAATGAAAATTAAAAGTTGCATTTTTAGATTTTAAAAAGTATCTATTCGTCAAAATTATTTTAAGCGTTAAAAAAAGCCAGTGTTATTTTAAATCAGAACAATCTGATACGGTTACACAACATTTTCCAAAACACACACACTCACTAATCTCACTGAAAATATTTATGAATACGCGTGGCACAATCAAAGTATGTTATGTCTCATTCTAGCATTTGAATAGCAACTCGAATAGATTTTAATGGATCTTCATCGCGGCCAACAAATTGATATTGCTTGAGGTATTAGAAAACAAATTTCAGTAAATAATTAATTTAGTGCGGATTAGAATTTAACAGTTATAAGTACATTTCCATGTATAATTAAAAGTGTGTTTTCTACGCATTTATTTTAAGGATCAGACTGTACAATGATTGATTATTTTTGGTTAAGATATTATTTTTTACAGGGAAATTTTTTTTGTGTGTTTAGAAAAAAAAATGTAATGGTTTTATCATTTATGAAAGTGCTTAACAATTATGTGTGTAGTTACTATAGTAACTTTGGGTGTGTTAAAACTACAAAATGTTATACAGTTTAATGTTTATGAGCAATTACAGTTGCAAATAATGAAAAATTGGTAAATCTAAAATCATATTTTTCTGGGTTTTAAATATTAATAATTATAAAATACATTTGTAATTGTTGTTAGGACAACATAACAATGTTTCGATTTACAACAGTATAATGTAGCTGTGGACAAAATTACTAGGTATATACCTAACTTATTTATTTATTTTTGTATTTAAAATAGCGAATTTTAACCAAGCAATTATTTTATTTCATTTAATTTATGCTGTATAAACGTACTTAACATCGCTAGTGTATAGAAAATATTATATTGATTACGGATAGGAAATACTTTGCTAACTATTAAGTAAACGTCAAGTTAGTTGAGCCGTAAATCAAATATCCGTTTAATTTAAATCTCCCCGAAGAAAACCCTAGTCAGCATTTGATGACGGTGCACCATTTAAACAAAATTTAAGTTTGTTTTTGAATTTTAAGTAAACCCTAAAGCTTAAAACACACCTACATAATATTTGTGTTTCGTACAATACACGTAATAACATAATATTACACCGGCGGTGTTGCCTAATGGGAATATTAATTTCGATACATTTTTTTTTTTTTTTTCATTTTTTCAACTCTACTTTAGTCACTGCTTAAACCGTTTACCCTGCGGGTATTTTTTTCTTTTTCCGAACGGTACAGTTTTCAACATAAAACATTTAGCGTACAAAACACACATCCGTGTACACGAGTACACGAATAATATATTTAGACACAACAACGGTTCTACGTAAGCATGTGTACTATGTTTACCAGCTACGACTGTTTGTTCCGCGCACGCAAGGTTCGTGGTGTAACGATGAAACGTTTTCAAGGGAAGGACGCGCATTATTACATTATTATTGTTATGAATGTTTACGAGCGCGTACCTCTAGGACTCCGGTCGCGTCGTCTCCCTAAACGCAGACGGATATTATTTTCGTTATTAATATTTCAGGTGGACCATATTGGAAAACATTGTGTTCCTTCTCCGGCCGAGAATTCGCTTGCGGACGAAATCTTACACACAACCGCCCTCTTTGAAAATCTTTAATCACCGGATTCGAGAGTTACCCACCTACGCGCCATCCGCGGTTGGCTGCGTATTGTAGGACCTCTGTCGAGGGTAATACCGAGTTCTGCAACCTTCAACGTTACGACGACGGTTTTCTTCTTTTTACTTCACGAAAACGACCATCCGGAACGCAAACGAGCGAATGTATAAAATGTATAAATCGTAACCACGCACGAAAACGTGTGTGCGTATAACTGTGTACAGCGTCACAAGTCCAAGCATACACGTTTAACCGTTTCGTACAGATTGCGCGGTAACCGAAATGTTCAGTGATCATTTCGTTCGGGGATGAAAAAATTAATTTTGGTTCCATTTTAATTTTAGTTTTTTTTTTTTTTGTCAGTTTTTAGACAAACGCTGCGCAGCTGAAAATCGGTAGAGAATTTTTCGTACGCGATTTCACCCGAATATACTTTTGTCGGAGTCTCGTTCAATCCGATTCGAGTAGAGATATTTTCAAACTTTCTCAAGTGGCAACCGATAAATCAAACACAGTTCTAAAGTGCTAAATCTCCACCGATAGGTGTACATACGACTATAGTTTCACCGTTCAAGAACACAAACCTTATATATTTTTGTAAAATTTTAATTTCTTGTCGGCATTTATATGAACAACTTTCTCAACATTTAGTTTGTAATATTAAAAACAAATTTTTGTTTAACGTTTCATACTTTTAAATAATAACAACATATAATATACCTGACGATGATTTGTTAAATCGAAACCGGTCGTATTCATTAGCACTTCATTATATAACACTGAATGCAATATTTGTATTTCATTTTGTCTATTTTTTTGTACTTATTGTTATATGTATTTAATCTATTGAAATTGTATTCGTTTTCACATCAATTTGGATTTATTCAACTTTGGTATCTCACGGGTAAAAATACAAATGCGAAACCAATCGAGTAACTGGCTGCTTGTATTGTCGCGCTTATTTTGTGTCACGGGTTAGTATTTTATCATCGCCTTAGGTTTGAACGTGACAATGGTTTCAATCTCAATAAATAAACGATTTCGGTTTGAACTCTTATTAAACTGTACATGCTCTTTGTTTAAAAACGAATGTGTTACTGCAGCTTACTTATCTTCATTGTAACCCACTCACCACCATTATAATCCCTAAATTATTCGGATTTTCGATATCAAATATCCGATCAGCTGCTATTTGATAATGTTACTCGAAACTTTTGCAGCTTTTCCATCATCCCAAAAAGTATGTAAAGTGGGAGAAAAAAAGCGAATATCTAATAGTTAAAAAATTGTGCTTTCGCTTTTCTAAGTAAGCTAAGCAGGTACGTGTAAAAACCATTAATTTTACTTTAAAAAAATTACCATAACACGGATACGTGGGCTGAAATTATATATTCGGTGTAAAGTTAGATATTATTATTTTTCGTTGATTGATCGAATGTTTACATAAAATATTAATTCAATATAACACTTGTGTGCTTTAGAGCCCGATGTAAAACGTCGATATCCGAGCTGCCGTTTATTTTGTAGTAGCCACAACCAAAGGCGAATTCAGCATTTTTCCAATGTTTGAAATTGTAAGCCACATATTATAACTACCCCCGCATCAGCTATATAAGTATCCAAATATTTGAATTGCATTAAAAAACGAATACATTATTATGCATATATTATAATTTTAATATGGTAATAAATGTATTTTAATATTTGTTTTACATTATAATCAAGACTTTTTTTTTACTTTTTATAGCAAGTACCTAATAAAGTTGAAACTTCCAAAGTTTATAATACGTATATGTATATTCTACAGTAAGAAGATATAACTGGTTTTATTTAAAAAAGTTTTCATGCGTTAGCCATTTAACCATTGTTATTTTAGCACGTAAAAATAAACTTTTTCAAATTGATTACTTATATTTGAACGATTACTGTAAAAATGTTGTAAATATTCTGCCAGCAGTAAAATAACTTTTATGAGGTGAACTTGAGATCAGAAGGAAAAATTCACTTTTTCCAAGAAATTCGATAAACATGAACTCGTATAAAGGAAAAAATAAATAAAATCAAAAAGACCACGAAATAATGCAGAAAATATACTCGAAATAATTATTACAGATTTTTTAGAAATGGAAATCCTCACATTTACAAGCAATTTTTTTACAAATAAATTCGGTAAAATCCCGTTTGATATTGCGTTTTCGGTTTTTTCGAGATCGCTCGACCATTTCGGACGGAAAATAAGATACTTATCGATATAATAGTAAAATCCTACGATGACGTGGTGTATGATGATTTGAATTTTATAGATATCTTCCAAGTACCCACGTGTTCCATTAAACTTCAAAAAGTCGTCTCACTCGTCCGCACACATTTGTATTCGCTTGCAAAACTACCCGCGATAACGGACCGGAGACAAAAATACGATTTTTCGAAAACAAATTATCTAACCTTATTAATTTTACTTATCATACGAACAATCGAACTTTTGCACTTCCGCACAGACAGCGATCGTATATAGTGACAGGAAGAGTCCTGCGCCTGATTGGTTATCTTGTTATTAACGGCGCGGCGCATCTCGAAACAAACCAAACGGCTATCAAAAAAACATATTTTCCGATGATGTTAGCGTAGAGCTGCAATTCGTCTCGATTTAGGCAGGACACTACCCGGTTCGAGGCACGTTGTATACAGGGTTGTTCATGAAATTCACATCGGACATGGAATGGACATCGGAACGATGGACTTTGTAACGGTTCCATTGAATTAGTTCCGTGTGTCGACAAATGTTTGCTAGAATCGATTTATTCATACCAAAAATATTTCGAACTATATTTTGAACCGTTATCGGTTATATTAACATCATAACTTGTAAGTTTATAAGATCAATAGGTCAATTTTATAAGCCACGTCGATTACCCAACTACCTTAATCGGTTCAGTACTGAATGCGAAAAGTTAGATAATATATTAGAAGAGGTATATTCAGACATTTTGTTTTGAAAGTCGGAAGGGGTTAATAGTATAATTGTTTGTTCATAATATTGAATAAGTAGTAGCCCTAAACGGTCGGCGTTAGAAAGTCCGATAGCCGGAACAGGTAGAAAGCGTGGTTGATTTCTAATTAGGTGGGTGCGTGTGTGTGTATTTATTGCGACGTACGGACAAATCGATTAGGTGGCGGCACCAGTTGAGGATGAAAACTTTTCGGTATAACGAGCTAAACTGGTACATACGAAGTCGATTATAAAATTATAGTCGCTGTGGAGTGAGCCCAGACGTTTTTATAGGAGCATAAGGACTATTACGTTATGTGCGGGTTCACGAAAACAAAAATAAGAACCAAAACCACGACCAAGGGAATATTTGGAGTAGTGAAAGAATAATTATGCACCTCCCGTTTTTGACCGTGTTTTTTTTTTACGGGTCACATCTTGTTTGAAATCTTAAAAAAATCAACGATAACTATACGACGATTTGCGGTTAACGAATTTGTTTTTATTTTTTGCAGACCCTTTTTGAAATCCACGCCGCTAACGGTCACGTCCCCGTTAGACGTACAACGTATAATGTATTCATTAGATATACATAATATTAAAAACGTCATTTACCGCATTCGTTGAATTATGAACGCGTTTCGCGGTTAAATGCGTTGTGTTCCTGGCTGCGATTACATGACGCAGGTTCACTATTTTATCATATAGTATTCGTCGTTAAAACAAATAAAATAAAACCGTAAAAGAAACAGAGTATAGGTCACCGTGGTAATTCAACAGTATTAATTGTACCGTATGTATAATATTACTTTCTTCCGGTGCATTTGTTTCAACATAACTATTAACTACAGGTAAAAATATTTTCACCAATACCGAAGACGCAACGTTTTAAAGGAACCCGAATGCGATTTTTTTTTTTTTTTAGAGTTCGTAGCCCTTTTTACATGCATATATTATAATAAAGAAGTGGATTAAATGGAAATACATATAATATATTTATTAAAAACGATCCTTTTTTTCATTTTGTTCTCTCCAAATTTATTGGAATATTGCTTTCAAACAACGAAAATATTTTAAAAATGTTATCCTTTCCAAAAACTATTTTTTCATGATATTTCATTCGCTATGAAACATTATACCGTGCTTTATGAATTAATATCGGAACATTCCCAGCACAGGTGAAACTAAAAGTTTCAACATTACCAGGCCAATAGTTTTAACAATAATACATCGAATTAAATTTTTCAGTGGTGGGCATACGAGTAGAATTCTGAATTTATCAGAAGAAGAAAATCATTAGGTGCTTATTCCTCGAATTTACCCTCGGATTTTCAAAAACAACTTAATAAAATTCTTATCTGAAAAGTGTAGTTTAGTAAAATAGTATAATAAGTTATTTATATTTTTATGATATAGGTTCAAACAAATTGAAATATGCATAGTATTATTTGACACTCGTTGATATCTATATGTATCTAAAATATATTTAGTTAATTTAATTGTATTGTCTATTCCTCATTAATCGTCGTACTGGTGGTACAAATTTTCCGGCTTCGTGTTTTTTTGAAAAATAACAAAAAAAACTAGTTTTTACGTGTCTGTCACTCATAGTGAAGGTCTCCACTCAAATGCATTGCCGATAAATTCTATCTAAAAATAATTTTACGCTTCTCGCGTGCGGTAGTGCTTGGACCTACCGCAACAGCAATATTATTGTTCAGGTATGGGAATACGTGTAAGTACTGAGGGAGAAACAACGGCAATCGTGTTTTATAATATGCTGAGTTATATTTTCATTTTTCTCAGACCACGGCATCTTTGTGCATTTTTTTCAGAAGTGCATTTCCCGTCGGTTGCAGCATTTCAGATACCCTATTATTTATCTTTCGCACAGGTATACGATACCGCCAACTCGCTTAATTCTCGGTCGGTGATAACCCATCCGAGACCCGTGGTGACCCAAGGAAGCGTATAATAGTGGCTTCACCAAAACTCGTGGGCCGACGGCGCAACCATGTGTTCTTTTTAACGCAGCTGTCGCTCTGATTTACTTTTAATATACTCCGACCAGAGCGACGAGCACAAATCGGCAGTCACACGACGGGTAGACTTATTCATACAGTTACGACTCAATAGTACATAGTGTACAATTAACTATAAAATATATTTCTACTAAAAATTATAGCAATAACAATAGAATATAACATCACTGGTGGCCAAACGGTCGATCGCGATCTACAAATCGAACGCCTGCGACTTCAAAATCAATCTTTGACATTTTGTAAGAATTTGTATTTAAATACATTGATCGTCACTGATGATACGGACTCCCCAATCATTGTTATTATTGTTCATCGTTGGAACACTGGTCGACGTTCTCTGCTTAACTTGAACATCATAATTCATAAGAAATATATTTTCCAGTTCGGTCTCCACTTGACTTACTGAAGACATTATCGTTGATAAAGGTACTCGGAGGTAGTGCGCGCACGTATTATAGTACTATTATTGTTCCTACAAAAGAATACTTGCGAATAAAAAAAAAAATTAATCATAATTGACGTTACGAATTCCGCAGCGACGCGCGTTTGATATGATACTATTTTCATCTTGTCCGCTGGAAAACTGACGAGGGGCGAGAAAAAAATTAAATACGCGTGCATTTTTATTCGAAAAAATGAAACAATAACAATAAAATTGCATTCCACACCGCGCTCATATATTTTTTTCAAACCGATACGATAACGTACATAGATGTACCAGTAAGCTATGTATTCTGTTGCACGGTACATGTATAATGTTATGTGCGTATTTTAAACACTGCAGTCGCGCGTTTAATTTATTCGAACAGTTTCGGCAGCTGATTGCAAAATAATTTATTTAAAATTAAGTTCCCGCGCGAGCGGTCACCGGCCGTTATATCATTTTTGTTATTTGAAATAGGACTACAGGAGGAACACGAGCGTACACGCGACGGTTCTGCACAAATCCGCGTTATTGTTTGTGTATAAGAACAATATGCGAGCACTATTAGCGATTAGAAAACATACACACACACACCCAATACAAATAGGGAGTGGCATAGCGATCACAGCGGCGCTGGTAGTCTTCAAGTATTCGGTAGAGAAATTATGGTTCGTTTTTTGTCTAAGTTTAAAGCTATTAAAGTTTCATGTCAGTTCAAGTGCGACTACGGTTCATGTGTCACCCCCTACTATAGGGGCGAAAAAAATGTTTTGCTCTGGGCACTTTAATGTGTGGCTACGCTACTGATTATGGGTTTATCCGAACACGCGTATAAAATATGATGGGAAAATGGATGACTTCCGGTACGAAATATCGTCGTAATCAGCAGCAGCGACCCCGTGTTGAAAACAATTGTTTTCCCCTTACGTTTCGCGGTGAATATTTACCCTTTCACGCCAGATACGTTTTAACAAAGTATCTTTCCATATTTTACAGTTACAAGTCCAATCACATGACGTCCAAGTGTCTTCATTCTTAAAAACATTTTGACACTAAGTTTTCGGGCGGGATTTTAGGAATGCGACATCCGAGTATTATTTGAACTCCGATCGTAAGTCAGTCATAGGACAACGCAAATGATACATGTGTTAACTGCATATTTTGTTTCTCGGTTATTTGTCTATATTCAATCGCGTTATCACATTGAATGAATTGGCTGATGATTTATTAGAGATACAACGATAGATACAGCTGCTATGCGACATTTGTTAATTATCTACGCTGTCCAATGGTAACTCTGAATTAGTTACCAGTGTCGTTGGCAGTTACAGTTATTATAAATTAATACGATTTATTAGAGCCAAGTAAGTTCCATTCTTACAATAACGCATCGTATACATATTGTGTGCTATAATTTGCAAAATGGTTTGGCACAGTTTCGTAAAAACTACGACATGAACTTGCTGCAACGTGTAATAATACATTGTATACGTCAATTAATTAATACGAGCACACGCGATTTGCACATATAAAGTTCTGAGGTCAGGATATATATATTTTTAATACTTATTCATGCGACCCCGAGACACATGCGGATTTTCACGGACAATACGTTAGACCGAAAAAAAACGTTCCGGCCATTATCTAGGGCAGGATACGCACGTCACGAATACGATGGCGATGTAGACCGTACAATATATAACATCTCGCCTTAGATAATAGTACGTGTTTATATTTTACAGCGCACCAAATCAGTGTATTCAAATCGCAACGAAACCCCGCGGAACAAGTCTCTATGTATACTGTATTTGGTCGCCGGTTCGGGGTGGTATTTCTGACCCGGCGAAAGAAAGACAGGGCGACGGATTGTCCATCACGTCGACTCCGACAGTCGTCGTCGACGTCGATGAGAAAAGTATAAATATTTTGATGTTAACCCGCGCATCACGAAATAGATTCAGCCGATTGGAGTTCCCTCGCGCCACGTATTGGCGCTTGTGCACAGGATCAAATGCGCGTAAGCACCGCGGTGTCTTATCGAAATGTTTCATCGTGACCCCGAGGGTCGATAAATTTGAATAGATGATTTTCCGAACAGAGAAAATATAGTACGCACGTCCCGACAGCGGTCGAATAAAAGGCGTGATCCTCGTCACGGTGTTTCCCGTACATGCTTGGACGAAAAACCATAATCGCGAGTGCAATCGGTTCCCCGGTGTATTCAAGCACGGGATGCGACCACGCAGCGAGAGTCACGTACTCATCTCGAACTCTTAGGTAATTGGGATTTTCCTTTTATCGCGATGTCGTTTTATCTTCTTTATTTCGAACGCAAATATCGAAAAACTTTGGACGGACGTATAGTTTTTCCCGTCAATAAAATAATTCCGTCTTCCGGTGTCATTTGGTCGCATTTTCCAATCGGCAAGTATAATAACAACACTGGTACGCAGTGCACACAATAATCGGTGCTGTTGCTTGTTATTCACAATAAATGTTTATCTTCGATGTTGAAACACACATAAGATCGTCTATAATTCGCACCCACGGTTATTTTTTTAACTTGGACTTATTTATTTTTGATTTTTAAATATAAATAATTATGTAACACGAATATTATTTATTTTGATGAGTTATGTCGTATATGCTAAACATTTTAAATTTAAACTTAAGGGTAAACTTTTTATTCTTTTTCAGATTATAGATATTAAAGTAGAGTTATATTACGTTTAGGGTACCACTCAGTTACTGCGATGGTTAAATGTTCCGTTTGGGAGCGATGACTTTTATTTTGTACTAAAAAATTCTAGGTTGAATCTTAGGGTGTTTGTAATGTAAAATTTTTTTCAAACTCGAATAATGGTTAAAAAACGATAGTATCTTATGCACTCACTCAATCGGTGACCATATAGTTGCGAACATCTTAAGCTTATAAAATAATAAATCGCAGTTGATGAAAATAACCATTGAGCTTTTTATAATAATTAAACAAACCATATTTAATGATACAAGTGAAATATGAAGACTTTCGTTCGTAAATATGTCAGACAGGACACGGGAACAATTATGGAACAATCCATCTCAATCGTTTATTTTTTTATGATAAATATTTTTATTTACGATTGTTGTCTATAAGATTTTTTTGGTGGAACTTATATTATTATAAAGCAGGTTTGTGATTTTCATAATAAACACGTTGAACGGTAATCGAGCACTACGGCAAATCAACGTATTATACGCTGTTGTGTTCGACGTCACTATAGTAGAAAATATTGTATGTAGTTAACCGAGCGAATTCACTCGTTTTTGTGAGTTTTTTTTACATACAATGTTATATTATTATGTTTTGGAGATGGGTTGAACTGTTTGAAAAATTAAAACTTGACTTGGAGTGTTTCTGATGGCTCTAAACCGAAAAAGAAAAAAAAAACAACAAAACAAGATCACGTAGTAGTGATGGTAACGATAAAAGGAATTATTCACAACGATGTTCAGCGTTGGCTTTCTTCAATTTAATAATTATAATAATTTATAACGCCACAGTGGTACTGGGAATAGAATAATTTTAAATTGCAAATCATTTCACGTTATCACGGTTCAACTTTAAAGTGTAATTCTTCAACAACAACAGCGAATCGCCCCGGCGGCCGGCGTCTATACATAACATTGCTATCATTCGTCAAAAACATATTTCAACGTTATTATTTTTTGATCCGGAACTAAATCGTAAAAGTTTAGCATGCTACAAAATTAAACAGTTGGATCTTGTATAAACTCTCGTGTTGAACACATCTTTGACAAGTTAACCGAATCGTGATGATTTTCGTTTATTTTTTCCGAACTTTTCGACCTCGAAAATACTCCGGATTTAAAAATACAGTGATGTACACTGACCGGGTGCAACAGTCACTCGAGGTAAACACGGTTGCTAAGAGTTAATCTACCGAAACATAGTACGAAGGCGATATAGATGGGTTGTCAGAGGGCTGGTTTGGCGGGTCGAGGGAGGGTGGTAGGGGAAAAGTATAAAGTATAAAGTGACGTTTGCGGCGCACCGACCTGTAGTACATGACGATCATGACGACGCCGGGGATCCAGAAGGAGACGGACGACGATATGATGGCGTAGTACCGGTTGACGACGAACACGCACGACATGGGGTTCTTGCGGCGGAACGCCTGGTGCTCGGCGGTGGTGTACCAGCCGGAGAATATGGGCAGGAACGATATGAGCGCGGGCAGCGTCCACACGTTGAGCAGCGTGTAGAGCACGGTGCGCTGCGTCATGGTGATCGGGTACTGGAGCGGGCTGACGATCGCGTAGTACCGGTCCACGCTGATGCAGCACAGGTGCAGTATGGACGCGGTGGAGAAGTACACGTCCAGGCTGTTCCACACGTCGCACATGACGTAGCCGAACATCCACTTGCCGGTGATCTCGACGCTCGCGTTGAACGACATCGCGCACAGCGCCACCAGGAAGTCGGCGAACGCCAGCGACACCACGTAGTAGTTGGTCAGTATGCGCAGCTTCCGGTGCCGGACCACGCTGATCACCACCAGCGCGTTGCCCAGCACCGCGCACAGTATGATCGAGCACATGGCCACCGTCTTGATCACCAGCACCGGTCCCATGGCCGCGCCCACCATGGCCGCGGCCCCGCCGCCG